>CM049839.1:35972489-36465217 GCA_027422415.1 Schizothorax lantsangensis | reverse complement strand
TGAGTTGTTGGAGGTTATGGAATGACGCCAGGCGAGGCTTTATCTTGCGTGAAAAGCGGGCCAAGATGGCGCAGGGGCGGCAAAAAATAAAAAAATAAAAAATTGCATAATAATTTTTTAAAACCGTTTTCTCTAGACACATCCATAGGTGTCTGCATACCAGTTATGCTGTTGCAATTAAGGGGTGCGTGGAAACGGCTATGAGAGATGCCCCCTGTGGATGAGACAAGCTAAGCCAGCTATCTCTCTGTGGGCCGAGACATCCTCTCTCCAGGGCTCCCTCCTTGCCATCTATGACCCCTTGCAAAAAATATCGCAGCCAGCACCGGTCAGAGCTCTGTTACATTTCGTCATGCACATGATGTGGTGCTTCAGGCAATACCAGGCTGATCTAGCTGAAATGACTCTGGATAAGTTACAGGGCTTGTCACCTGGTTGAAGGTCCAGGTATGTGCCCAGAACAATTCAGGGGTCCCCTGGCCCATCTACATCATGGGGACCAGAGATGAGGCACATAGATGGCTAGTGTCACGGCTCTAGTGCCCCTCCCTTGCCTGCGGGTAGGGGCTAGATGGAGGCCGCGGGTGTAAAAGAGAGGTAGGCAAGACCTGAGAAGGAGGTGATCCAGACGAAGTGTTCGCAACGCTCTCGTCCGGACCAGGTGAGTGGACAAACATCTACTCCTTTCCCTCAGGGGGGGCACTGTCATCGGCCCTCATCACTTCCCCTCTCTAAATTCCCCTGCAACCATCTCATGTGCAGGAACCATGGAAAATGGGTGAGTACGATCCAGTTCTACGGAAAAACTGGTATTGTGTAACCATTCTTTTGCAGTATTCTGGGAAACCTGTCGGTTTTGTTTTGACTCAGTGCAGTGATGACCTCACTCGTCGATACTAGATCCAGGTTGGGATGAGACCCCTGGATCGTATGGCCCAGTCGTAGGTCTCTGTGGAGCCTCCTTGGTCAGCAGGTCCCCAGCACTGCAATTCCAGGACCTGCGGGTCTTTTTAAAATATAATTCTGGACATGGGACACCGCCTTTGAGGAAGGTGCATGGCTATCTGAGGATATCTATATACTAGCTCAGGGACCTGCTCCCCTCTCGGGTGTTTTAAGTAGCATCTCCCTGAGCCCTTGCCTAGAGTGTTCCCCTGCTAGGATTGTGGCTACTGGAGGGCTACTGAGGTTTCAGTAGTGGCTAGCTTTGCTCCCTCACCATAGAGGGTCACCTATGAGCATGCCGCTCCCTTCTGAGCGTCTGAGTTCCCTCTCATGCTGAGAGTTGAGTTCCCGCTCTCCAGAGCTGGCACAGCAGTTTTAAATCCATGTTATGGTAAGTGCGCACGCTAAGTCTCTGTGCACTTTCTAAAATCCACGTTGTGGTAAGATCGCACATCAATGTGTTTTGCGTTCTTTCTAAAATCCTGTACGGTAAGGGTTACGCGCTGCGGCTTCGTGCCTTTCTTTGAGTTGGTCAGGCCCCGGTTTCGCCTTGGGCCCCACTCTACCTATTTCGCCCAATGCTCTGGGCTTGAGAGACAAATTAGATCACAAGCGCTGTGATTCAGCGACCTCAGGTTGCTAGGCCTCTCTCTGCCTCCCTGTTAGGTTGCTCTCCTGGTTGGTCGAGCTAGCATTGCTCCCCTCTCTTAGAGGGTCACCTATGAGCATGCCGCTCCCTTCTGAGCGTCTGAGTTCCCTCTCATGCTGAGAGTTGAGTTCCCCGCTCTCCGGAGCTGTCACAGTAGCCTCATGCTCTCCTGGTTGGTCGAGCTAGCATTGCTCCCCTCACCATAGAGGGTCACCTATGAGCATGCCGCTCCCTTCTGAGCGTCTGAGTTCCCTCTCATGCTGAGAGTTGAGTTCTCCGCTCTCCAGAGCTGGCACAGCAGTTTAAATCCATGTTATGGTAAGTGTGCACGCTAAGTCTCTGTGCACTTTCTAAAAATCCACGTTGTGGTAAGATCGCACATCAAGTGTTTTGCGTTCTTTCTAAAATCCTGTACGGTAAGGGTTACGCGCTGCGGCTTCGTGCCTTTCTTTGAGTTGGTCAGGCCCCGGTTTCGCCTTGGGCCCCACTCTACCTATTTCGCCCAATGCTCTGGGCTTGAAAGACAAATTAGATCACGAGCGCTGTGATTCAGCGACCTCAGGTTGCTAGGCCTCTCTCTGCCTCCCTGTTAGGTTGCTCTCCTTGTCGGTCGAGCTAGCATTGCTCCCCTCACCATAGAGGGTCACATATGAGCATGCCGCTCCCTTCTGAGCGTCTGAGTTCCCTCTCATGCTGAGAGTTGAGTTCTCCGCTCTCCAGAGCTGTTACAGCAGCCTTATGCTCTCCTGGTTGGTCGAGCTAGCATTGCTCCCCTCTTTGTAGAGGGTCACATATGAGCATGCCACTCCCTTCTGAAGCGTCTGAATTCCCTCTCATGCTGAGAGCTAGTTCTTCTCCGCTCCCCAGAGCTCGGAATCAGCAAACTTCAGGTTGTTAGGCCTCTCTTGGCCTCCCTGTTAAGCTGCTCGCTGTGTAATGACAGCCTCTGTGATTCCCTAGAACGGAAAGAAAATCCATGTTATGTAAGTGCGCACGCTAGTCTCTGGGCACTTTTCTAAAAATCCACATTGTGGTAAGATCGCACATCAAGTGGTTTTGCGGTCTTTCTAAAAATCCTGTATGGTAGGGATTACGC
The DNA here is from genome assembly GCA_027422415.1 of Schizothorax lantsangensis. Taxonomy (NCBI): domain Eukaryota; kingdom Metazoa; phylum Chordata; class Actinopteri; order Cypriniformes; family Cyprinidae; genus Schizothorax; species Schizothorax lantsangensis. The sequence continues at coordinate 36,462,527 of CM049839.1, read as the reverse complement.
GCTGCGGCTTCATGCCCTTTCTTTGAGTTGGCAGGCCCCGGTTTCGCCTTGGGCCCACTCTACCTATGTATCATAGTGATACTGACTTGAACAGGGTGTTGCTACCAAGGGTCTGTTGAGACAGTTCCCTCATTGAGCTCTTCAGAGCAAGCGGTAGCCCCTGAGTGACAGGCCAGGACCTAGCTACTATTCTAGGCACTTGGCCGTATCCCCTTAAAGGAATCTTTCTTCTGATTCTAAGCCTTCGAGCTCTACCCTGGGTCCGGGAGTCCCGGCCCTTAACAGGTAAGTTTCAGGGTATGCAGCTCGGGTCTTTGGCCGTAGGGGATAATGTCACTGACAGCCGTCTAACCGTCCCAGGGGCAACTCCCGTAGCCGGGTAGAGTTGGTACTTAGTGCTCGCCTTGTGTGCTTGGCTTGCACTCCCCTCAGCATGGTGGCGTGGGTATTCCGTTCCCCATAGCGACCCCTAGAGGACGCAGTTCGAAGTTCCCTCGAAAGGGAACGTCTCAGGTTACGTATGTAACCATGGTTCCCTGAGAGTAGGGAACGAGACACTGCGTCCTCTAGGCGCGGTGCCATGCTTCGGATGCAAGCTTCAGACGAAGAAGTGGATGACGTATTTTCCCGGCGCCCCTTTATACTGTGGTCGCGCCGGTAGTGACGTCATAGGCTGTCGCCGGCCAACAAGTGGTGTTTTTGTATGTATGCTTCAGACACGGGTCACGCTGACGACGTTCCCCATAGCGACCCCTAGAGGACGCAGTGTCTCGTTCCCTACTCTCAGGGAACCATGGTTACATACGTAACCTGAGACGTTTTACTCTTATAATTGCATAAACCAACTTTCTCTCTCTGAGAAAGAAGCTTTTCAGCATCTGTGGCCTTGCTTTCTCTTCTTTTGCTTAGTTGCACTAAACGGAGCATTGTTGTTCTTAGAAGCTCTAAACTAGTGATTTTGTGCAATGAAGCTCTAACATGACTTGCTCTGCAAAAAAGCTCTAAAACATGAAAATGTGTCTTCTGCATTGCAAATAACATTTCATTTCATTTCATGAGAAAGAAACATTTTTCATGTACTTGAGTTTTACCCTTATAATTGCATAAACCAACTTTCTCTCACTGAGAAAGAAGCTTTTCAGCATCTGTGGCCTTGCTTTCTCTTTTTTTGCTTAGTTGCACTAAACGGAGCATTATTGTTCTTAGAAGCTCTAAACTAGTGATTTTGTGCATTGAAGTTCTAACATGACTTGCTCTGCAAAAAAGCTCTAAAACATGAAAATATGTCTTCTGCATTGCAAATAACATTTAATTTCATGAGAAAGAAACATTTTTCATGTACTTGAGTTTTACTCGTAATTGCATAAACCAACTTTCTCTCACTGAGAAAGAAGCTTTTCAGCATCTGTGGCCTTGCTTTCTCTTCTTTTGCTTAGTTGCACTAAACAGAGCATTAGTGTTCTTAGAAGCTCTAAACTAGTGATTTTGTGCATTGAAGTTCTAACATGACTTGCTCTGCAAAAAAGCTCTAAAACATGAAAATCTGTCTTCTGCATTGCAAATAACATTTCATTTCATGAGAAAGAAACATCTTTCATGTACTTGAGTTTTAGTCTTATAATTGCATAAACCAACTTTCTCTTACTGAGAAAGAAGCTTTTCAGCATCTGTGGACTTGCTTTCTCTTCTTTTTGCTTAGTTGCACTAAACAGAGCATTAGTGTTCTTAGAAGCTCTAAAACTAGTGATTTTGTGCATTGAAGTTCTAACATGACTTGCTCTGCAAAAAAGCTCTAAAACATGAAAATCTGTCTTCTGCATTGCAAATAACATTTCATTTCATTTCATGAGAAAGAAACATCTTTCATGTACTTGAGTTTTACCCTTATAGTTGCATAAACCAACTTTCTCTCTCTGAGAAAGAAGCTTTTCAGCATCTGTGGCCTTGCTTTCTCTTCTTTTGCTTAGTTGCACTAAACAGAGCATTAGTGTTCTTAGAAGCTCTAAACTAGTGATTTTGTGCATTGAAGCTCTAACATGACTTGCTCTGCAAAAAAGCTCTAAAACATGAAAATCTGTCTTCTGCATTGCAAATAACATTTCATTTCATGAGAAAGAAACATCTTTCATGTACTTGAGTTTTACTCTTATAATTGCATAAACCAACTTTCTCTCACTGAGAAAGAAGCTTTTCAGCATCTGTGGCCTTGCTTTCTCTTTTTTTGCTTAGTTGCACTAAACAGAGCATTAGTGTTCTTAGAAGCTCTAAACTAGTGATTTTGTGCATTGAAGCTCTAACATGACTTGCTCTGCAAAAAAGCTCTAAAACATGAAAATCTGTCTTCTGCATTGCAAATAACATTTCATTTCATGAGAAAGAAACATTTTTAATGTACTTGAGTTTTACCCTTATAATTGCATAAACCAACTTTCTCTCACTGAGAAAGAAGCTTTTCAGCATCTGTGGCCTTGCTTTCTCTTCTTTTGCTTAGTTGCACTAAACAGAGCATTAGTGTTCTTAGAAGCTCTAAACTAGTGATTTTGTGCATTGAAGCTCTAACATGACTTGCTCTGCAAAAAAGCTCTAAAACATGAAAATCTGTCTTCTGCATTGCAAATAACATTTAATTTCATGAGAAAGAAACATCTTTCATGTACTTGAGTTTTACTCTTATAATTGCATAAACCAACTTTCTCTCACTGAGAAAGAAGCTTTTCAGCATCTGTGGCCTTGCTTTCTCTTCTTTTGCTTAGTTGCACTAAACAGAGCATTAGTGTTCTTAGAAGTGCTCTAACATGACTTGCTCTGCAAAAAAGCTCTAAAACATGAAAATTTGTCTTCTGCATTGCAAATAACATTTCATTTCATGAGAAAGAACATCTTTCATGTACTTGAGTTTTACTCTCATAATTGCATAAACCAACTTTCTCTCACTGAGAAAGAAGCTTTTCAGCATCTGTGGCCTTGCTTTCTCTTCTTTTGCTTAGTTGCACTAAACAGAGCATTAGTGTTCTTAGAAGCTCTAAACTAGTGATTTTGTGCATTGAAGCTCTAACATGACTTGCTCTGCAAAAAAGCTCTAAAACATGAAAATCTGTCTTCTGCATTGCAAATAACATTTCATTTCATGAGAAAGAAACATCTTTCATGTACTTGAGTTTTACTCTTATAATTGCATAAACCAACTTTCTCTCACTGAGAAAGAAGCTTTTCAGCATCTGTGGCCTTGCTTTCTCTTCTTTTGCTTAGTTGCACTAAACAGAGCATTAGTGTTCTTAGAAGCTCTAAACTAGTGATTTTGTGCATTGAAGTTCTAACATGACTTGCTCTGCAAAAAAGCTCTAAAACATGAAAATTTGTCTTCTGCATTGCAAATAACATTTCATTTCATGAGAAAGAACCATCTTTCATGTACTTGAGTTTTACTCTTATAATTGCATAAACCAACTTTCTCTCACTGAGAAAGAAGCTTTTCAGCATGTGTGGCCTTGCTTTCTCTTCTTTTGCTTAGTTGCACTAAACAGAGCATTAGTGTTCTTAGAAGCTCTAAACTAGTGATTTTGTGCATTGAAGCTCTAACATGACTTGCTCTGCAAAAAAGCTCTAAAACATGAAAATCTGTCTTCTGCATTGCAAATAACATTTAATTTCATGAGAAAGAAACATCTTTCATGTACTTGAGTTTTACTCTTATAATTGCATAAACCAACTTTCTCTCACTGAGAAAGAAGCTTTTCAGCATCTGTGGCCTTGCTTTCTCTTTTTTTGCTTAGTTGCACTAAACAGAGCATTATTGTTCTTAGAAGCTCTAAACTAGTGATTTTGTGCATTGAAGTTCTAACATGACTTGCTCTGCAAAAAAGCTCTAAAACATGAAAATTTGTCTTCTGCATTGCAAATAACATTTCATTTCATGAGAAAGAACCATCTTTCATGTACTTGAGTTTTACTCTTATAATTGCATAAACCAACTTTCTCTCACTGAGAAAGAAGCTTTTCAGCATGTGTGGCCTTGCTTTCTCTTCTTTTGCTTAGTTGCACTAAACAGAGCATTAGTGTTCTTAGAAGCTCTAAACTAGTGATTTTGTGCATTGAAGTTCTAACATGACTTGCTCTGCAAAAAAGCTCTAAAACATGAAAATGTGTCTTCTGCATTGCAAATAACATTTCATTTCATGAGAAAGAAACATCTTTCATGTACTTGAGTTTTACTCTTATAATTGCATAAACCAACTTTCTCTCACTGAGAAAGAAGCTTTTCAGCATGTGTGGCCTTGCTTTCTCTTCTTTTGCTTAGTTGCACTAAACAGAGCATTAGTGTTCTTAGAAGCTCTAAACTAGTGATTTTGTGCATTGAAGTTCTAACATGACTTGTCTTCTCTGCAAAAAAGCTCTAAAACATGAAAATTTGTCTTCTGCATTGCAAATAACATTTCATTTCATGAGAAAGAAACATCTTTCATGTACTTGAGTTTTACTCCTTATAATTGCATAAACCAACTTTCTCTCACTGAGAAAGAAGCTTTTCAGCATGTGTGGCCTTGCTTTCTCTTCTTTTGCTTAGTTGCACTAAACAGAGCATTAGTGTTCTTAGAAGCTCTAAACTAGTGATTTTGTGCATTGAAGCTCTAACATGACTTGCTCTGCAAAAAAGCTCTAAAACATGAAAATCTGTCTTCTGCATTGCAAATAACATTTCATTTCATGAGAAAGAAACATCTTTCATGTACTTGAGTTTTACTCTTATAATTGCATAAACCAACTTTCTCTCACTGAGAAAGAAGCTTTTCAGCATCTGTGGCCTTGCTTTCTCTTCTTTTGCTTAGTTGCACTAAACAGAGCATTAGTGTTCTTAGAAGCTCTAAACTAGTGATTTTGTGCATTGAAGTTCTAACATGACTTGCTCTGCAAAAAAGCTCTAAAACATGAAAATCTGTCTTCTGCATTGCAAATAACATTTCATTTCATGAGAAAGAAACATCTTTCATGTACTTGAGTTTTACTCTTATAATTGCATAAACCAACTTTCTCTCACTGAGAAAGAAGCTTTTCAGCATCTGTGGCCTTGCTTTCTCTTCTTTTGCTTAGTTGCACTAAACAGAGCATTAGTGTTCTTAGAAGCTCTAAACTAGTGATTTTGTGCATTGAAGCTCTAACATGACTTGCTCTGCAAAAAAGCTCTAAAACATGAAAATCTGTCTTCTGCATTGCAAATAACATTTCATTTCATGAGAAAGAAACATCTTTCATGTACTTGAGTTTTACTCTTATAATTGCATAAACCAACTTTCTCTCACTGAGAAAGAAGCTTTTCAGCATCTGTGGCCTTGCTTTCTCTTCTTTTGCTTAGTTGCACTAAACAGAGCATTAGTGTTCTTAGAAGCTCTAAACTAGTGATTTTGTGCATTTAAGCTCTAACATGACTTGCTCTGCAAAAAAGCTCTAAAACATGAAAATCTGTCTTCTGCATTGCAAATAACATTTAATTTCATGAGAAAGAAACATGTTTCATGTACTTGAGTTTTACTCTTATAATTGCATAAACCAACTTTCTCTCACTGAGAAAGAAGCTTTTCAGCATGTGTGGCCTTGCTTTCTCTTCTTTTGCTTAGTTGCACTAAACAGAGCATTAGTGTTCTTAGAAGCTCTAAACTAGTGATTTTGTGCATTTAAGCTCTAACATGACTTGCTCTGCAAAAAAGCTCTAAAACATGAAAATCTGTCTTCTGCATTGCAAATAACATTTAATTTCATGAGAAAGAAACATCTTTCATGTACTTGAGTTTTACTCTTATAATTGCATAAACCAACTTTCTCTCACTGAGAAAGAAGCTTTTCAGCATCTGTGGCCTTGCTTTCTCTTCTTTTGCTTAGTTGCACTAAACAGAGCATTAGTGTTCTTAGAAGCTCTAAACTAGTGATTTTGTGCATTTAAGCTCTAACATGACTTGCTCTGCAAAAAAGCTCTAAAACATGAAAATCTGTCTTCTGCATTGCAAATAACATTTCATTTCATGAGAAAGAAACATCTTTCATGTACTTGAGTTTTACTCTTATAATTGCATAAACCAACTTTCTCTCACTGAGAAAGAAGCTTTTCAGCATCTGTGGCCTTGCTTTCTCTTCTTTTGCTTAGTTGCACTAAACAGAGCATTAGTGTTCTTAGAAGCTCTAAACTAGTGATTTTGTGCATTGAAGTTCTAACATGACTTGCTCTGCAAAAAAGCTCTAAAACATGAAAATCTGTCTTCTGCATTGCAAATAACATTTCATTTCATGAGAAAGAAACATCTTTCATGTACTTGAGTTTTACTCTTATAATTGCATAAACCAACTTTCTCTCACTGAGAAAGAAGCTTTTCAGCATGTGTGGCCTTGCTTTCTCTTCTTTTGCTTAGTTGCACTAAACAGAGCATTAGTGTTCTTAGAAGCTCTAAACTAGTGATTTTGTGCATTGAAGTTCTAACATGACTTGCTCTGCAAAAAAGCTCTAAAACATGAAAATTTGTCTTCTGCATTGCAAATAACATTTCATTTCATGAGAAAGAAACATCTTTCATGTACTTGAGTTTTACTCTTATAATTGCATAAACCAACTTTCTCTCACTGAGAAAGAAGCTTTTCAGCACTTGTGGCCTTGCTTTCTCTTCTTTTGCTTAGTTGCACTAAACAGAGCATTAGTGTTCTTAGAAGCTCTAAACTAGTGATTTTGTGCATTGAAGCTCTAATATGACTTGCTCTGCAAAAAAGGCTCTAAAACATGAAAATCTGTCTTCTGCATTGCAAATAACATTTCATTTCATGAGAAAGAAACATTTTTAATGTACTTGAGTTTTACCCTTATAATTGCATAAACCAACTTTCTCTCACTGAGAAAGAAGCTTTTCAGCATCTGTGGCCTTGCTTTCTTTTCTTTTGCTTAGTTGCACTAAACAGAGCATTAGTGTTCTTAGAAGCTCTAAACTAGTGATTTTGTGCATTGAAGTTCTAACATGACTTGCTCTGCAAAAAAGCTCTAAAACATGAAAATCTGTCTTCTGCATTGCAAATAACATTTCATTTCATGAGAAAGAACCATCTTTCATGTACTTGAGTTTTACTCTTATAATTGCATAAACCAACTTTCTCTCACTGAGAAAGAAGCTTTTCAGCATGTGTGGCCTTGCTTTCTCTTCTTTTGCTTAGTTGCACTAAACAGAGCATTAGTGTTCTTAGAAGCTCTAAACTAGTGATTTTGTGCATTGAAGTTCTAACATGACTTGCTCTGCAAAAAAGCTCTAAAACATGAAAATCTGTCTTCTGCATTGCAAATAACATTTCATTTCATGAGAAAGAAACATCTTTCATGTACTTGAGTTTTACCCTTATAATTGCATAAACCAACTTTCTCTCACTGAGAAAGAAGCTTTTCAGCATGTGTGGCCTTGCTTTCTCTTCTTTTGCTTAGTTGCACTAAACAGAGCATTAGTGTTCTTAGAAGCTCTAAACTAGTGATTTTGTGCATTGAAGTTCTAACATGACTTGCTCTGCAAAAAAGCTCTAAAACATGAAAATCTCAGCTCCAAAAAAGAAAAAAGGGGAGTGTCAGTCTTACCAGCAAAGAGATCGTTGTACCGGATAAATAAGGACAATATCCCTGTAGGAGAGAAGAAAACGCAAACAATAGGTTTAGCAAGCGTCCATGCTCATCCTGCTATCATCCCCTTCTGGGCAGCTAGGACCAAGACCATCCCGGCCGTCACGCCCCTCCCGTCGAACTGGAGAAACAGTGGCCGCTGCTCCCCCGTCGTCCCCCCGCAGAGCTGCGGCATATGACTTCTGCTGAGACATGGAGCTGATAAAATCCTCCGCTTTCTGAGGGGAATCGTAGCTTCTCTGTTCCCCTTTGTGCCGTAGCTTAATTACCGCCGGATAGATGAGGAAGGGCTGGAGACCAAGCGCTATCATCTCCTTCAAAGCCGGACCAAATGCCTTTCTCCTGATCGCTGTAGCCAGACTAAAGTCAGGAAAAAATAGCAGTGTGACATTGCTCTGTGAACATTTCACGGGATAAGCCTGCCGAGCACCTTTTAGGATATCTGATCTGTCATGCCATCTCAGTACACGGAAGATGAGAGTGCGCGGCCGATCGGAGCCCCTCCCTCCGTCATAGACGCGATGCGCCCGATCAATCTCAATGTCACGGCCCCTCAAGGAAGGAATCCACTAGTGATGGGAAGTTCGGATCATTTTACTGACTCGGACCTTTGAGTCTCGTTCAGCAAAATGAACGAATCTTTTTTCGAGTCATTTCGTTCATTTCGTTCATTTTAGCAAAATATAATTAAAATGTTACGTGCTACTTCCGTAACACATCTACTACTTGTGCAAACGTTGAACACACTACAAACAATACAAAACTATAATGGTATAAGAAACAGAAAAAAAATATTCATTGTTTACCTGGGTCTTTAGTCTATGATTAGCTCACCTCACCTCTTATCTGACAAGATCGGGTTTGAGTCGCTCGTTCATCACGTGACAGCCTCATAAGCTAAACATATGAGAGCCGGAAAGAGAATTGATTGGTTCACCTCCCGAGTCTTCGGGTTTGAGTCGTTCGTTCATCACGTGACAGCCTCATAAGCTAAACCTATACAGTTAGAGCCGGAAAGAGAATTGATTAGTTCATCTCGAGTCTTTCGAGTCGTTCGTTCTTTTGTCACGTGACGTGACAGCATTGGATAGAGAAATTAGTTAATTTACAACCTTCCTTACAAACGGCTGCATAGTTATTATTATTATTATTATTATTATTATTTACTCTTACAGTTACGTGATGCGTTTCTGGTCTCAAATTGTAGCTTTTTATTTCTTACAGTTTATAAATGTGTGAATTTCTGTCATGATGGTTCTTTTCCATAACACTGAATGTGGTAACAAAGGTAATACACTAAAGAGGTGGTTATTATTATCATTATTAAGTCTTTTTCCCTCAGACTGCATAGGTTTAGTTTATGGGGCTGTCACGTGATGAACGAACGACTCAAACCCGAAGACTCGGGAGGTGAACTAATCAATTCTCTTTCCGGCTCAAACTGTATAGGTTTAGCTTATGAGGCTGTCACGTGATGAACGAACGACTCGAAAAACCCGAAGACTCGAAACAGGTGAACTAATTCAGTGCAGAACCTATATGTTGTGCATGCGCGACTGAACGAATCACTCCCCGAGACGACTCGTTCTTCCCGAGTCACATTAAAGATTCGTTCAAAATGAACGAATCGTTCAAGACCGACCCATCACTAGAATCCACTTGGAAAGATTAGCTCTGAGGAAACCAGCCGCATCATTACCCTCCATCCCTTCTGGGAGCCCCACCAGTCTTACATTGTTCCTCCTACACCTGTCCTCCATATCTGTCATCTTCTCGGTGAGTCGCTCCAGCTGATCCTTTAAGTCCATGACTGTTCTCTTATCTTCACGCACCGCTGCCTGAACAGAATCAACGTGGTCACGTGTCTGCTTCGCCGTGGTAGCTATGGCCTCAAACTCCTCTCTTAGCTCTTTAACAGACTCGTTGGTCGCTTGTATGTCCTCACGCAGTCCGCGCAATGCGGGAATCAGCACCGAGTCCATAGCATCTCTCACTGCCGAATTCACAACCGAATTCAAAGTGCTTTGGTGTTCTTTAAATGCTAGTTCAATGCGGCTAGCAATAGCATCGTCTATGGGATTAACTTTGTGCCAATTAAAATGAATGTAATTTTTCAAGAAACGTATGAAAATATAAATTGAAACGGAATAAAATGTCTTTGAAACTGAAAAAATAAATAATTGCATGCAAAATGTTTGACTTCGTTTTTAATACACTGCATGTTTTGCAATGGTTTTCTCCTCTTTCATTCGTTGATCTGTACTTACAAATACGCTTCCAGAGTTTTCATTTACGCTTCTAAAGTTTTCGTTTACGATTCTGAAGTTTTCGTTCGCCCTTCTGGCACAAATCTCTCGTGGGGGCGGGGCTAGCAGCGGTGTGTTCTCATTGGCTGCTGAGTTTTTGATTGACAGCTTCTTGACCTGGAAGTGAAGACGTCAGTGTTGTTGTGTCAGTGTGGATCTGAGCGTCTCTTAGCGGCTTCCTATTTCATTTTAATGATATAAAATAATATATAAATATTTGTATTATTATTATTTTATAAGTATTGTTCTGCTGCTACACTACATTGTTGAGATGATTTCTTAGGAATAGCACAGCGAATGATACCATCATCAATAATCATCGTCGTTATCAGGATACTCATGGTAAGTTGTCTTGATTTAGCCCAATCATTACTGGACCTGGTTATCTACATACAGTTATAGCCTTCAATTAGATAATATTTGCTTCGATTAGTTCATATTTCCCCCCAGCACATAGCATAATGTACAGTACTAAATGTACTGTATCTGACAATGACCGATGATATTTTACAAGTGCACTGTCAATCACTGCGCTGTCAACTTTGGCAATGTAAAGCCTTTTTAACCATGCTTTTTCTGTGTCCAGATTTGACTAATAATAATGCAAAAATGGTCACTTCAGATGAACATTTTTTTTGGGGGGGGGCTCTTACTCAAAACAAACTTTGACAAAAATTATAGTCTTTAATATTGCCTAAATATATATCCAAATGCAAAACCTTATACATACAAATAATTATGACTGAAATCAGTTTCCAGCCACTATACACAGTCATGGATATATAGGGTTATACAGCCATCTAATGGTTACACAACGGTATTACAGATGATAAATGGTGCATAATTGTGATGTATTTATTACTAAGTTAAAATTACTAATATACTTGTACAACCCCAAATCAGAAAAAGTTGGGACAGTATGGAAAACGCAAATAAAAAAAGAAAGTAGTGATTTCTAAATTTACTTTGACTTGTATTTCATTGCAGACAATATGAACACAAAATATTTCATGTTTTGTCTGGTCAACTTCATGTCATTTGTAAATATACATCCTTTCCTGTCATTCAGACCTGCAACACATTCCAAAAAAAGTTGGGACAGGAGCAATTTAGGGCTAGTAATGAGGTAAATTGGTTAAATAATGGCGGCACTGCATCAAGAATCGTCATTCATCTATAAGCGATATCACCACATGGGCTCAAGACTACTTTGGCAAACCTTTGTCAAGTACCACAATACGTAGTTACATCCACAAATGCCAGTTAAAACTGTACTGTGCCAAAAGGAAGCCCTATGTTAACAGTGTCCAGAAGCGCCGTCGACTTCTCTGGGCTCGGAGGCATCTGGGATGGACCATCACACAGTGGAAACGTGTACTGTGGTCAGATGAATCAGTATTTCAGGTATTTTTTGGGAGGAATGGACGCCGTGTGCTCCGGACCAAAGAAGAAAAGGATCATCCAGACTGTTACCAGCAACAAGTCCAAAAGCCAGGGTCTGTCATGGTATGGGGTTGTGTCAGTGCCCTTGGCAAAGGTAACTTGCACTTATGTGATGGCACCATTAATGCTGAAAAGTACATAGAGATTTTGGAGCACAATATGCTGCCTTCAAGAAGACATCTTTTCCAGGGACGTCCATGCATATTTCAACAAGACAATGCAAAACCACATTCTGCACACATTACAAAGTCCTGGCTGTGGAGGAAGAGGGTACGGGTACTTGACTGGCCTGCCTGCAGTCCCGACCTGTCTCCAATAGAGAATGTGTGGCGCATTTTGAAGCGCAAAATGCGACAACGAAGACCCCGTACTGTTGCCCACCTTAAGACTTGTTTGCAGGAAGAATGGGACAAAATTACACCTGAAACACTTCAGTCTTCAGTTTAGTTCAGTTTAAGGTGTCTTCAGTCCCTAAACGTCTTTTAAGTGTTGTGAAAAGGAATGGCAACATTACAAAGTGGTAAATGCTTTACTGTCCCAACTTTTTGTTGGTCTGAATGACAGGAAAGGATGTATATTTACAAATGACATGAAGTTGACCAGACAAAACATGAAATATTTTGTGTTCATATTGTCTGCAATGAAATACAAGTCAAAGTAAATTTAGAAATCACTACTTTCTTTTTTTTTATTTGCGTTTTCCATACTGTCCCAACTTTTTCTGATTTGGGATTGTATATCAAATTAAATAATTATATTGTGTATTTATTTGTTTGAAATATTTTAAGTTTGAAATGTGTCATGGGAGTTCAAAGCAGCTGGTATTGTTAGACTATAATGCATCTTTCTCAATTTCCAGGGAGTGGAGCAACCTTTCCATAAACAAACTTCTGATGCTGACCCAGAGGATGTAGTGTAGTACCAGAGATCCATTGCCCTCATCAGACAAGAATCTTATTTTGTTCAGACACATCACCTTTGAAGGACTGGGATCTTGATCTTCAGACAATATTTTAATTTCTTTGGAGCTCTAGATTAAAACAAACACAGTTCACACGTACACAAGAGGTTGCACTTTATTCTTATTAGTCTATGCTGATCTTGAATTAGCATACCAACAGCATATGATTGTTAAGGGGATAGTTCACCCAAAAATAAAACTTCTCTCATCTTTTACTCACCCTCATGCTGTCTCAAATGCATATTACTTTCTTTCTACTGGACAGGTAAACACAAATTAAGATTTTTAGGCAAATAATCCATCTTTGTGAGTCCTAAAGATGCTTTAAAAACCACACACAGTGACCGTGACAGTAATCCATCTGACCTTAGTGGTTAAAAAGTAAAACAACAGATAAGAAAAACACTAATAATTTAAACTTCTGACTATTAACAATCGCTTCCGTTCAGCTGTCATACGTGCACGGGTTACAATCCACTTGTGTCATTTGGATTCTCAGAGATGGATTATTTTCTTAAAAATTTTTGTGTTTATGTCAAGAAAGAATGTCATAAACATCTGGAATGGCATAAAGGTGAGTAAATAATTAGAAAATTTTCATTTTTTTGGATGGACTATCCCCATAAAGACTGATATTGCACTCCATTATAACATACTCATTCACTGTTTTGTAGCTTATACTGTAACAGGAACTGTTGAAAGGATCATTGCAGTGTTTAAAACATATAATGAATTTTAAACATATTCTGTATAATATGTTCTTATGCATATTGTGTAGTAATGTAAATTATTAGAATACAGTGCATTACATGTATACTATGCAGTTAGTGTTTCGTGGATTCTGGTCTTTCCTGTCATAATTGCAACATAATTACAACATAATTGCATCCAAGTCTTTCACTTTGATACTTGTGTATATGCTATAGTGACAATAAAGAATGTAAATTTATTTGAATTATTTCCTATTTCATTTACATTCATTCAACAGGTTTATAAAAGTCACACTTGAAAGAGTTGATGATTGTTAAAAATGTATTTCCAATTTTAAATGTTAGATGATAATGTTAACTAAATAAAATAACAAAAAATTATCAGCATGATAAAAACAATTGGCAGCAAGAACATCCTTTTGTGTGGAATATGTAATAAAATGAGCTTGATTGTTAGGTTGGAGTGAGAATTTCTTGACGTCTGAATATATCACACATATATATGATAGTATCTTTCAAATGTAACAGCTCAACCTAATTAGACCCTACAATGCAAAAGAATCATGAGCAATAAACAAATATCCTACGAGAACATTGGCCATTATACAATATTTCCAGTATTATATACAGTACTTTAATAATTAACCCTCAATATGATCTTCTTTTTCTCTCGCGCTCCTAAAAGCTTATGTTGACAGAGTAGTAGCAACAGATAAATACAGATTGAATTCAAAAACAAAACTCCTAACTTTATATAATTAAAATGAAATAGGAAGCCGCTAAGCAAAGCTCACATCCACACTGGGGGCACAACACTGACGTCTTCACTTCCAGGTCAAGATGCTGTCAATCAAAAACTCAGCAGCCAATGAGAACACACCGCTGCTAGCCCCGCCCCCAGCCAGAAGGGCGAACGAAAACTTCAGAATCGTAAACGAAAACTTTAGAAGCGTAAATGAAAACTCTGGAAGCGTATTTGTTAGTACAGATCAACGAATGAACCATTGCAAAACATGCAGTGTATTAAAAACGAAGTCAAACATTTTGCATGCAATTATTTATTTTTTCAGTTTCAAAGACATTTTATTCCGTTTCCAGTTATATTTTCATACGTTTCTTGAAAAATTACATTCATTTTAATTGGCACAAAGTTAATCCCATATAAACTCGGCTAGTCCTTCTGACATTTGCCGCTGGCTCTGATGTATCTGTAACGTTAGTGGATAAACATAAGATATAATTCGTTTTGGGTAAATCTAACAGGTAATCTTTGGTCTATTGTACAGGTCCGGGTATCCACATACAGCCTCTGCTCGTAATCACGTCATTACTAGAGCAAGCTCCTGATTGGTTAACGCGGCGCGAATATCCGCCAAAGTTCAGATTTTTCGGCAAACGCCCGAAACGCTCAATTCGCGCCGGGTCATTCGCGCGAATCGCGTCATTCGCGCCGCCTCATTCGCGCGAACCGCACCGCAGGATGTCTATTCGCGTCTTTGCATTGACTTAACATGTAAATCACTCGCGCTTAACGCTTCATTCGCGTCTGGTGTGAACGCACCTTAAGCCTGCATCGCCGTCGAGGGGTCACGTGATCCTCATCAATTACACTACTGATAACAGCTCTGTTAGCATGTAATCATGTTTAATAGAATTCATATGAATATAGTTTGCTATTAATGACCTACTTTTAATACTTATTACATGAATGCATGCAACATTTATTTATGCAACATCTTTACAGAGGCTGCTTTTATGGTCTAAAAAAATAAAACCCACAGTAGGCTAATACATAAACCGACAAGTTGCATGTAATGGATTACTTGCAGATAACACTGTCCTTCTTTTTCAGGTCTCTACAATATCAAACTCAACATCTCTTTTAAGAGCCAACCCTCACAAACCTTCCTAAAAACTTGCCATGATCAGCCCTTCCCAGGTACATTTTCTAGAATTTTTTTAATCAATATTTTTTTAATCAATAATAAAACCCACAGTAATGTATAAACCGACAAGTTGCGTGTAATGTAATAATATTTCCTTTCTTTCTGTCTTACAGGATTACTTGCAGATAAAGCTGTCCTTCTCCATCATCCACATGCACTCACCCCCACACATACAGAAATGCCACCTGGATATAATTATAATCTTATAATTAATACATTACATCCATCCCCTAGTCAGTCAGATACAGGTAGTTCCAGTATCACTTTTTAGTCAATTACATTTTTAAGAAAATGCATATACTGTGTTTATATTTTTTTATAAAAGCATTTTCATACTGAAAATAGTTAACATTTACAATTATTATTACTAACAATTTTAATTTGCTTTGCATTTAGTCACAGTTTTTTAGGGAGTTTTGTTACATATTTCTGAGTTACACACCTGTTCCCATTTGTTTAAATTGTATTCTTTTACTTTTAAGTTATCTTTTACTATAATTAATTGCCTCTATCTGGATATATTTGTATAATTAACTGCTTTTTTATTCTTCATAGTGGCAAAAACGAGCTTGGATGCAGTGCAGTCGTTCTGGCACTATGTTTGTCTAAATGAGTTTGACATTTCAATAAATACTTTGAAATACTTACAAAATTATGCGTGTTCATTATGCTTTCTTCTTTCTTTTTTTTTCTTTCAGTTTTTATTCCTAGAGTTCAAATTTTAGAGAATGGCAAATCACAGAAACACAAAAGTGATACATTTTATACCTTTAAAACACTATAAGAGAGTGGTAGGGCACCTTGTCTCAAAAATTTGATTTATTGCCCCTCATAAAAATCCCACCCAGCAAGCCCCCAATCCCTCCCTCCATAACTGGACATCTGTTTTGGACACCTGTTGTACACCCCACCCCCACATCTAATGATGAACTGGTTATCCAGGCCGTTGTGTTTTAAGGTATTTATGACTGTTGTGTGAGGGCCGTTGTTATGTGATTTAAACTTTAAATGGTGAAATCGTGTTAAAGGGAAGTTTTTATTAAAGTGTTTTTCACATCAAATATACGTGTAAAACGTGCAATGATTGTTTTTCCCTACAAGACGTGTTGTTGTAATTAAAACAATTTTAGGCAAAGCATTAGATACGTTAGTTTTTCCTATCGTTTGACAAAGTTAAATAAAAAGAATAAGTGTTTGTTCATCTAACAAAAAAGCACCAAACACATTCGTTAACATTAGAAAAGGCTGTCTTATCTTACCGTGTCGTGAAATAAAAAATATCAGACCCTACAGTTTAAAAGTAAAAAAGAGCCGTCATTTAAAAATAAACGAACTTCGTTAAAACAGCAGTATCCAGCAGTAGTCAAAAAACTCAGTGGTTGTCTATCGTTACAATTTAGTCACGACAGAAAAAGTCCCCGAGCGTCTAGCAGCGTCCGTCAGACAACCGTTCTCTGTCCCTGCCAAACTCCGAATGAGGAGTGGAGAGCCGCGGACCAAATCACGCCTACGGTCAGACCCCTAGCAGATGAATGAATGAATGAAGCATTTATATAGCGCTTTATTGTGTATTGTTGTACACCCAAAGCGCTTTACAATCATATAGGGGATCTCTCCTCAACCACCACCAGTGTGCAGCATCCACTTGGATGATGCGACGGCAGCCACAGGACAACGGCGCCAGTGCGCTCACCACACACCAGCTACAGGTGGAGAGGAGAGAGAGATAGAGCCAATCAAGTGGATGGGGATTATTAGGAGGCCATGATTGACAGGGGCCAGTGGAGGGAATTTGGCCAGGACACCGGGGTTACACCCCTACTCTTTACAATGAGTGTCATGGGATTTTTAATGACCACAGAGAGTCAGGGCCTCGGTTTAACGTCTCATCCGAAAGACGGTGCTTTTTACAGTATAGTGTCCCCGTCACTATACTGGGGCGTTAGGACCCACACAGACCACAGGGTGAGCACCCCCTGCTGGCCTCACTAACACCTCTACCAACAGCAACCTAGTTTTTCCCAGGAGGTCTCCCATCCAGGTACTGACCAGGCTCAGCCCTGCTTAGCTTCCGTGGGCAACCGGTCTTGGGCTGCAGGGTGATATGGCTGTGGTTGGATGGGCGGAGAGACCGAATCAGAGATTTAAAATAAAGTAATGCTTTCACTTTAAAACTGTTTTTTCCTTTTAAACAAACAACTCTAGTTCATAGGAAAAATGTTGTTTGTTTTATTTTATTTAGTTATTCACAATTGAATCCTTTTATTTACTCTTTGTTTTTTGTCAAGTTAAGACTTGTTATATAACCAGACTTTTAAAAATTAGCTTATACAAGTTTCCTTTTAAACAAAAAAAAAAAGTCACTAATACACAGTCCTTTATTTTATTTTATTTAATTTAAACTTAATTTAAACTTAATTGACTTAATTTAGTCAAGCCTATTATTTACTCTTTGATTTTTGTCAAACTTAAGTCATCTTGCTATGATGTCAGTATAAAATTAGACTAGGCCTACACAAATTTATTCCTAAACATAAACCCTAAGCCAAGGTTTTTTGTTTTATTTAGTTATTTACACTTAAAACCTTTTGCTTTACTCTTTGAATTGTCAATCTTAACTTCTAGCATGTTACATCAGTTAAAACGCGCGTATGCGCGTACAAATATCTAAGAGGAACGAACAGTGTAATAAAATCAACACAGGATTTCTCTTTGATTTTCCATCCCGTGAGGTTTGTACTGTGTTATCTATTAAGTTTTATTTAGTTATTTACACTTAACACCTTTTGTTTTACTCTTTGAATTGTCAATCTTAACTTCTAGCATGTTACATCAGTTAAAACGCGCGTATGCGCGTACAAATATCTAACAGGAACGAACAGAGTAATAAAATCAACACAGGATTTCTCTTTGATTTTCCATCCCGTGAGGTTTGTACTGTGTTATCTATTAATTGAAACAGACAACAAAGAAATGCAAATATCTCGTCTCACGCAGTGCGGTGAGACCAGAATGTTTCAGTGTCTGGACTTACGATTACTGATGCGTTCATATCAGTTCGAGAGGTCGTTGTAAAACATCTAAACGTGCTTCTTGGGTTGCGATTCATTTGCAATCTAACTAGTTTTGAAGGGGGTCTGGCATGTAAATTTTGTTAGGAGGTTAGTTAAAAACCGCAGATCAAAGCATAGACATTGTGACTATTTTAAACGTTTTATGGTCGATGCCTGTATCTGCGAACTCTGTCAAAGGCTTAGGTGAGGGGGCTCCCTATTGAAACTTGTTTAGGACACAACTGTTGTAGTTAAAAGTATATATATATATATATATATATATATATATATATATATATATATATAGTATAGGAAGAGAATATTTTCCAAAGAAAAAGGGTTATTTTATAAAGTAGATCTGGCGAACGCGGGTTCACAACGGTTCTGTATGAAATGATATAGATAAGACGATAATACAAAATTTAAATAAATAGAAGTCCTAAAGTTAGTTTTTAATAATACGGTTTGCTGTAGGAAAATCTTGTCTAATTTAATACATTTACTTAGTATCGTTATTTCTTTTAACTGTGCAAGCTGATCGTCGACGGTTAAAACATATAAAGACTACTACAAACGTTCATTTGAACAGATGGTCTGATCAATAAACAGATAACCGACTTTGATTTTCAAACTGCTGTGTTCAAACGTTCGTAGATAAGGAGAAAAAAAAAACGTTTAAGAGATATGCTAACATCGCACCATTAAGTTATAAAAGAAAATCTAACAGATGTTTTCATCCTGATGCCGGAGCATCTCCAGCTGTGTTAAGTAAACTGTTGGAGTTGAGGGTCGGCTGGCTGAGTTTGATAAATTTGCGCGGGATGTTTCGACGAGTTATAAGCTTTATAACTTACTAAAGACTTTTGTTTTAACAAATATATTTTTAGATCTTTCAAACCTAAAACCATGATGCTGTAAACAAACAGGATTAGAAGTAGTCAAATGATCCTCTGATGAACGCACGATGGTTACAGAGTCTTTCTTTATGAATCAGAGTTAAATTAGACTACAAGTTAGTCGTCATAAGGTTGTTTGCAACAAAACTAATTCCTACAAATGTCTCACAGAATCATTACAGCAGTTTAGACTTTCTCTCTCACTTTAAAAATGGTATTATTAACCGTGTGTTTAAATGCAGCATGTTTATTTTTACACTATAATGTTTTATTTTATTAAAATAAAAACAACTGGTCTATATAGGGTTATTTTACTAAGATATGATCAAATAATTGACAGAGGAAATAGTTCAAATAATCGATAAGTCCAACTTATCAACCCCCGTTTGATGTGTCTGACGGTTTGTGACAAATATCTTAATGATACAGACATGTTAAGATGTTAAGTATGTGTCTAGCCTGTACTTAGTATATCTGTACTGTAAAAGAACAAATATACATTTTCACTTATAACTTCTCAGTAAAATAATTACACCTACAGTTTTAAACATGTTTAAAAAGTTTTAAACACATTGTGTTTCACTAAAGCAAGTCATGAGGTCTATTGTCTTTAAATTAAACTTTAGCTTTATTCTTTAATTTCTTTAAAATAGCCTGATGATAATGCACCCAAGTGCTTTTCTCACATGAGTAGATAATTCTTCGGACGTGTTTGTGACAAACATGTCATTTTTTACTTCAGAAAAGTTTTTCAAATGTATGAATTAACTTTTCTCATTTGACAGACCCGTGGTGTTTAACAGCCGGAGGGAATACATGTTGTTTTCTAATGTTCATGAAACCTTTATCGGTGTAAATTTCTCACCTAGAACACAAACCTTGTACATTTTGACTATTTGACTCTTTTGTAAGTAGCATGTCATTTGAAATGGTTTACTAAAAGATTAAAGCAGCATCTGTGTTTTCAACATGAAAGAGTTGTACAAGGATGTTTCAACTATTATCGTCATTTCTTTT
This sequence comes from Schizothorax lantsangensis, assembly GCA_027422415.1. Lineage (NCBI taxonomy): Eukaryota > Metazoa > Chordata > Actinopteri > Cypriniformes > Cyprinidae > Schizothorax > Schizothorax lantsangensis. The sequence continues at coordinate 36,442,559 of CM049839.1, read as the reverse complement.
CGACCCTAACAAGCTGGTAATGCATTTTCTATGGCAGGTTTTACAATGTACAGTTCTCATACTATGTGCGTAAATAGCTGTGCTACAACATTTATGATTATTTTTGAATGCCAACAGATTTTGTTAGGGATGTGGCGCATCTAAGAATAATAATCTTTTGTAAATTATATATGTTTTCTGACACCGTTAGTTTTAGTCATATTAGCAAGATTTCAGATGGTCGTTCACAATTGTTTGTTGGACTGTGTATGTTTTTAGGTGAAGACAACTCTTTGTGAGATGTCATCATAATAGGAATAAATGAAAATCAAGAAATTAAGTAACAGCCTTTTGTCTTTGAGATATTTATTTTAGTGCAACATTGTGTCTGTCAACACGAAAAATAAGTCTTGCTGTCTTACCCTTAAAACTATTACAACTGAAACTAATTAAACTATTGCACTGAAAGCTGTACATTCAAGTTTGAGCATGTTAAATTTCCACGCTCTTGTAAAAAGTATTGATACATTTCATCCATAATCATTCAAGAGACAAAATCACTAAGAAAGTATAGCAAGACAAGAAAATGTTTATAATGCAGATAGAATTCAGGAACCTAAACAGTTGTGAAAGTTTATTAAACGCGGATTTGTAAATGATATTTTTTACTCCGCTGGATTTAGTCATCTTGCTCAGATAGCAGACGACACAATTCACATTTCGTTTCTTTGTCTGTATTTGTTTTAAGACTCCACCACAAGTTCATGCTAATCCTTGCATGGGAAAGCGTGCATGACGAGTACATACTTAATCATTTAAGAAAATCATTGAACATTTGACTGAACTTTTTATTATTTTGACTAACAGCCAATTCAAATTACTTCCCTCGAGGCGCTTGTCCACAGAATCTTTTTCAACACAACGACATTAAAGAACATTTAATGACTGACATTAAGATCAGTCACTATCGCCAGCTTCTGTGACTCAAATAAAGCGACATCTCTGGTGTACGTAAGCATGTACAATGGGTGCATGTGGTAAACATCTTTGTTTTTCCACTTCTGTCATATTTGTTAGATGTAATGTAAACAATATTTTGATAACTATGATGTTCCACGTTTTTGTAAAGGTTATAGAAAGAATTCAAACATAATCTTTACATAGGAATTATCTTTGCTCAAAGCGAATTGACTAAAATCGTTGAATTACGAAATGCAAAAGGGTATACAACATTTAAGAAAAAGTGCTATAATGTATACAGAATACAGAAATCCTCCTCTTGATCTATTGTGACTGACATTTTACTAAGTCAGACGATCAGGATTATGGATGACGCGGCTCACATTTTGCTTGTCGGCCTGTATATGTCATTACTTTGACTGTACTGTAGGTGAGGCCTTCTCTCTGAGAGCCATCAGCATTCAGTGTTTATAGAAATAAATTAAAATTAAGAAGTCGGTATGGTTTAGCGGTTAGGGTCATATGGTCCCATATGGTCTAGCGGTTAGGATTCCTGGTTTTCACCCAGGTGGCCCGGGTTCGATTCCCGGTATGGGAAGTAATGTTTTGGGGAAGTCGTGACCTAAGGGTTAGAGAGTCGGCCTCGTAATCCAAAGGTAATGTTCACGGTGTGTGTGTGTGTGTGTTCACTGCTGTGTGTGGGACACTTTGGAGGGGTTAAATGCAGAGCACGAATTCCGAGTATGGATCACCATACTTGGCCCTATGTCACTTTCACTTTTTTTAGGTCAATTATCTAACTATTTGATGTGAGACCCCCATTAAGTTTAGACACGAAAATTAAGGCGTTCTGTTTTACACTTACAACTGAAACATGTCTAACCACTGTGGTCAAAGCTACATATTCAGTAAAGTTTGAGGTTGTACACAGTCTTGAAAAGGCTACAGACACAAAATATCAAGGATTTATTTATTTATTTATTTATTGTTTTGTGCTCCCTATGTAACTCAAGACTCCAAGTCACTAAGAAAAGTATCATATGAATACAGAAAACCCACTCATGAGCATCTGGGGTATATTTTTGTAAATGTTGTTTTAAATTACTTTTTTCTTACGCCACTACATGTAGAACTCTTGTTCAGATAGCCGATGACGATGTGCACATTTTATTCGTCGTACTCATTTCTTTCAACATTACCGCTTCAGATTAAAGCGTAGGTAATGTGAACACAATTAAGAAACATAGCATTACCTTTGAAAAGGTTATAGACATAGTCGTTTATACAGGAAATATGTTTGCACAACAGAAACATGTATCGGCATAACAAAAACCTAATACTGAAATCCTCTCTTCTAAATATATTGTTAAAGTTTTAATGTTGCTTTTGATGGCCTGCCCCACTAGATGATACCACTCTATACTTTTCATTGTTTTTAGATGAAGACTATTCTCAGAAACTGGTCAAACATGTCACGAGTGTTTGCAGGAAAACATTATAAGATAATAAAAGGATAGTCCTTCTACAAGAGATTGTTTTAACTGAGATTGTGACGTACTGTAGAGCTTTTTTCGGGTCTGTCTACAAAGAGGCCACGAGACACAACCCCCTCGATCTTACTGTTTCTCTGTTACATGTATATCTATTTCATTTAGAACACAAAGTTGCACATTACAAGTTGAAGATAGTGTGGAAACACTATTTTCTTTGCACACGTCTCTAAACATGACTTTAATAAATAAATCACAGATGTCATGTAGTTAATTCATTGAAAGGTGCATGTTTTTTGACCGTTTTAGATGGTCTGCACCAGCACACAGACACATGTTTTAAGTATTCATCTGACCAAAAGGTTTGATCCTGGGGAAACAGCAGCTGTGTGTTGTCATGATTGTCTTCAGAATTGAACCGCTTTTATTTAAACAATGCAACATGAAGCTACTGTATTCAACAGCACAGTCCCTTGAAATATTGCAGTATAGCTTTTTTTCCCTTCTAAATATCTAAACATGTATTTAGCTTAAATATTAGTTGTTAAGTGTTTACAAAGTTGTCATACCTGTTGTTGAATTTATAACATATATTTCGCCAAACCTAGAGGACTGAAAATAGGTTTAGCATAAGTCCGCATTTCAGCTGTTAGCCTGAAAATGCAAATGAACTGAGATTTCATTACTGAGATAATCTACAGAATGTGAAACAAGCTCACAGTTACATTAGAGTTTTGGATTCTAGTTTATGTTGAATATTGTTTGTTACTGTTTCACAGGTTTAACGACTCATTACTTGAAGACTGTACTGTATAAATTACAAAGTTTTCCACCGTAGTAGGCCGTCTCTGAAACCAGGCCTGTAGAAAGAATAAACCAGTCTTATAAACTCATTGATTTGTTTTAACAACTTTAAAATATAATCTGCACGAACGATACGCTCTTAAAATCGATAGTGCGCAAAACATATGTAAAAGGACGGATAACATATTAATGGGGTGTTTTGGTTAGTTTCTTACACAACAGAGCATTACTTAACGTTTTTATTAAGTTTTAATATAAAAGATAATAGTCTGTTAACAATTTAGATGCTTTTATTATGAAAGCGCACAAAGAACCGCTGAAGCACGTACCGTTTGTTAACACGGAATTAATTGAAATAGGCGTTTGTGCAAAACTGCGGAAAAACTGCAGAAAAAGTGCGGGTGTTGAACCCTCTCACCGGGAAAAGTGTGGGTGTTAAAACACCCACATCCCCCACGGGTGCGACGCCCCTTGAAAGACATACGCTGAGATATTGTTTTTAATAATTGACAAGACGCGGGAAAAACCGTGTAAACAGGTTGCCTGCTGTTCGTCCAATCAGTGACAGTGACACCGCAAATATGCAAATAAGAACATTAACCCAGGGTTTAGGAATGTACAGTGTGAAACGTCTGTTAATGAATACCCAGCAGGCGCGGACTGGCCATTGGGATCACCGGGACGTTTCCCGGTGGCCTGGCGGCTGATTTGGCCCGCTGCCCTGTTTTTTTTATTTTTATTATTATTATTATTATTTTTTAAATGATTTTATTTATTTATTTTTTGCCTTCCCAATGTGCCAAAGTGATCATTTCCGATTGTGGCATTCCCTAATAAATGGATAATAAATTATAAATTGGTTAGTCTTGACTGGCAGGGCGTGCTTCACGTCTGCAGGCAGGGATAGCCATTTTTAAATAAATTTAGTAGCGGAGCTACTGCAAGCGATTTAGTGCTGGAAATCCATTTATCCTTTGCTGAAACTTCTGTGTCTTCATGAAAAGCGCAGGTCATGGTTGCTTAGCAATGGCAGACGCCATGGGAGCGCAAGCTACAGGGCGCTTTGGAAAGAAGGAGAAAGCTCCGCGCTTAGCGACGCATTTTAGGCGCGACATGTGAACGGCCTCATGAGACGCATAAAGCCAAGAAAACAAAGACAAAAGTACAAAAGAAAGAAAACAAGGAGCAAAGTATGTGAATATTTCTTTGAATTTCTTTTAAGTGTGGAGAGACTACCGTTAGTGTTTACTTGTACAGTAGCATAAGAATAATACCGTCTCCTATTCACTCCTGTTCACACGCTTTCCGTCTTTTGATATTTCTTCTCACCGGCTGCAGTTTACACGACGCGCATTTCCTGTTACTGACGTGACATGAGCCTCATTGCTCAATTTCTGATTGGCTGTCTGTTGCCAAGCGTCCAGCAGCAACAAGCAAACACCGCTCGTTTCACACTGAACAAACTTAGCACCGCAATGCGGGGATAACACCACAAATGCGGTGCTAACCCTGCTCCGGAGCAGGGTTTCGTAACCCCGGGTAAAATGCGGTGCTAACACCGCTTTCAAATTACAGGTGTGAAACGTGTCTTTACCCGGGGTTAAAAGCGGTGTTTAGAACGATGATAACCCGGGGTTAAGCGCAGTGTGAAAAGCCCTTATAGGGGGAGCAGGGTTAGCACCGCATTTGTGGTGTTATCCCCGCATTGCGGTGCTAAGTTTGTTCAGTGTGAAACTGAGCGGTGTTTGCTTGTTGCTGCTGGACGCTTGGCAACAGACAGCCAATCAGAAATTGAGCAGTGAGGCTCATGTCACGTCAGTAAGGAAACGCGCGTCATGTAAACTGCAGCCGGTGAGAAGAAATATCAAAAGACAGAAAGCGTGTGAACTGGAGTGAATAGGAGACGGTATTATTCTTATGCTACTGTACAAGTAAACACTAACGTTAGTCTCTCCACACTTAAAATAAATTCAAAGAAATATTCACATACTTTGCTCCTTGTTTTCTTTCTTTGGTACTTTTGTTTTCTTGCCTTTGTGCGTCTCATGAGGCCGTTCACATGTCGCGCCTAAAAACGCATTTAAAACGCTAAGCGCGCCGTTTTCTCCTTTCCAAAGCGCTCTGTAGCTTGCGCTCCCATTGCGTCTGCCGTTGCTAAGCAACCATGACCTGCGCTCTTCATGAAGACGCAGACGTTTCAGCAAAGGATAAATGGATTTCCAGCACTAAATCGCTTGCAGTAGCTCTGCTACTAAATTTATTTAAAAATGGCTATCCCTGCCTGTACAGCTATTATCAGCTGTTTCTCAATCTTCGCTGATCTAAAGACATAGGCGGAGACATGTTTTTAATAACTGGCAAGACGCGGGAAAAGCAGTGTAAACAGGTTGCCTGCTGTTCGTCCAATCAGTGACAGTGACACCGCAAATATGCAAATAAGAACGTTAACCCGGGGTTTAGGAATGTACAGTGTGAAACGTCTGTTAATGAATACCCGGGGTTAACCGTTAACCCCAGGTAAAGTATGAGCAGTGTGAAACGTGATTACAGATAACCCAGGATTCCGCTTATCCGGGGTTTAGGATGACCCAGGGTTAACAATTTCAAGTGTGAAAAGCCCTTATGTGTCTAGCCTTTGCAGGATTTCCTGATTGCACCAGCAGGTGATCCCGATCGCTGCTCCTGTCGCGCAGCAACAGTGCAAGAACAGAGCTTCTTCTTCTTATATCTTTCCGCTACTGGCCGTATTACTGCCCTCCACAGGTCAAAGTTTGAACTAAATTCTTATATACAGCCCTGAAGCTGCAAGAAAGGCCTCAGAGATCAGTTTATAATTGTCACTGTCCAAACAAAGAAGTAACAGAAAACACTTCAAATCCAAGTTCTGCCAATTTCTCAAAAGTTTCTTTCTTCGAGAACAGAGTTGCTTGTCATAGATGTTATTTTTTTAATTAAAAAAAATAACGACCCTGAATTGTTTGTTTTTGACTTTTAATTTCCGAATTACACTTTAAATGTAAATATTGGGTTTCGAGTTACTTGAATATAGTAATGACATGAAAAAATACAAAATATAAAGCGGTTAAATGTTGACTTATATCTTACCAAAATGTGATTTTATGCATTCTGTTATTAATTATGTACATAAATGGACCATGGTGAACATATTTAAACAGGTTTTCAACCCTATTTAGTTTTATGCAGCGGAATTTAAAAAGTCCACTTACAAACGTTACTGCCGCTCGTCAACGGCAGCAGTCATAGTTGCTAGGCAACAAGAACAGTCCTCCATTGGCTAGACCGGTCCGAGTCCTTCAGAGGCAGCCTTCGATATGGGCCACAGTTGTAATTAGCAATTGTAATTTGTAAGTTGTAATTTGTTAATATTGTAGCAATAAACTTTGTTCCTTTCATTTGCAAAATAACAAAGTGGTGGATTGTAACGAAATACATTCCTTGTATTCACATACAAATGACAAGTACTGAGTTTTTCTTCCCTCACAGGACAGCAACACTACAAAAACATGGTCTTTTACAATATGATGCACTGTTGTACATTTAACTGCCCAACAAGTAGCCTATATAAAGTATTTTAAATGTAACAACCTTGAACATATTCAGAATTAAAATGCAACGTACAGTACAGTAGTGCAGCAGTAATATTAAAGCAAGACCATCATATAAAGTTTTTTTTTCTGCAGAATACATGCCTTTACTTTTACACTTCAAACCTTAAATATATTACAGTATGGAATATAATACTTATAATTAAGGTTTTAGATGTATGCAGTTTTTCCTCAATGCGCTATTAGTAGTTACTGAAAGTACTTTACTAAAGTAACTTAATATTTCTTTCACCAATTACTTTGTCATAGCTCTACACAATTAGTCCTTTCCTCCTCCTTTCCAGACCCCTGTACTGCAGGATAACCCTGAACGTCCCAGTGCTGGACAGTGGAAATATGCACTCAAACACTCTGGAGCCCAACCCAGATGATTTCCCACTGATAGAGGCTGCACCAGGCTCTCTATGAGCAGCCCATCCAGGGTCTCCCTGCTCAGCTGAATGAAAGTGTACATAGGCCTACAATTTTTTATATATTTTTTTCCAATCTGTTTTAGCTACAAATACAACATTAGGCTGTGGTTTAGTGGAGGTTTAGTCTCTTGGAAATGCAGAGAACAGGCTTTCTTCAGCTTTCCTTAAGGCTTGCGTTGTCCTGTTTGCAGTTGGCTAAAAAAGAAAAAAAATATAGGCTAATCAGTCCACAGTTTTATGATAAGCTATGAAATCCTTATAATCTAGTGATGATAAACTTACTCTTTGTAAATGAGTAGTGAAATTAAAGAGATGCTTTAGCTCCATCCCTATTCTGACAGCCTGACATGTCTTGTCAAAGTGCTCTCTGTACATATTGTGCTCATAACACAATTTACTTTATGATATTAACTACAATATAAGTTAAAACTTAATAAGAATTCATTTAAACTTTGATTTCTTATAAAGTCTCAGCTTTCACAACTTACTAGCGATATCGCTATTAATAGTCTGACACTGGTGGCTAATTAAGCTGCCAACATAATGTTAAAAATGACCAAAAAACATCCAGAAACAACTGTTCAGTCTTACCTGTGAAAGATAATACCCCGAAATCTGTTTTTATTATTGTGTCTGTAGATGCCCAAGCTGCCGACGAGTCAGGTATGTTTTCTTCTGTCCCGATGTGAGAGTTATGGAGAGTTGCCCGCACCAATATGGCGGCGTCGTTGACGTGCGGTCGAGCGGCCAATGAGGCCTCTAGGTATTTATTATGTCTATGAGTAATACGGCCAGTAGCGGAAAGATATAAGAAGAAGAAGCTCTGTTCTTGCACTGTTGCTGGGCAACAGGAGCAGCGATCGGGATCGCCTGCTGGTGCAATCAGGAAATCCTGCGAAGGCTAGACTCAGAGTGGCCTTGGAAGGCCGTGTCGGCCGCATCCTTCGGAGGATCCGTGCTCCGAAGGATGCAGTCTTTGAATTGGGACGCAGATATAGTGTGAGCACATAAATCGCGCTGGACAATCGGACTGTATAATGAGAGCACATAAATCGTGAGCTTCACATGCGATCTTCTCGTACGGAGTTGATACCTTGCTGAAATCGCACAGAAATCGCACAGTGTATGCCCGGCCTAAAGGAAGGTCGATTTGTTGCTAAAAGTTGCTAAATGATGTTGTGATGTCATTGCGCGATGACATCATTACGTAATTACGACGCAAAAATGTGTCACTACATCAAATCTCAGCAAAAAAATATATTTTATATATGTTAATTTAGATTTGTTTGTAAAATAATATAAATGCCTAATATAATATTAAAATATAAATAACTGTATTTTTAAATACAACACTGAATTATTGAACACTTACACAGTTTTGAACCATTCATTTTCTTTTATTAGCTAGTGAACTTATAAAACTACACATTCTGAACAGTTATAGTTTAAGCAGTGTATTATCAGTTAGTTAGTGTGCTACACGCTAAGAAAAGTCTGTAAAAATAGGGCACAATCTACTATGTTAATATTAAGGATTTTTTTTTTTTTACCTGCATTTTAAATTACCCATTGTATTTTGTGTTTTCGGGTTACAGGGTTACAACGGATAATGGATAACACATAATGTCCTGAAAAATTACTAGTAGGGTACAACGGGGCTAAAGGCCCACCTTAAGAAAAAAATTGCTATTCACTGCGCCTAAAATGTATAATTGCAGAAAAAAAAATATACGTTGTATTGAACATTAATGATAAAACAGATTTTGTGTGAAAATAAATCATTCAAGTTGTTTATTTTTTTTAAAAATCTTATAAATGTATGAGGTGGCAAGAGGGGCCTTTTACCCCACACACGGGGTAAAAGGCCCACCAGCATGGGGTAAAAGACACATGGTATTGATACAAATACTTCAGCTAAAATAATGTTTTGTTTAATAATGTCTAAGTTAATACTTGTTCAAAACAATCACTTTAGCAAAGTTTGTACTGTTTTCTGCTTAATTTGAAAAAAAATTTGTTCAATAAATAAAAAAGCTAAAGTCATTAAATTATGTTAATATAAAAAATATATTTTAAAATACAGAAACAAAATCATTTTAATAAGTAAAGATTCTGAAAGTATTGAATGAGATCCAATAATAATTGGAGATATATTTACAGTAGTCACAACAAATTATATTTTATTATATGATATGATTAATATCATGTTTTTAAATATGACGGTTTTATTCTAAACATGGTGATTATCTCTAATATGGACACATACATAATATATATGATATTTATAACAACCTAATATATGATATTTACCATCTGAATCTAACCATGTCATGTCAACAAATGGAAAAGTCAGTGATCTATTAATTATCATGTTAATTACTGTGCGCCTTTAGCCCCAACAGCAGGGGCGCTTTTTAACCCAAATACCATACTTTTACATATTCTTTCGTTATTTAAAAACTGTAGCTTTAATTATCTTAAACAAAACTGAAAATCATAAAGAAGACCTTTGTCTCAAAATATATGCATTAATTTTAGCTATTCTCATTTGCTACTTAAATCTACAACATTTTAAAAAACATAAAATATTAGATCAAGTAAGCACAGAATCAACTTTGCGCGCATCGCGTCAAAGATCAGACAAATAAACACCTGGGGCCTCATTTATAAAATGTTGCACAGAAACCAACCTAATTTTGATCTTACGATCATTTCTCAGATATGCGTACGTGCGCATTCATAGAATGAAGGTAGAACAAAAAACGCGCGTACGCGTCTCTTTCAGATGTGAAATGAATCGAAATGATCTTGAACTTGCACGCAATCGAATGGTTTCAGCTCTCTGCCTTGTAAATGACTCCTAATTAATGTCATTAACATATAAAATATCAACAATCATCATAATTTAGAGCAGCGAGCTGCAAGAACAGCTTATATTTTAAAAAACCTGCAATACTCCGACAATAAAAAGTGCATACCTCTGCTCAGACCCTGACAAGAAGCTAAGCACTTTTTCACGTCGTCTTTATAAATATGAGCGCTGGCGTGGATTTAAGCATACGCACTACGATCAAATCTGAAAGTACACACGCTTTATAAATGAGGCCCCTGCATCTTGAAAAGCCAATGTTTTGGAAAGTGCTACGCCACGTTTTAGTGCCATCTAGTGGTTTAGATGAAAATAATATCAAAGGCGCCTTTTACCCCGGGGCGCCTTTAGCCCCGTTGTACCCTACCTTTTCCATTTTTCTAGATATTTTTCTTACAGTGTACTAACTGATCATCAATCGCAGCTACAAGCTAAGGTGTATCATAAATTAACAATTATTCAATTATTATTATCAAATTGAACAATTGCAAATAGCAGCTAACTTAATTCATGTGATGTGTGTACTGCTTGTGTGTACTGTAATGCATCTTTGGTTTACTCATTTTGTGTAATTTAGATGGAAATTGTGTGCCTTTTTATCGTTTGAGTCATTTATCAAAAGTTGCTAAAAAAATTGCCAAATAAATGTTAAAAATAGCTCAATTTGTTGCTAGGTGCTTTTGGAAGAAAAAGTTGCTAGGGTAGTGTGAAAAGTTGCTAAATTTAGCAACAAAATTGCTAAGTTGGCAACACTGATCCTATCGCTTCTTGTTAAGGGCAGGGGCGGACTGGCCATCGGGAGAACCGGAAGAATTCCCGGTGGCCTGGCAGCCAATTTGGCCCGCTGCCCTGCATTTTATTTTTTTTATAATTTATTATTATTATTTTATATTGTTGTTGTTGTTTTTGTTGCCTACCGAATGTACTAAAGTGATTATTTGCGAATTCGCCATTCAATAATAAAACTCTAATAAATCATGCCTTGGCTGGCAACGCAATTCGCCTCGCGCGCATCCGCGCGTCCGCCAAAAGGACGCGAGACTCTAGAATGGAGTGGAAGCGCCCAGGTGGAGCAGATAGGCAAAACTGTCCTGTTCAGGGCTTCAAGTGCAGGTCAGTTACATCTGTAAATAGACTATTCTAGTTTTATCTTTGTTTACTTAGTTAAACATTAAATTGCTAGCAAATGTTAGCAGTAGCTGTCAATTACTGCAAACTTAACAAAAGGACATAATTACTATTGTAAAGAGACGGAATTTAGCAGATAAATATTCACATAGTTTTATAACAGGTTTAGGAGGAGTTATGGCAGACAACAACACAACCCTTAGGAAATTTAACCTGGTTTTACTAAAAATAAAACCAAAAAACCATGGTTACTAACTTATTATAGTTAAACCATGGTAACCACAAATTAATAATGGTTTTGCTACACGATATAGTTTCACCATGGTATTTGTAGTAAAACTCTGGTTATACAAATAGTAATCAATCCACCAAAAACATGGTTACTTTTACCATAGGTCTAATAATACCATGGTTAATTTTCCTTAGGACCAAACATGACCCATGATAATGCAAAAACATATTCAATTTTAAGATTTTTCTATAAAGATATATTCAAGATGTAGCTATTATTGTGCTAATTTTGACAAGATAAAACAATAATGTAATACTTAATTTTTTTCTGAAATAAGTGTATACTATGTGCAAACAAATTACAATGAGGTGGCTGTTTTGCAACAAGGTGCTGGAAAAGTGACAGGTGCAAGAAAATGTGTGAAAAAAGTAAACATACACATGAGAGACATAGAGATGTCAGGGAAAATGAAGAGACTAAAAAGGAAAATGGAAGTTCAAAAGATAACCTTTAATTGTTTTGCATGGCCCCAGCCTAGGAATTGAATTTTTTTTATGCAATGATGATGATGGCCATACAAAAAATATTGTTGTCTGGTTTCAAAATTTGTTGTGGATGTATGGGATGGCCTGGATGAGAGTGAGATTTCCCGGCCTGAAATTTTGTTCCAGTCCGCCCCTGGTCAAGGGAACCAGTTTCATGCTAACAGCCGATCTGCCTACAAAGTGACATCATAGTTCCCCCACTCTATTCAATTCAATTAGCTTTATTGGAATGACAAAAGCACATTTTGCATTGCTAAAGCATGCATAGGAGAAGACAACATATACAACAGTGTAATTTGGAACAATATAGCAAGCAATTGAAATATCATTTGAACAAGTAATATTAAAAGAATTACATTAAAACATATGGATACATATATTATATACTAAAGGTTGTGTAACAAGATTATTTATGTATTATTTAACTAATAAACTGAATAACTGAAATCAACATTATCTACAGTCATGTGGTTGGTTTGTCTCTCTCTCTTTTTTTATTTTGCTTTGTTTTCATGTAAATACTGCTCTGACAAGTATTGCAGTACACAGCACTTTGATTTGTAAATCTCTAGTTGTAAATGCTTTCTTTCTGTTATACTTAGTGTGTCAAATTAGTGTAATCCAATCCAATTGATTCGACTGCATAATAAAGTACTTTGATATTTAAAAATAATAAAGTACATTACACACTGTGTATTGCCTGGTTTTAGTCAGTTGTGTTTTCTATTAGTAAATCAACATTACAATGATTACAAAATATTTTATTTATAGAATATTTATTATAATATTTGGCAACAGCAAAGTACTCTATAACGTCTTTTATTTTGCTTTATGCAAACGTATTATTTCCGTTGCGGACAGATTTTGAACTTTCACCCTGTATCTAATCCTTCCTCTTCCGTCTACAGTGATAGCAGGTATGGCGGATTGTCTTTGCGCTTAAAATGTGATTGAACTATCTATTGTCATCTGCCGTTTTTGAAGATCAAATATATGGTATTAAGAGTTCTACGTATAGTTCGCATTCTATCGGAGAATATCCTTGCCATATTAAGTAAATTAATAACGGATTTTTGTTACTGCTTGAGTTGACGCTGGGAAGCTGTCGTTCACATCCCACACAAACGCGAACCTATCAGACTACGATTTTACAGTTGTTACTATTTTACAACAGAGTGAAAGTGTAATGCTGTTATATTCGTTGATTTGGTTAAAACGTATATTTAACAGCTGTTTGGACATTTGTAAAAACGCATATTTAACATGTTTAGACATTTGTAGCTTATAAACTAAACGGTGCTTATTCCGCTACTTAGCCTGAACTCCACACAGGCTTTGACATCTGTTGAACAGGCATAATTAAAGAAAGTGTAATTTTTCAGGTCAAGATGGTGCAGCGCCTGACTTACCGACGTAGGCTTTCCTACAACACTGCTTCAAACAAGACCAGACTGTGAGTGTATTTCCTGCATTGATGCAAGTAGATCTTCACCATGTAACGATTTTTTTTTTTTTAACAATGTAGTGTTTAATGCAGACTTCAAATGCTGTACTTAACGACTGTATTGTCACTCAGGTCCCGTACGCCAGGTAACCGCATTGTGTACCTGTATACCAAGAAGACTGGCAAGGCACCCAAGTCCGCATGCGGAATCTGTCCCGGTAGACTGCGTGGTGTAAGTGGTGCACTATATACAGTTCTTTCCTGTGTGCTTGGACTATCCGTTATCTTAAGTATGCTGATAGGAATGGTGTTTGAGGGTAGAAGCCAATATTTCTGGTGGAATCCTGAAAAGGAGCAGTGTTAGTTTCTTGGCTCTTGTTTATCGCATACAGCTTTGTTGTAGAGTAAATAGTATGTTTATCATGAGATTAAAAATATTTCGTAAAGCAATTCTTATCATCTGTAGAGTATTTTTTATAGTATTTCTAAGTTCAAATGCCACTTAGTTAGTGGCATAGTATATCTGTTAAAGATATAAGATCAGTAATGTGTCTTTTGGGGTAGTATATATCTAATATTAGGGAGATCAAGTAAAATGATCTACAATAGTGTAGCAGATGTTAACATCTATTGAAAGTCTTGGTAGCTACATCAGATTGGATTACAGAATAGTTTTAATTTACATCAAACTAGACATAAGTGAACACATGATTTAAACATGTTCTAATGTTTGTTCCTCAATAGATCCGTGCTGTGAGACCCCAGGTTCTTATGAGACTCTCAAAAACCAAGAAGCATGTCAGCCGAGCTTATGGTGGTTCCATGTGTGCCAAGTGTGTACGAGACAGGTAACTGACTGAGACCAATGCATTAGCCTGTTTGTATATAATTAGATTGATAATGGGTTCATCCAAAAATTGTTCAATATGTAAAGTATATTTTATTTAGATTGCACATTTAAACACGGCAAAGCTGACCAACGCTCTGAACAGAGAAAACAGAGTCCAACAGAATAAAACACCAAATAAGCAAAACAATTTATAATGCCTAGGAGTTAGGGGTGTGCGAAATATATTGTCTACACTAATATCGTACTTGTTGTTTAAATATGCGATTTGACATTGCCGAGTATATCACAAAAACACACCCAGAGAGTGCATGCATAAGAGATGCAGCTTAGATTACGGCGCATGCACATTTAGAGTTTATGCTTTTACTACGTGATTTAGTCTATTAAAATACATTTAGAATTCCCCCAAAATTCAAGGTAAGGGGCAAATATGCCCCTGTATGAATTTTATCTTTTATATCTATATCATCTGTTATAGTTAATATCACACAAAGAGTAGCCTACAGTTTGTTTTTTTTCTCCAAATATTCGCAGAATTGAAAATGTGATATTGATTTTAGAAAGCAAGAAGTTAATAATAATTGATGTACATTTTAACAGTTCCTGTTTTTGCTTTATTTTGTCTACAAAAATATTTTAAAACAAAGCCACAGCTGAACTGTTTTGCATCTCTGAACAACACGACTCACTCGTGCAGTAATTTCCTGCCACCTACTTGCTTTTTTAGGTTTATATTTAAATTATATTTTGCCCTTTTTTTCCTCAATCATTTCATCACTGTTTTTTTTGGTCATTGAAACATCTCTGAATTTATAGCTGCAGGTTAAATGCATTCATGTCCAGTCTGTGTAAATTAACAGATTCTGTGCCACATCTGCATTGCAAGCACAAATTTTGTTGATACTGATTGAAATGTATTGATTGGTAACAACCCTATAATGTGTTACTATTTGAATTTGATTAAATTTAAGAATTTGAAACAAAAGGTGATGCATACATTTTAATTAGGTTAGAAAAAAAATTGGCCTTAAAAATTCCCATAAAAGGTCAAATTCAGTTTAAACTTAGGAAAATGTAATTTGTTACTCCTGCAAACTAACCACGGCACAGAATATGAAGAATATCAAAAGCTTTGGATGTCAGCTGTCCATGGCAGGACCAAACCTGCCAAAGTACCAGCATAATAACATTCAAAAATATTGTCTAATTATCGTTATCAACAAAATTCAAGAAAATATCGAGATTATTTTTCATTATCACACACCCCTACTGGGAGTAAAGATGATCATACAGAGTACTTCAACTTTCTTCTAAAGCACAAAAAGAGATGTCTTAAGGTTTTGTACTGGTTTCTCTTTTCCATGCAATTAAAATTGGTATCTCTACAATCTATCTCTACTTGTACATGGCTGATTTTCATAGTTGTAATTTACTGGATCCATGCAGGGGGTTAACATTTCACTGGACTGGAGGATTGTCACTGAATAACTTCAGTGTTCCTCACACAAAGCTATTGTGTGACTTCAGAAGACTTTATATGGTGCAGTAGTCAACTTAAATGGTAGGGGTGTAATCGGATGGTTCATCACGATATGATATCGATTCTCATACCCAGCAATACGATATTTACCGATACCCCAAAAAATTCTAAGATACAATTACAATACGATTTGATACAGGAGTATATTGATCGATTTATCAATATTATGATATTATATACCTATTCTAAACAACCATCTACATTATTAATTCACAAATGCAACCAAAATATGTACCATGAACATTTTTCTGAAATTCTCATCCTGTACCTCAAATGGGACATTCGCAACAAAAAATAGGCCTACACTTTTTTTTTTTTTTTTTTAATAATGAAAAATAAGTAATTTTATGACATGACAACATTCAAGAAAGTCTTTTAGGCTTCAGTGTGTAAAATAGTGTAAATCCTCCTTAGGAAACAACTAAAACGAGGTACTCCAGTTGTAAGAAAAAAAAAACACATTCATGTAGAAAATTAAATATTAGAAATAATTACAAAAATAAAGCTGTTAAAACTTTGTCTTCTTTTTTTGGCTGCTACTATGGGATCAGTGCTAAAAATCTTTTCTACAGATAAACAAATTACAAGCAATAGCAGAAAATAAATACAATAGAACAAAGACACAAATTCAATAAACAGTGCATTTCAGGGTTTTGAGCTCAGTCTAATAGAAATTTTCAGATACAGAAATGTAGTAATCAAATAAAATAACCGCATAGTAGACTTCACTGTATAAATTAAATATAGATTAATCATTATTGATGTTACAAAGGATATTTAGTCAGGAGCAGTGAGCACTACCTGTATTTTTCTTTGACAGCATTGGGTTTATTATTAGTTTGCTTTCACTTTAAGAACTTGATATTGCGATTTTACATTATCAGTATTTAGCCAAAAACCAAACAAAACACTCCTACAGAGTGCCATGAAGTCTAGTGGATTAGACTAGTGCGCGCGCGCATTAGTGCGTTCTTTCACTGCGTGATTCAGTCTGTTAAAATGCATTTAGAATAATCACAAAATTGAAGATATAAGGGCAGAAAATGTATATTTATATAATTTCATATAGTAAATCAATATCACGTGCCGTTTTTCTAAAAAAATCAGCATGATTACATATAGATTATTATTTTTATTTTTTTACAACAGTTCAATAAGTTCAACCAATTAAGGTTGCAGTTTCAAAGCGGGTCCCGCCTTCTCTTTGCGTAACGAACACGTACTTCAGGTGCTGCGAACGATGCGATGCAAACGGTTAAATAGGCACGCAAAGAAGTATAGCTATGCAGGTGTGTGAGTTGTTGTCATTTATTTTGGAGTGATTGCAATGTATTCTAAATATAAACTTGTTCTGTTGATCAGCGTCTGGAAAGATCATTCACTGGTTTATTACAGTTGCCGTTGACGCGCGCAGACGCAGCGCTTTGAATTTGCACGTTCAATGAATGACATCGCGTCGGGAGCTGACTAGCAGAATGACTTCAAAAGTAAGAGCAGAGAAGTTTGTATTCAAATTTAAAAAGCAAACGCACTAAAAAAAAAAATTTAATGGTTCAAATAAAGGATCTCAGGTGTATCTTCTAAATTCGGCTGATGATTAGGATTACTGCTCTAACATAACACTTATAGCCTAATTTCAGTTTCAACTAACTAAATTTAGTAGCTTAGTAGCGATCGTTTCTTTCTGTTCCACTTGATTTATGTAAATATATGTCATATTTAAGGTAACAATGCAATACATAATACATTATTGATATTAATAATATGATAATATCTGTAGTCAATACTGATTAAATGGGAGGGGAAAATCCTGCCCATACCCAGCTAGGAAAAAAATTATAAAAGCACTTACTGAAGTGATATTTTGGAACTGTGATTAAATTAAATAAAACAGCAAAACAACAACAACATCTTCATCAAACAAGAAAGAGATTACATTAGATAAAGTGTGATGAATATGTACATACAGTACCGGTCAAAAGTTTGGATCCATTATTATTTTTAATGTTTTTGAAAGAAATGTCTTATGCTCATCAAGCTTGCATTTATTTGATCAAAAATACAGAAAAACCCCCCAGTAATATTCAGCAAGGATGTGTTAAATAGATAAAAAGTGATAGTAAAGACTGATATTGTTATAAAAGATTTTTTTTAATAATCAAAATATTCTGAAAAAAGTACATTAAGCACCGTTTCTTGATAATAAATCAGCATATTAGAATGATTTATGTAGGATCATGTGACACTGAAGACTGGAGTAATGGCTGATGAAAATTCAGTTTTGCATCACAGAGATATATTTTAAAGTAAAATAGCATTATTTTAAATTTTAATAATATTTCACAATATTGTTTTTTTCTGTATTTTTGATCAAATAGGCTAAATCCAGGCTTGGTGAGCATAAGAGACTTCTTTCAGAAACATTTACAATAGTAATGTTTCCAATTTTTTGTACTGTATAAGTAAAAATATTCCAAATTAAATGTTGTATAAATAAAAAGGTTAGGAATAATATTTGTTTCAAGTGCTTTTTATTGGGGGTGGGGGGGGCCTCCAACATGAATTTTGCCTGAGGCCTCCTAATGTCTAGAAAAAGCCCCGCCTGAATGAATCAACTGTTTAAATGAATCGGTTCAGTCGCAATGACTCAATTATAACAGTGACTTGGTGACACCTACTGGCGATTTTAATTTCACATTTAAAGTATCTTTAGATTTTTTTTTTTTATAATTTCAAATGAGTATTCAACATTTTATGTCTTATATATCAAAACATTATTTCTGCATTTGTAACTGCAGGTTAAATGCATTCATGTCCTGCATTAAACAGTGTGTAAATACATCTAAATGCCACTTCAGATGAAGCTTATGTTTCAAAGTTCAAAGATGAATTTTGTTGATATTGATTTAATTTGCCTGGTAACAGCCCAAATGTCTTATTCTAAATAACTGATTCCTTTAACCTCTTAACCTGCGCCCCTATTTTTGAGCATTTTGTGAAAAACGACATAACCAAATAAAAATGTCTGTAGCTCTTGAACCCTAAGGTCTATATTTAAAAATCTGGTATTGTTTGAAACTAGACACTTGAACCTTTATTACTCTGGAGTCATAATAACTCAAAACTAGTATAGCAACAGAGTAAAACAAGGTCAAATATACATGAAAGTGACTCGCGATATCTTTGAATTAAATTCACTAAGGGAAAAATGGATGAGACTTTGATGCCAAATGCCTGAAAACACCATAAAGATAAAGCTGAATATCTGACCATGTTTTGACTCAAATTTGAGGATGATACTCCCAAAAATGTAGTTTCTGTAAGCTTTTATTTAAAAAAAGTCTAGGCGTCCTTTCAAAAAAGCCATTTGGAGACTCCAAATGGACACCTGGTAACAAAATGTGCAAATGAGTCAAAACTACATAATACATACATGTATATCAATTCAAGAACTGCTCTGCCCACCAAAACACACAATAAAAAACTATTTCTGAACAGCATTTGTAGTGCTGACTCATTTGGTCATTTGGTTACCAGGTCTCCAAATGGCATTTTTGAAAAAAACGCCTAATTTTTCCTGAAATAAAACATTTTTGGGGGGTAAAAACTTACAGAAACTACATCTTTATGGTATTTCATTTCAAGAAAAGCTTTGGAAAAGTCATTTGGATCTTTTATTTCAAGAAAAGTCTAGGAATCCTTTCAAAAAGGCTATTTAGAGACTCCATATGACACTGTATACTACATATACGTATATCAATTCAGAACTGCTCTACCAATGAAACCACATAAAAACACAAAACTATTTCAGAATTTGAACAGTCTTTATTTTGAACAATTCTAATAATGAAAACAGTGATCCAAAACAGATTTTATAATTTTTTGAACTAATGAAAACACAAAACATGCAAAATACACTGTTTTTACAACATTTGTATTTTTTTTTTTAATTATCTGCTAAATATTATGAATATTACTATTTCACTAATATAGTAATATATTACTATATTACTAAATGTTAATGAAAAACTAAAGCAACTATTTACAGTGTAGGAAGACACTCAAGGCAGTCACTAAAAAGGTTTGTTCTCTGACCAACTGGACACACCAAACCCACTGAAAGACAGGAAAGGGAGAGAGAAAGAGTGAGTAAGTGTGTAAGCAAAACAAATCAAACTTGCAACACTGTTTACATGTTGTAGACACACACACACACACACACACACACACACACACACACAAACAAACGAACGAACACACACAAACGAACACACACACACACACACACACACACACAAACGAACGAACACACACACACACACACACAAACGAACACACACACACGTACGTACATAACTCATGTAGCCCCCTCATATTATCCCTCTCCGTTGTCGTTTTTATAATCTAAAACAGCTAACATGAAACAAAAGCTGCAAATACATGATAAACATACATAAACATTCAAGAGAACGGTGTTGAAACTTACGTGCTAATGCTATCCCTGCTTGCCATGCATCTGAACGGGTCTTTGTTGCTCTCTTCTCCACTGATTCTCACTACGTCCTCCAAAACACGATCAAACGACACAAAAACTCTTCTCAAGTCGATGATCCATGATGGAGAGACTCAGATTTAAGCTTTTGGAGAGAATCCGCTCGCTGATAAACACTCTGTGCAGCGCCGCGACGCCATTGTGTGTGCGCCTGTGTGTGCGCAGTGCGTAAAAGCCGAGGGCGCACACACATCGCTCCGGGGTATTCTGTAAACATGCTTACAACGTCCTTGTGATTGGCTAACACTTCCATCCATCAAAACTTTGCTGGCTAGGCATTGGCTGGCTTCAAAGAGCCAAAATCTGACGTGCGTAGATTGACACCTCGGTAAGCCAGTCAGAGACTCCCTGACTTTTCTGGGTTATAACAAACCCTGTGATTGGTGGAGAGAGACGAGGGAAGGCTGATTTTGCTCGGAAGAGACCATTCTTTGGGAAATACACGGCGTTTCAAGGCTGGAATACGATATTTCTTCGAAAATGGACGCTATCGATAACTGTAACTCGAATCGCTCATATAAACAAAGGAGGATATTTCGTTTTTTCCCCTATTTTTTCGTTGTTTTGGATTAAAAAGTGGGATGCATTTTGAAGAGTGGACCCTTCCCTTGAAATGTATGCTAGTGTTTCTTGGAATAGTCCGAGCTGACCAGCGCTATAGGCGATCAAAGTAAGTACTGCCGTTCACTTTGTTTATGTTTAAATGGCCGGTCCTTCAGCGTTTGTTAACCCTTTCCTCTCTGGTGTATTGATTTCAAAAACAAGCTCAGAACATCAATCTTGAGTGTTTTAGCTTTCAAATGCTATATAGTTTATGATAGTTGATTGAATATTGTTCTAAAACAAAGGTAATTAAAAGCGCAGACACGCCCTTTGGTGCGGGTTAACAGGTTAATTAAAAACAACTAGTTTGAGATTTATAGGCCTATCCCAGGGGTGTCAAACTCAGTTCCTGGAGGGCCGCAGCCCTGCAGAGTTTAGTTCCAACCCTGCTCCAACACACATACCATGTAGTTTTCAAATAAGCCTAAATGATTAGATTAGCTGGATCAGATGTGTTTAATCAGGGTTATATCTAAACTGTTCAGGGCTGTGGCCCTCCAGGAACTGAGTTTGACACCCTTGGTCTATCCCATTTTGCCTCCCTCCCACTGTTAAAAAGTAACTAAGTAATTTTTACTCTGAGTAAATTTTAAATGAGCTACTTTTTACTTTTACTTGAGTAGATTTTTAGACTGGTACTTTTACTTGTACTTAAGTAAAATTTCATTAATGTAATGGTACTTTTACTTGAGTAAAATATTTTCGTACTCTTTCCACCTCTGCATCTAAGCAGTCTTCAGAGGAAGCATCAAGTTGGCACGCTATGTTGCCAAGTCCGCAGTTTGCCGCGGATTGTTTTCGTGTCCGCGGGTTTTTCATAACATGCAGAATTGACGCGCTACATGTAAACGATATCCTTTGTTGTATTTTCCTGTCAAAATAACGGAGTTCCTTTGAAATTCTTCAGCTTTTAAGAACTGCCGGTTTCTCTGTTAGTGGGCGTAACTAATGCGCAAACGGCAATCTCATTGGCTGGCGTTCACCTATTATCATCCCTGTTTTGATTTCAGCAAATCAATTCGAGCGAACGCAGACAACCTGATTAATATTCATGAACCCAGCAGCTCATTAATCCTTAGGGCGTTTTATATTGTTATTAGTAGTAGAATTCGTAGTAGTTTTGTTATCTTATCAGTATTATTTGTAGTTTTCTTTTTCCTTTTTTTATAGCAACACTAAATGACAAACAATATCTTAAGCACCACCACCAGTCCTAAGTTCAGTCAACATGACAAATATGCATTCATACATGGTTATTCTAATTACTAAAGTTCTATCATCATATTACGATAATTTAGCATTCAATTTTAGCATTATATCATATTATAATGTTTGACTGACTGATGCTAAGTGAGATATTTAAAAAAAAAACTGCCATTTTACAAACATAAGCTTTATATATATATATATATATATATATATATTAGTATATCAGATAATTAATATTAGTCTGGTGAGTAAACTAAAAAAAATGACAAGCCAATTGAGATTCTATTGCCAAGGTGTCCATAGAGGGTTGATAATATTTACAATAATCAATTGAATTTGATAGGCGTCTCTCACATTGTCCCACAGAAACATTAAAATAGTGTAGATTAGTGTGCAATGTTTTATAATAATAATGTATTATATTTAGTGTCCATTTCATTCATTTAATATTGGGGACATCCAAGTTATTTGACACATTTGAACATTTATAAATAAAAAAAAGTAACAATAGTTACTTTCCCTGGTTTTTAGTTTCTTTTATAATGATGTAACTCAGTTACTATTTGTGAGAAGTAACTAGTAATATAACTAATTACTTTTTTAAAGTAACGTGCCCAACATTGCATACTATACAATGATTTATTGCTCGTCTTTGTTGAATAATACAGAATATAAAGAGCTTACAAAAATAATCGCATATTAAATCGCAATCACAATATTGGTAAAAAAAATCGCAATTAGATTATTTTCCAAAATCGTTCAGCCCTAGTTGAAAGTCACATGTCTCATGAGTTTATATTTCAAATCTGAAGAAGATGCCATGAAAAATGAGATTGCTGCAACATTTTTCTAGCCCCATGTTTTGATGTGTACTGCTTACACAAATTTAGCAAATACATTCCTTATAAGCTTTCTATCGAAAAACAGCGATCTATCGTCGATGCTTGAGGCTTAGACCTTCAAAATGATATATAGTTTCAGGGCTCGCAAAATTTCAAAATCCCTGGTAGCCCTTCGGGCAGGTACTCTTCAGATTTTGGTAGCCCGAAATTAATTTAACTAGCCCAAAAACAAAAGACCATAAATGTCAATCAAAAACATTTTCAATACACAAATATCAAGGAAAGACTTTTATTTTACTATTTACAGGCAATGTTCCCTCTAATGTTTTTTTTTCTTGCTGAGCAAAACTTTTCTCTATTGGGCAGACATTTCGGGCACCTGAGCAAAAACATTCTTTATACCAGACCTGTACAGCGCACACACAAAAAATGTGAAACTTTAATGTGCTATTTATATTTGATTTGACCCTTGATGTAACTAAATGATGTACATTTTAGGTTACCTGAGAAAACATTTTTTACAGTAATAATACTCTGCCGTTCAAAAGTTTGGGATCAGTAAAGTTTTTTTTTTAAAGAAGTGTCTTATGCTCATCAAGGCTGTAGCCTATCTATTTGATAAAAAAAATGTTGTGAAATATTATTGCAATTTAAAATAAATGTTTTCTATTTTAATATACTTTCAAATATAATTAATTCCTATGAAGCAAAGCTGTATTTTCAGAATCATTACTCCAGTCTTCAGTGTCACATGATCCTTCAGAAATCATTCTAATATGCTGATTTATAATCAATGTTGGAAACAGTTGTACTGCTTAATATTGTTTGAGACCTGTGATATTTTTTTAAAAATAAAAAGTTAAAAAGAACAGTGTTTATTCAAAATAGAGATTTTGTGTTACAATATACACTATTCAAAAGTTTGGGGTCAGAATAGTTTTTCTTTCTTTTTAAAGATACTTTAAAAGAGTTTAAAGAAAGTTAAAGAAACTTTATTCAGCAAGGATGTTACATGGATAAAATTGATAGTAAAGACTTGTATTGTTAGAAAATATTTCTATTTTGAATAAATGCTTTTCTTTTTCTTTTTATTAATCAAATAATCAAAGAAAAAAGTAACACCAGGTTCCAAAAAATATTAAGCAGCACACAGTTTCACTGTAAATCAGCATATTAGATCAGCAACACTGATAATAATTCAGCATTTCAGAATGATTTCTGAAGGATCATATCATGTGACACTGAAGACTGTAATGATGCTGAAAATTCAGCTTTGCTTCACAGGAATAAATTATATTTTAAAGTATAGGTATTAAAATAGGAAACCAATATTAGAAATTGCAATATACTGTTTTTTCAGTATTTCTTAAATAAATACAGCCTTGATGAGCAAGAGACTCCATTAAAAAACAAGGTCAATTATTTATTAGGTTTATAATATAGGCCTAACATAATATATCAAAACAAACTATTTAAACTGATAGAATAGAATAGAAAATAAACTGAAGCAAAACTTAAGCTGAGATCTGTAAGTTAAATATATATAAAAAAACGTGAACATATAAATTCTTCAATAGCTGTCTAAACATCCCTATGAAGTAGTTTGCACAATACAACTGTGTGTGACTTGTAAATGTATCTGAGTTTTGTTACCGTTCTGTGCCCATCCTCCTCACAGATTTTTTATGTATTTCCAGCACTTAATCAAGCCACTCTTCTTTAATACATGACGTTTATCTCACATGTCATTTGCGTTAGTTCTCATGTTGAGCGCACCACAACCATTGAAGTATTCGGTTTCTACAGCGACTCGTTTGGCGCACATCATTCTCTTTCTATGAAACCTGTAAACCGCATTCACCGGTTCTAACTCTATAGCGACATCCACTCTATAGCGGTTTGCCTGAGTATTGCGATTCTTTCGCTTTTACTGGCATTCAATCAAATGACTTTCCGTGCAAGCGGCACATTATTTTTTCTGCGCGGTGCGGTTGTAGAAGTGTGCGGCCGCGCGCACGCAGCTTAGAGGGAACATTGCGTGGGAGCCCTGTATTTAAGGTAGCCCGTCGGGCAGGGCGCTGATACATTTTGGTAGCCCGACTGGAAAACACAATAGCCCCGGGACGTCGGGCTAGCGATTTTGCGAGCCCTGAGTTTGTCAAGATTAATTTTTCCCGTTTCATTTTATCTATTTGAAAACAATGACGTGCAAACAAAGAGCGTTCAGTGCGCTGGCGTCCTGGTGCATGTTAACAGGTTAAAATGAAGCCCGAACCCGGCCCGTACCGGAGATCGTCTGACCCGACCTGATTAAATTTAATCATTTAATCATAAATTTAAATTTGACCACAGTTAAATTTAGAGCCCGAACCCAAAATCTTTTTTCCTTATTTTTTCCACAATGAATAGCCAATAAAAAAAAAGATGCTGTATTTCATGATTGCATGCAACGGTCAGTAAACAAATAAAGAAACCGATTCATCGAGGCTCGGCCACTTCACAAGGCAAAAGAAAAAACACCAGTTATGAAAGTTTATGAACATCAGGTGCAGCAGCGGTCACATAAATTCTGCCGAGTTTTTGAATGGTTGTAGCCTATATGACAAGATGATAATTCTTCCACCGTGCAAATTATGGTCATTTTCGTCAGTTAAGGCATTTATTTGAATTAGCGAGAGAGAGAGAGAGGAATGAAAGTTGCGTGTGTGAACCTGTCTGCGCATCTCTCTCTACAAGCAATGATGCTTAGTTACTTCAAAAACAGCGATTTTACCCCCTCATTGCAGAGAAATATAACGTTACGAGTCGGTAGCCTATCGAAGCTATTTTACTAATAAAAATTTTCGTGCTGTGTGTTTGCTGCGCGATCTCTGATATCTGTGTTTAATGTGTGTGTATGCGTCTATGAAAGAAGCGTAGCCTACTGCATATAGTTTTGGTTTAGCTACAAACCCGAGCCCGAAGCTATTCATTAAACATTAACCCGAACCCAACCCGAAAGTATTTCAGGACCCATCGGGCTTGAGTTGGGTAGCAGACCTCTACTACAGATATCGATATTTTACGCATGGCATCGATGCATTGTATCGTCAAACATTTGATCGATATCAATGGATCGTTACACCCCTGCTAAATGGCATTTTTTCATGCTTTTGCATCCTTTTTTAACCTTCAAGGCAGAATGAATGGATTAACTGTTTTTTTATATAAAAATATGAATAGCGGTTTATACTTCTGGTTTGATGCTTTTGGATTTAATTGGCTTTGTACTGTACTTTGCAAAAATTACAGTTGAATAGTCAAATTATTTTGTGGAACGGAACGACCAGTAGGCTACAGTTCTCCTTTGGGTTTTGCAGAATAAGTAATAATGAAACAACACTAGTAAATGAAATGTTTTTCATAAATTGGTGGACTATTGATTTATGAATGCTGTAGTTAAACTCTTAAATGCTTTTTGTGAGCTAATAATCCATATCTGTCTGCGTCACTTTTCAGGATCAAACGAGCTTTCCTCATCGAGGAGCAGAAGATTGTGGTCAAAGTACTGAAGGCACAGGCACAAAGCCAGAAGTCTAAGTAGAAGTTGATTTGTACTGTTCAAATAAAAGAATTGGAAAGCACTGTTTTGTGTTCTTATTTGCCTGTGAAGATGAATGACCATGACTGGATAGTGGCAGGAGTTTAGTTATGTATGAGAAATTAATACATTTTTCTAAAAAATAGTATGGCAAGCTAACTATGATTTGGCCTTTTTTTTTTTTTTTTTACAAATGATCCTGAGCTGAAGAAAAAATAGTTGTGATTGACGCTCAGTAATGAGACAAACTCTTTTATATATTCAAAATCCAATGTATTGAAATGACACAAGGGCAGATTAAAACAATGACAACAAGTAGTCCTCGAACATACACAGTGTGCTCTACAGGCAGGGCTGCTTGTGCATTCTTAACATACTATATAAAAAGAAACAAATAGATTAAACACTGCTGAATAAATTTACAGAAGGGCCTCACATCTATCAATTCATATGTAACAATGTCATGTTAGTGTTCTTGTTACAGCTGTGGTGAAAAGTTTACATCCTTTCAAAATCTGTGAATGTTTATTTTTAGCAGTTCTGTATGAGTACATTATCCTCCTGAGACCCAGCGATGGAGTTTTTGCCTCTGTAGTGGACATTCTATTTTAGTGAATTTTTCTCTGAGACCTCACATGTCACAGTTTTAAGTCTGGGTGTCCTGTACAGAGCACATTCAGGGCTTTATAGAGATACTAAATGATTGGATGTTTCACCATGACCACACCCTCTCCTAGGTCTTTAAAGATGGCTAAATTTAATTTAGTGAAAAAATTTACATCCTTACGGAAATATGATTATATTTTGTAATTGTCATTTAAATCTGAATAATTTTCAAATTGTTTGTCATAAACAGGGGTGCAAACTTGTCACCTTTCGGCGAAATTCGCCGTTTTCACCTTGAAATAGGTCATTCACGTGAATCGTGTAGATCTGTAAAAAAAATATTTTGGGGGGGGTCGTCGTCGGATCTGCGAGTCATCTGTGTCACGTCACCTGCAGCGTCTTTTCCCCCTGTTGGCAATGGACCCGCCCTACTCTGTCTCTGATTGGCTTACCTTGGTGTCGAAGGTAAGCCAAGCCTGTCTCATATTTTCTTTATGACCGCGAAATGAACTAAAAATACTCTTGTCAGTTTTGATCGTACAGATAAGAATAAGGTATCATTTGAGACTGCAAAGGGTCTACTTTTATTTCTGTATAGTCATAATAACAACGAAATAATGTGATTTTCTAAAATTAATCAAATAAACGGTGCGTTCTCTGCCGGCTCTGTCTCTGTCACCTTTCTTCACAGACACGTAAATAAAACAACCTGAATCTCCGCGAATACTCGCCTCAAATACATGAGACATATATGTATAGAAAGCTTAAAATGTCTACTTTTAAATGAAGTAAGTCACGTCCAAAACAAATATTCAATGTTAAAGTAATCCGTATGAAACCGATGCAATGTCCAGTTTTCCGGTCTCAACTCATTATATCTAATACGGTCACGCCCACGCGCCGTTCGCGCCTTTCAGATTCAAACATCCACGTGAGGCGCGCGAATGTAAACGCCCACATCGCCTCCGCAACAAGTTCATCCCGGCTACTTTCTGTTTCTGGAAGAAGATCTGCTGAGAGAAATAACCCAGAATTTCAAAATGTGTGTTTGTTTGTTTGTTTGCTTGTTTGTTTCCTTCAGAGCACATAAACAATATACACTATGAAAATGCCAGGTTTTGTAATGTTTTTGTAAAGAATTCTCTTCTTCATTACTCCAGTCTTACTCCAAGTGTAACAATATACACTATACCATTCAAAAGCTTGTAGTCAGCATATAGAAATTAAAACTTTTATTTAGCACACAAGTAATGATAAAGACATTTATCATGTTACAAACTATGCTGTTCTTCTGAACTTTTTATTCATCAAAAAAAAAAAAACTTCTCCGCTCTTTTCAACAGAATAATAATAATAATAAAAGTTTTTTGAGCAGCAAATCAGAATATTAGAATGATTTCTGAAGGATCATGTGACTGGAGTAATGCTAAAAAGTCAGCTGTGAAAGACAGCTTTGATTGTTCCTAATAAACTGTTGAACAGCACTCGCAAGTGAATCTCAAGTTATTTTGTGTGATTGCTAAATATATTCTAAATAAACTACAAACAGAAAATATATAAATTAATCAATAAAATTATTAATTTACTTAACATGTTAAAATTGATTTACAGTACTTTTTTTGCTGTTTTCTAACAGTTTGGACTTGAATAAAGAAAGAAAACTTGCACTTAACCTTTTCACAGGCATTTTGTTTTCATAGTTAGACAGATCGTGATGTATCATTATATGATTGTCAATATATCGATTATCGCAGAATCGCTGTATCGTGATTATATCGTATCGTGAGGTACCCTGCAATTCCCACCCCTGTGTATATATATATATATATATATAAGGGGGGTAGTTTGTCACCTTTTTCACCCCTGACGAGTTTGCACCCCTGCATAAAGCAACATCTCAGGAAAATGTTATGGGTTTTCAAATTAAAATATGACTTCCTGTTATGAAACAGGACATCATTTCATACATGTCCAATGTAGAGGACAACAGGACTAAAAGCATGTTTATTATGCATTTTGGGAGACATAACAATTGAATAGGAAAATTAATTAAAAAATCCAGAAAAAAAGCAGCATACTAATGTTAAAAAAAGATTTACAATTTAGTAAGTCAAATAAGTATTTGATCCCCAAGCAAAACATGACTTAGTACTTGGTGCAGAAACCCTTGTTGGCAAGCACAGAGGTAAGACGTTTCTTGTAGTTGGTCACCAGGTTTGCACACATCTCAGGGGGGATTTTAGTCCACTCCTCTTTACAGATCCTCTCTAAATCATTAAGGTTTCTTGGCTGTCTCTTGGAAACTCGAAGTTTCATCTCCCTCCACAGATTTTCTATTGAATTAAGGTCTGGAGACTGGCTAGGCCACTCCATGACCTTAATGTGCTTCTTGAGCCACTCCTTTGTTGCCTTGACGGTATGTTTTGGGTCATTGTCATGCTGGAAGACCCATCCACGACCCATCTTCAGTGTTCTGGCTGAGGGAAGGAGGTTCTCATCTAAAGTTTTACGGTACATGGCCCTGTCCATTGGCCCCTCAATGCGGTGAAGTCATCCTGTACCCTTAGCAGAGAAACACCCCCATGATGTTTCCACCTCCGTGCTTGACTGTAGGGATGGTGTTCTTGGGATAATAGTCAGCATTTCTCTTCCTCCAAACACGACGAAAGAGCTCAATTTTGGTCTCATCTGACCACAGCACATTCTCCCAAGCCTTCTCTGAATCATTTAGATGTTCATTGGCAAACTTCAGACGGGCCTGTACATTGCCTTCTTGCAACCCATTCTCACTCCCTAGGCGTCAAAATCCGAAGCATGGTCAAGTGCCTTTAGCGTCACTGTGAAGATGCCAAAGGTGCCTCTAGGCGTCGCTATATCGACGAACTCGGACCTGCATTGCTTTCAATTGGAAACTTTTAGCCAATACACAGAAGCCAAGGGCATGAGATGTTTATCGCGCTAATATTGAATTGCAACTCAAAGAAAAGGATGTTTTATTTTTTTAATGAGTATACTGTTGATTTCAAAATATGGTATATTGTGAATTTACTCATCGTATATGGAAAATTCTTTATTCACAAATGTAAATGGGTAGTGAAAAAAACTAATTTTACTCATTTTAAAACAGAAATAAGTCAGTACCTGTACACTTTAAAAGAAACAAGAAATAATAAAGCAAAAAAAACCTGTAAATTACTTTGAAGCCTTAAATCTTGTTTTTGAATAATTTGTAATTATTTGTGCTTGTTTACTGACATGTGATTTTTATATTGCTTTTCCTATTTATTTTCTTTATAGTATTTGTTTTGATTTAATTTAAATTGCATTGCCCTTGTATGTTCGATGTTCTTTGTTCTAAAATCTGCAAAAAAAAAGAAAAAAGATGTTTATCGCTATGAAATCACGTTCAAGAAGTCTCATTCAGCACACATCGCGATATTGGCATCAGTTTACGTGTACAACACCTTGGGTGAGTAGTCCTAAATGTTTGTTATAAAATCTATGCTGTGTTTTGATTAATCAGATTAGCGCCTTATTATTCTCTGTATTATATGCAACGCGTCCTGCCGCAAGTCCCTTCAATGGATAGTGAGAGCAGCTGAGAAGATCGTTGGTGTCTATCTCCCCTCCCTCCAGGACATCTACAGCACCCGTCTCACCCGCAAAGCCCTCTGCATTGCAGGTGATCCCACCCACCCGTCACATAGCTTCTTCAGCCTGCTGCCATCAAACCTTCCTAAAAACTTGCCATGATCAGCCCTTCCCAGGTACATTTTCTAGAATTTTTTTTATCAATATTTACTCATCAAATGCTCTAGTCTGAATCTTATTTTAAATAAACTTAATTATATGTTTAAGGAACAAAAGTAATTACGCACAGAGTAAGTAGAGATTTTCTGGTTTTACAGAACAGAAGAAAGAGCAAGAACGTCCTTTGTTCAGGGTGAGGAATGAACATGGCCATCTTGTGCCCAAACAAAGAAGATAGAAAGCTGTGCAAGTCCACTGGTATGTCTGTACTGAAGCAATGCTGTAATAGTAGTACAGCATTTGATGTTGATCTATCACAGGTCTATTCATGTCAGCAGTGATTACTCTTTCTAATATCTTTTTTTTTTCTTTTCTTTTCTTTTCTCTTTTTTTTTGGATACAACTATTGCAATTATAGCATGTTAGCAAATGAGTGTGACTAAAACATTTTTGATCTTATAAGTTTTTTCAAACTGCACCTTCTGTTTTTCTTAGATAAAAGCTGACAAGTGTTATAAAAGTGGTTTAGTTGATATAAACATCAATTTACATTATTTCATTGTTTTGTAAATGCTGGGGTAAATGCAGGAAATGTTCTTTGAATTGTGTGTAATAATAAGTAGTTGTTTGATAGTTGATTGGCTTGAAGCAAGGCCTTACACTGCACAGACTAAAACACATTTGTGTTTTAAGATGGAAGCAAGAGAAGGCATGAACTTTGGAGAAAGATTTTAGAAGAAAAAGATGCATTTAATGCAGCAATAGATACTATAGAGGTTAAAAAAACTGAGAACAACACATGGTAATGGGTGTCTCATGAGTCTTGTGTCTTCTGTATGTTTTCTTAATTCTTGCATAATGAAATTTGTATTGCAGTATTTTAACAATTTTACTTTGTAGTTTGTACAGGTGATCTCATCAGGCAAATGAGGGGTTTTGACCAAGTGATGCTCTTGAAAGGAGTGAAAGAAGAGGATGCTGTAAATTGTCTTCAAAGACAAAGCTGACTGTCCATTAAACAGCTTCATTTGAATTGTTTGTGTTTTTTGTTTTACTTTGACCAGGACTGGGAAATGTCTGAAAATGGGATGTTAGGACTTTATCCTCTGGCTGAGAAAAAGCTACACCGCATCAGTGATCAAATGTCTTTTGTTCATCGGTTGTACTGTTGGGTGCTGCAATCACAAACTGTTTACAGATGTGGGAGAAGAAGATCATGATAGGGAAATGGACCGGGAAGAGCAAGAAACCAGTTTAGATGCAACAAGGAATCACTATTTTCCAGAACAGTGTCAAATGTATTAGCTGTATCATATGATCTGTACCATAGTTGACTGGATGGGATTGTGTGGCACTAAGGATATCTGTGTGGCTTCAGCTGCAGTGAACTGATTAATATGTGATGTTCATTTGTATTTTTGATGATCCATTTTATTTTTTATTGAATCTCATTTGTCTTGATGCTACTTTATCATTTTTATACTGTATCCACCAATAAAATGAATGATATGGTGAATATTGTATATTAAAAATGCTTGATAAATACATCATTTTACAGACAGGCTCATGTGAGTTTATTTTATGAAAAATACACAATTAATTAACATGATTATTTTATTTAAGACATTAAAATTTTTGACCAAATTAATAACATCTGAGACAACAATGCACCATGTTATTATTGTATATAATTAGTGACAAATATGACAATTTTGGTGAAATAAAGGGAAGACTTTTGCATTTCAAGATGCTGCCATGGGCTGTATTGTTACAAACACTTAAGGCATAACTGAGAATGTACCAGGAATGATCAACATGGATCTTGCATTAAAACCAAGAGCATGCACATTACTGATGTCCAGCACATGAGGAGCAATATAAGGTGGTGAGGACATTTTTACACTGAGTTTCGCTATCTAATTTTTTATATTGTGATTAGTATTGCATGAATTTGTCCTTGTGTAAGAGAAATAGTGAAGTATCACAATGTGTAGGTTGTAGTCCTTGATTACTGCTTAAAAGTGGGGAATGGATAATAGCAAGTTGTTGCAGGTTCATCCATTATATTTATTGGTGTTTACCTCAAAAATAAAAGAAATAATCTATTATTATTAATGCATTTCTTTCAAATTTTACTATATTTCATCAGATGACTTCAAAATGTCCTGTGAAAATCTAATGGGGCATGATGTAAGAATAGAAAAAGGTGGAATGTGAAAACTGTCAGATATAAATGTGACTCAACTCAGTTTGTTGCCCCCTGGAAGAGCCAAAACTGCACATTTCAAATGGCTGTAAATCAAAGTCCGATTAGCGTATCAAAGAGAAAATTGGCAGGATAACTACTTAGGCTATGTTGATTAAATAATGTTGGGCACAGTTTTCAGAAATATATGGAAAGGTGGCATAAAGTCATTTTAAATATTGCTCACTGTAAAATACCAAATTTCAGCCTGCATCTCAAATATTTCATAGAGGTTTGCACAATGAACATATTTAGGTAGCCAGTTTTCCATTAAAGATAGTATTTACTTAATTTCATTAAGAAAAAGTTTTTAAACAACATTATCCATCAGCCTCTGTCAGTCTGTCAATGTAACGGGAAAGATGTTTGTAGTTCAATGAAGTTATGCTTAGGGTTAGGGTTAGGATCTCGGTAAAGGAGTAATTTCTCTCAACATAGCAACACTTCATTGTTAACTTAATATATTACAAACGTGATAATATCAGCCAAACATACTTTTGTAACACGATGCGCTGTTTAATATGAGATAAAAGATAGTCCAACCCCAGACAGTCCTGCGGGTGACAAGGGAAATTCACAGCTGAGCAGCAGCGTCATACTTCCTTAACCATTTATGGTCATCTATGACAGATTTCTTCCGTTTTTCGGCTGAAGGGATAGATTTGATTACCAATCAATTAAATTAGCTACCTATTAAATTGTTTTTTTTATTAACGTCTACACTTACCCAAAATCTAAACCTATCCCCTACAATAATGCAAATACAGTAATTGTTGTTCAGCATGACAAATTTTCCGCAATATTGATGTGCGCATGCCCAGTAGCTGCAGCTGTATCCCTGTATCTGTAACCTTAACCGATAGATTCCTCTCATTGAATATAAAAATTACATTTTAAAATTACAGAATTATTTGTGATGCAAAAATAAAAAAAATTTGACCAAAGACAAGCGCATTTACTAATCAAATGATGTGCTTCTAACATTTACACTGTATGTATAGTAGAGAGAGTGGTAGGGCACCTTGTCTCAAAAATTTGATTTATTGCCCCTCATAAAAATCCCACCCAGCAAGCCCCCAATCCCTCCCTCCATAACTGGACATCTGTTTTGGACACCTGTTGTACACCCCACCCCCACATCTAATGATGAACTGGTTATTTTAAGGTATTTATGACTGTTGTGTGAGGGCCGTTGTTATGTGATTTAAACTTTAAATGGTGAAATCGTGTTAAAGGGAAGTTTTTATTAAAGTGTTTTTCACATCAAATATACGTGTAAAACGTGCAATGATTGTTTTTCCCTACAAGAGGTGTTGTTGTAATTAAAACAATTTTAGGCAAAGCATTAGATACGTTAGTTTTTCCTATCGTTTGACAAAGTTAAATAAAAAGAATAAGTGTTTGTTCATCTAACAAAAAAGCACCAAACACATTCGTTAACATTAGAAAAGGCTGTCTTATCTTACCGTGTCGTGAAATAAAAAATATCAGACCCTACAGTTTAAAAGTAAAAAAGAGCCGTCATTTAAAAATAAACGAACTTCGTTAAAACAGCAGTATCCAGCAGTAGTCAAAAAACTCAGTGGTTGTCTATCGTTACAATTTAGTCACGACAGAAAAAGCCCCCGAGCGTCTAGCAGCGTCCGTCAGACAACCCTTCTCTGTCCCTGCCAAACTCCGAATGAGGAGTGGAGAGCCGCGGACCAAACCACGCCTACGGTCAGCCCCCCTAACAGATGGGCGGAGAGACCGAACCAGAGATTTAAAATAAAGTAATGCTTTCACTTTAAAACTGTTTTTTCCTTTTAAACAAACAACTCTAGTTCATAGGAAAAATGTTGTTTGTTTTATTTTATTTAGTTATTCACAATTGAATCCTTTTATTTACTCTTTGTTTTTTGTCAAGTTAAGACTTGTATAAGCTAATTTTTAAAAGTCTGGTTATATAACAAGTTTCCTTTTAAACAAACAAAAAAAATCACTAATACACAGTCCTTTATTTTATTTAATTATTCGCACTTAATTTAGTCAAGCCTATTATTTACTATTTGATTTTTGTCAAACTTAAGTCATCTTGCTATGATGTCAGTATAAAATTAGACTAGGCCTACACAAATTTATTCCTAAACATAAACCCTAAGCCAAGGTTTTTTGTTTTATTTAGTTATTTACACTTAAAACCTTTTGTTTTACTCTTTGAATTGTCAATCTTAACTTCTAGCATGTTACATCAGTTAAAACGCGCGTATGCGCGTACAAATATCTAAGAGGAACGAACAGCGTAATAAAATCAACACAGGATTTCTCTTTGATTTTCCATCCCGTGAGGTTTGTACTGTGTTATCTATTAATTGAAACAGACAACAAAGAAATGCAAATATCTCGTCTCACGCAGTGCGGTGAGACCAGAATGTTTCAGTGTCTGGACTACAGCAGTCGGTCTCCGTTTCTCTGGCCGCTCTGTGTCTGCGCTCGCTGCGGCTGCCTCCTCTCAAAAATGACACCGGCTTTGAGTGTGACCGGCTGATGATTGGCTGTTCTGCCTTAAGTCCCGCCTCTCTTGGTGTGTTATTTATCGGTCAGCTCGTGCTGAGGAGGCGGGAACTTATGGTTATGGTTATTTACATCTCCCTTTTCCAGGTACTTTGAATGAGCGTATTTTCACAACAGAGTTTTGACTTATTTTCTGTGTGTTCCGAGTGTGTTTTTATACTTTTCTAGTATCACTCATTTAAATGGGAAGCTTTTTATATCTTGTATGTTATACCTTTTGTACCCTTCTGTCATTGTATTCATCGTTTTTATTGTTAACAAACAAACCACAACCATCCCCCGCACTTTTGAAAAGCTTGCTACGCCACTAGCACCCCATTATTATCATCAGTCAGAATACTGTGCTAAAGGACATCATTATCGATTGGAAAGTTACATTAATAAATATAGCAGGCGGATATTCACATGGATTTCTTGTATAGAAAGGGAGGGAGCTAGAGCAAACAGCAACACAAAAATATCAGTCAGCCCAAAAATACAATAGTGTGTTCAGTATTAGGATTTTCAATGTACTAAGTTTGGCATTTAGGCACTTTAGAAAATTTGTTTTAATATATTTGTATGAATTATAGGTTTGTTAAATATTGGGTATTTAAGTCATTTTAAGAGAAATAACAACATTATGTGCAAACAAATTGCAATGAGGTGGTTGTTTTGCAACAAGGTCAGTTCTGTTAATAACAGTAGACCTGCTGGTAAAGAAGTGACAGGTACAAGAAAAAAGTGAGTGACAGAAATATTGGAGAAAATTAAGAAAAGGAAAAGGGAAGCGAAGGTGCAGTTCAAAAGAGAACCTTTAATTATTTTCCACAGCCCCAACTAAAGACTTAAACCTTTTTATGTGATGGTCATACAAATAGGCTAATAGGGTTGTCCATGTTTCAGAACTTGTTGTGGGTGTATGGGATGGCCTGGATGAGTGTGAGATTTCCCGGCCTGAAATTTTGTCCCAGTCCGCCCCTGATACCCAGGGTTAACAGTTAGCCCCAGGTATAGTATGAGCAGTGTGAAACGTGATTACAGATAACCCAGGATTATCCGGGGTTAAGGATGACCCAGGGTTAACAATTTCAAGTGTGAAAAGCCCTTCTAGAGTGGCCTTGGAAGGCCGTGTCGGCCGCATCCTTCGGAGGATCCGTGCTCCGAAGGATGCAGTCTTTGAATTGGGACGCAGCTCCTGTGTGAAATACTCGGGTTGCGCTTGCGCAGACGATGACACGTATATGGACGATAGCCAGAGATAAAAAAAAAAAAAAAAAAAAAGTACAACTGGAAAAAAAAAAACTGTTTAGTATGGAAGCCCGTGAGAAAAAAATATAATTCTGTAAGTCATAATAATGAGATACTTTCTCATAATAATGACTTAGTATCTCGTTATATTGAGAAACTTTCTCGTAATAATGAGAAAATTTCTCATAATAATGACTTAGTTTCTCGTAATAATGACTTAGTTTCTCATAATAATGACTTAGTTTCTCATAATAATGACTTAGTTTCTCATAATAATGAGAAAATTTCTCATAATAATGACTTAGTTTCTCGTAATAATGACTTAGTTTCTCGTAATAATGAGAAAATTTCTCGTAATAATGAGACACTTTCTCGTAATAATGACTTAATTTCTCGTAATAATGAGAAACTTTCTCGTTATAATGACTTATTTTCTCGTAATAATGACTTAAAAAAAAAAAAAAAATGACTTACACTACGCATGCGCAATGCAAGAGTGACGGCACGCTAGCGACATCTGCTGGTCAAAGCCATGCAGGAACACCGCAAATATTGCTTGTTCTGTAATATAAAACTGTATAATCTATCTTTAAATGACGATTTCAGATAAATTATCTGCATGTAGTCTTTTGATAATTTGTAGCACGTACCAGCAAGTTACTCTGCCAGACAATGAAGTTCATGGCTTCAGATATAGAGGAATATATTCCAACAAAAATCACACACATTTTATGAAGAAATGAAAGCCATTACACATATAAACTTAACGAATAGATGTTTATTTCGATGATTTGTTAGTTTTTATTAGCTGTCACTTTCATGCATCACATGCATAAGCCCACAATGTTTATACAGTAGCCCAATCTCATCCGCTAGCACAAAGCGTAGTTGTTCGTTACCACGGCAACCGCTTGGTCTTCAGCATCCCACACCGCTTCTTGCAGGACATGTGAACGTGAAAAATGCTTAATGTGGCTTAAAGTACAATGACTAATTCAGGATACAGTACTATTGATCATGCATACAGGCAAGTATAAGAACCCAGAATTTGAACACAACACCCAAACTTGCATGTTAAGCGTTTTCCTTTAGAATGATGTTTGACGTTGATGTTTTGCGTTGCATTCATATTTTGGGTCCACCTGAATGCCTGTATATACAGTATGCATGTCATTAAGTTGTGTACTGAATTTGGTTCAATCTGTCTTTGTACTTCAAGCCACGTTAAGCATTTTTCACGTTAAGCGTTTGTCCTGCAAGAAGCGGTGTGGGATGCTGAAGACCAAGCTGTTGCCGTGGTAACGAACAACGATGCTTTGTGCTTTTGAAATGAGATGGTTTACTGTATGAAGCATGTGATGCATGAAAGGGACAGCTAATAAAACTAACAGATCAATGAAATAGACATCTATAAATTAAGTTTATATGCGTAATGGCTTTCATTTCTTCATAAAATGCCTGTATTTCTTAACTGAAATATTAGTCTGGAATGTTTGAAGCCATAACTATCTGGCAGAGTAACTTGCTGGTACGTGCTACAAATTATCAAAAGACTACATGCAGATAATTTATCTGAAATCGTCATTTAAAGATAGATTATACAGTTTTAGATTACAGAACAAGCAATGTTTGCGGTGTTCCTGCATGGCTTTGACCAGCAGATGTCGCTAGCGTGCCGTCACTCTTGCATTGCGCATGCGTAAAGTAAGTCTTTTTTTTTTTTTTTTTTAAGAGTAAAGCCGGGCTCACACTGTGCGATTTTTTAAAAGTCCTTTAGGATTGTACTTGTCAGACTGCACGAACATGATGATCATGTCACACTGTGGGATCTCAGTTGTCATTAATGTCAGACTGTACGACAGTCAAGACGAGTTAAAAACAGGTGCGCGCAAGAAAACTTGTCCGGACACGTCCAGTGACTACGAACTGCATTGCACGCAGGACCGAACTGTTGGCTATCATGAAAAGTATATGAATGGCAGCAATACCGGCATATTTAAGAAGAATAGTGTATGCAGCTCTACACACCCACATGAAAACAGTGGCGCAACCAGTATCAGCAACGTATCAGATGAATTCCGTGAGCGGAGGACGGGAGCGCCGGAGTTTATGGCAGATAGAATAATTCTCTAGCATTAATTCTGCTCATAGCTTGTCTTGAAAAACGGAGACAGTTTGACATTCATCGTAGGGGTAGTCACACTGCAGGACTGTTCGCCAAATCTTCTGACACTGCCAGAATTTTGTCGGAGGTGAAATTTGATCGCAACAGCCATTAATCGGCTGTCGGTGAACATGTCAAACCAGCGATCAAAGTCTACAGATTTTAGCATAGGATTATAGGAATCTTTTAGGATTTTCAAAATTTGTCTCAGACGAGCAAATCGTGGCCAAAATCGCACAGTGTGAGCCGGGCTTAAGTCATTATTACGAGAAAATAAGTCATTATTATGAGAAATAAGTCATTATTATGAGAAAATAAGTCATTATTATGAGAAAATAAGTCATTATTATGAGAAACTAAGTCATTATTATGAGAAAATAAGTCATTATTATGAGAAACTAAGTCATTATTATGAGATGTTTAGTCATTATTATGAGAAACTAAGTCATTATTATGAGAAAATAAGTAATTATTATGAGAAAATAAGTCATTATTATGAGAAACGAAGTCATTATTATGAGAAACGAAGTCATTATTATGAGAAACGAAGTCATTATTATGAGAAACTAAGTCATTATTATGAGAAACTAAGTCATTATTATGAGAAACCTAGTCATTATTATGAGAAACAAAGTCATTATTATGAGAAAATAAGTCATTATGAGAAACGAAGTCATTATTATGAGAAAATAAGTCACTATTATGAGAAAATAAGTCATTATTATGAGAAACGAAGTCATTATTATGAGAAACGAAGTCATTATTATGAGAAAGTTTCTCATTATTATGAGATGTAAAGTCATTATTATGAGAAACTAAGTCATTATTATGAGAAACTAAGTCATTATTATGAGAAACTAAGTCGTTATTATGTGAAACTAAGTCGTTATTATGAGAAAATAAGTCGTTATTATGAGAATGTTTCTCGAAATAATGACTTATTTTCTCATAATAATGAGAAACTTTCTCATAATAATGACTTATTTTCTCGTAATAATGAGAAACTTTCTCGTTATAATGACTTATTAAAAAAAAAAAAAAGAAAAAAAAAAAAGACTTACTCTACGCATGCGTAATGCAAAAGAGTGACGGCACGCTAGCGACATCTGCTGGTCAAAGCCATGCAGGAACACCGCAAACATTGCTTGTTCTGTAATCTAAAACTGTAAAATCTATCTTTAAATGACGATTTCAGATAAATTATCTGCATGTAGTCTTTTGATAATTTGTAGCACGTACCAGCAAGTTACTCTGCCAGACAATGAAGTTCATGGCTTCAGATATAGAGGAATATATTCCAACAAAAATCACACGCATTTTATGAAGAAATGAAAGCCATTACACATATAAACTTAACGAATAGATGTTTATTTCGATGATTTGTTAGTTTTTATTAGCTGTCACTTTCATACATCACATGCATAAGCCCACAATGTTTATACAGTAGCCCAATCTAATCTCGCTAGCACAAAGCTTAGTTGTTCGTTACCACGGCAACCGCTTGGTCTTCAGTATCCCACACCGCTTCTTGCAGGACATGGGGATGTGAAAAATGCTTAATGTGGCTTAAAGTACAATGACTAATTCAGGATACAGTACTATTGATCATGCATACAGGCAAGTATAAGAACCCAGAATTTGAACACAACACCCAAACTTGCATGTTAAGCGTTTTCCTTTAGAAAACCGTTATAGAAAATGCTGCATAAGCGTTGATGATTTGCGTTGCATTCATATTTTGGGTCCACCTGAATGCCTGTATATACAGTATGCATGTCATTAAGTTGTGTACTGAATTTGGTTCAATCTGTCTTTGTACTTCAAGCCACGTTAAGCATTTTTCACGTTAAGCGTTTGTCCTGCAAGAAGCGGTGTGGGATGCTGAAGACCAAGCGGTTGCCGTGGTAACGAACAACGATGCTTTGTGCTTTTGAAATGAGATGGTTTACTGTATGAAGCATGTGATGCATGAAAGGGACAGCTAATACAACTAATAGATCAATGAAATAGACATCTATAAATTAAGTTTATATGCGTAATGGCTTTCATTTCTTCATAAAATGCCTGTATTTCTTAACTGAAATATTAGTCTGGAATGTTTGAAGCCATAACTATCTGGCAGAGTAACTTGCTGATACGTGCTACAAATTATCAAAAGACTACATGCAGATAATTTATCTGAAATCGTCATTTAAAGATAGATTATACAGTTTTAGATTACAGAACAAGCAATGTTTGCGGTGTTCCTGCATGGCTTTGACCAGCAGATGTCGCTAGCGTGCCGTCACTCTTGCATTGCGCATGCGTAGAGTAAGTCTCTTTTTTTTTTTAAGAGGAAGTCATTATTACGAGAAAATAAGTCATTATAACGAGAAAGTTTCTCATTATTACGAGAAATTAAGTCATTATTACGAGAAACTAAGTCATTATTACAAGAAACTAAGTCATTATTATGAGAAATTTTCTCATTATTACGAGAAAGTTTCTCAATATAACGAGATACTAAGTCATTATTATGAGAAAGTATCTCATTATTATGACTTACAGAATTATATTTTTTCTGAAGGTGGCGGAAACGGGCTTCCATATACGCAGGCGCTTGACACGCACACAGACAACATATTTTTGCGATATTGCAGCCTGTTCGTTATCAAAATTCATTATCAAAATACAGTTAAAGAACCATATAATAAGTAGCACTGCTCCTTTGTACAATCTGTTGCATTCAGCGTGACCACTGATATGCTAAGGATGATGATCGATGCGAGTGAAGCACAAAGCCTATTTCATAAATAATAATATTTTAGCATCCAGATACGTCGCGAATATGAAAACATTTGGATTCGTGCCGAATGAAAGAGGTAGGCATCAGTTTCACCTTAAATTAATTCGTTTTTGGCTTTACATTTATATAACCTAAATGCTTTAAATCGCCTTAACTTTAGAGGATTTGTTGTGGAGAGAAGGGAACTTTAACTGTGTTTATAATGTTTGTAAACATTCTGTATGTTTATGTCACTTAATAATATAAAATGTCACTTAATAATATAAAATGTTCAATGGTTACAATTACAATTAGTTATTCTGTCCAAGAAACAGAACAAGAACAAGAAAGGAATTAACTACAAAGACAATTACAGAACATAGGATGCAAAGAATTTACAGTAAGCAAATTATAAAAATACAAAACAAGGATCTGGTAAAATTATAAAAGCAGTTTTAAAATTCATCAAGATTAGTGGACTCAAAAATAGAATCTGGTTCCCATCATCTACTACACCTAGACAGAAATCACTTAACACTCCAGCACAGGAGGTGGCGGAATGCACCTAAAACGTTGGTGTGCGACACACCATTTATCCACAGAAGAAGGAGGAGAAGAGTTGTGGGCAGTATGCAACTTAAGGCCTGTAACCATAGACATATGTCTATGCCTGTAACCGCCAGAAAACTAAAAGAAGAAGAAGAAGAAGAAGAAGAAGAGAAGAGTTGTGCTTGTGGTTTGTAGTGGACGGTACTCTGGTAATAACGTTCTACTGTTTTTATATATTTTACTGAGGTCGAAAGCATGCCGCAGCTTTCTGAAATAGACATGACAGACATGCGCAGCGCAGATAGCCTGTGGTCCGCTGCTGACGTCTGGATCAAGAAGCCACATGTAGTAAATAAAAGACTGTGTGGCGTAACAGAGACCGAGTACAGGGACGTGGACACTGCGGAATTAATTCAGGTTTTATCTCCTCTTCTGGGGACCAGTATTAAGATTGCTGATATTTCTATGTTTCTTCACACTGACATTGTGGATAAGGAGCATGAAACCACAGGACGCTGGTGTGTTGGAGTCAGAACTCTTATTCCCAAAGTGAACAAGACAGGAGAGTGTCTATACAAAGAGGTTATCATAAAAGGTGACAAACAGCACGATACCATTTGGATATGTTGTCTTTTTTCTCGTTGGCTTTAGACATTTTTTTTCTCTTTTCTTTCAAAGATATTGTTGGGCATGCAGTGACATTTATCCCCTTTGAAGAGACTGATGTGGGGCAGGTTACTGTCAAGAGCAGTAACATTTATCAAATCCAGCTGCAGTTAAAGCCAGAGGAATGGTAAGTGTCAACTTGAATGGAAATTAAAAACAGAGTACATATCATAGCGTGACTATCATCACGCTAATAATTAACCTTTCAATGTATTTGTATGGAATTTTAAACACCTAAAAACAGAAAAATGGTTC
Organism: Schizothorax lantsangensis; assembly: GCA_027422415.1. NCBI lineage: Eukaryota > Metazoa > Chordata > Actinopteri > Cypriniformes > Cyprinidae > Schizothorax > Schizothorax lantsangensis. The sequence continues at coordinate 36,399,111 of CM049839.1, read as the reverse complement.
AATGAGTACATTGGACTTTTGACTGTTTTTTGTTTACTTGGTTACATTTAACCCAACAGAGCAAAAGACAGTTAACACAAGAGATATGATGAATAAATTGTTTTTGTTTATTTAAAATGATCTGTTTGATATGTCCGAGTTAACTTCCTGTGTCAGTAGGAAATATGACAGTACAGGAAAAAACTGCCTGTCAAGCAATTTTAATGAGTCTTTAAGCATTTTGTATTGTACAATGCCAGGAATTGTAGTTATGAGTTAAATTATCCCAGATGCTTTAGAGCAGTGGTTCTCAATTCCAGTCCTCATACCACCGCTCTTCATATTTTGCATGTCTCTCTTATAGGGATGTTCGTTTCGGTTAATTTTCCCGACTGACAACCGCCGCTCGTTATTCGTACATTAACTGTTAACTGATAAGATTAGAATATTAAATTAGCATCGAATAAAAATAGAATTAATGAGTGTCTAGACCCATTAAATATACAAACATTTTTTTCATGAGTTTATTTTAACGTGCAAACAGCAGCATACAGAACAGATCAACAACAGAACCTGGATTCACACACAAGTCAGATTTTCACGCACCTGCAGCGTTTCTGACAACAGAGAAAAACAGAATAATATAAATAAAAAGTAATAAAATAAATACACTAAATATTTTTCTCTTAAATAAATTAACACGACAAAACGAAGACGCAGTGAATCCTTCTGAAGCTTTGAAGAAACGGCAGATTTTTTCATCAGACTAAGTTCGTCAAATTAAAATAGCAGGCCTACCTCAATCCACAAATTGTTTAGCTTTTATTTAAAAAAAGTAACATGTCTACGTGCTGAGGGGATAGTCTGGAGCGCAGCCTGTTGACAGTTAGCCCCGCAGCAGAAAACACCCTCTCAGATGCCACAGAAGTCCTGAGAATGCAGAGATAACGCCTAGCTAGAGTGGCCAGTCTCGGGAAGCGCCGTTCATTTACTTTCCACCAGTCAAGAGGATTAATATCCAAAGAGGGCGGATTGTCTCTCATATAGATGCCCACCTCTGCTTCTGGATAATCAGTGGCTTGTTGAGGGGTGCTGCTGTAGTCTTCTCCCAGGAGCAACATCATGGCATTACTATGGCTGGGTTGTATATCTCCCGCTTGGCACAAGACACCGCTTTCTCATCTCCTCCCGTAGTGGCCATTTCCAAAGCAGCACACATTTCAGTAAGTTTTGCTTTTGCGGCTTCTTTCTGCGCTTGTGGGGAAAAACGGCGATGTACTGTCAAATGTACATCTGCATCCCAACTCAAGCTCCTGCTACTCTGAACTCAAGCTCCTGTTCTAATGTGCATTTCTAAGAGACAAAACTTGTAATATTACATGTTCAGTGCTACCAAATCAGGTGCTGGTGCCACTGCTCTCCAATGTTAGTCTGGAGCCCTGATAATATAAATTGTACAGTAAAATGTTCTGTTTAATTGTAAATTAAATGTATAGCTTTAGTAAACCATTTTTTTTCTTTTTTTTTCCTTTTAGTTTTAGTATAACGTATTATACCATGAAAATTTTACCTTTTTTTGTTTAAAGAAGAAACCAAACCAATGTATAGTTGACATTTGAGACTCAATGCTATAGAAAAGCAATAAAAGTTCTGGAAGAGTGTTTTCAGCCTTTTTTATATATATATTTTAAATAAAAAAATATGGCATGCAGCTTCAAACAATGGCATAAATCTGTTCAAAATAATCGTTATTAATAATTACAATCTCAAGGGAATAATCGACAATTATGATTTTTGTCATAATCGTGCAGTCCTACTCCGCAATGCAAGTTGAAACGGGAGAGTCTCAATTCTGAACGATTTTGGAAAATAATCTAATTGCGAATATTTTTTTTATTTTTTATTTTTTTTTAACCAATATTGCGATTGCGATTTAATATGCAATTTTTTTTTTTAAAGCTCTTTATGTTCTGTATTATTCAACAAAGACAAGCAATAAATCATTGTATCTTTTATATAGCCTATATTACCTTAAGGTCGAAGTCTTCAGTAATGAAATGCACCGTAACACTGTTACTGCTTAAGTAATTTCCATGTGCCGTTTTGAAGTAGGCTATGTTCATATATACGCTTTCAAACATTTCCGCATGTAGCGTGCCACGGTTTCCAGGTTTTCACAAAAAAAACCACCCAATTGCTAGCCCAATTCGTTTCGAGGGGGGGTCCACCGGTAAAAATTCCTGGGGGTAAAATACACGTTTTTTGGAGGGGTTCCCCTGGTAAGATTTGCATTTCAGGGGCTGAATATCACGTTTTTGGAGGCAAACCACGGACTTGGCAACACTGCAGCGTGCCAACTTGATGCTTCCTCTGAAGACTGCTTAGATGTGTTCGACTTGAAGCAGCGCTGCTTGACTGGAACTTCTTTCCAGTGTGTCATCAAAGTACTGCAAGAGCTATAAGAGAGCGGACGTCTCCTTATGCTTTCTCTCACCGTACATTTATGCCATACACCGATCGATCTTCAAGTCGAACACACCTCTTTACTCTCGCGTGTCACGTGACAGATTGTAATCGCAACCTCTGCGATTACAATCTAATTTTTTCATATAGCGATATTATCGCAAATGCAATTAATCATTCAGCCCTAGTCTCAATTAGATATTAGACATCAAAATTATCTATGGCTTTCTGGATTCATTTACAAGGGCATCAGATCATCCTACAAAATCTTCTTCTTTCCAGTTTAATGGTGGTTGACATCCAGCTTATTGGTGCATTACCACCCCCTTCTGCTCCGGAGTGTGGATCAGATAATGGGTTGTAATAAAACTTAGGGTGAATCCCATTTCTCTGTCTTACCCCTTCCCCTTACCCCTTCCCCTTAGTTTTGCGCGTTCACGTGAGAGTAAGGGCTGTCCCAATTCTCGTTTTGATCGAGGGGTAGGGCTAAGGGGAAGGGGTAGATACCCCTTAAAACCAAGCATTTTCGCGAGCTTACTTGAAACCAAGGGGTACCCAGAACACACTGCGCAACCGTCAACAATGTCGGCCAGATCATCCAGAGAGTCCCATTTTCGGCTTAAATAATTGATTTAAAAATTACGACAGTCTTGTTTTGTGCTCTACACAGTCCTGTACATATATATTTGCAACCATGTTCTTAATTGAAACGTTTTTAAAAAATCGCTAGTTTGCTACGCTTTACATCGCTGATTTGCACAACAATCGCAAAAACATCACTAATAAAACCCACGCGATCGACATACACACACACTTGCAGACGCATCTTGGAAGTTTGTGATCAACACTTGTCGCCTCAGGTGACGTTGCAGCCAGCTAGCGACGATGTACGATGACGTAACCGTAACCAAGTGGTGTCTCATTTCATAGGGGTATGTTTTCACCCCTAGCGCTTACCACTCGGTTTCGAGGGACAAGGGCTAGGGGTAAGACGAAGGGGTAGGGGAAGGTGAAGGGGTAAGACAGAGAAATGGGATTCACCCTTAGTCTATAGAGTGGGGGGAACTATGACGTCACTTTGTATGCGGATAGGCTTTTAGCATGAAACTGGTTCCCTCGACAAAAAGCCAATAGGATTTTTCCATAGGCTTTTGGATTATCGCAAAAAATAAGCTCTGTGTTCTAGGGTTGTCACGATACCATAAAAATGTCTTACGATACTATACCAGCTGAAGTATCACGATACCAAGTAGTATCACGATACCATGCAGTATTGTGTTAATTTAAAATTCAATTCTACAAAATGAATCAATTTCATAAATAAATAGATGTAAATGAAAACACAATATTTTTCTCTGAATACTTAATTAATGTGAATGAATGACTGGCTATTGTTATCCATGAAATGATCTAAACAAATCTTAGCACTGCACAGAAGTTGCATGAAGTGACATTTAGATGTGGCATTTATACATTTAGACTGTATTTATAATTGCATAAATAAAGTTATGAGATTAATGTTTTAAATACTAAATTCTGAATATAGAAATATGTTGGAAAATAATGTAATATGCCTACTTTTAGATGGGAAACTTAAAACGGCCAGCAGGTGGCAGAAGTTCGTTATTGAATCACTGAGTCATTCAAACGATGCTTTCAAAACAGCTGAATCCTTCAGAAGCGAATCAAATTACTGTTTTTATGAATGGTTTAGTGAATCAGTGATTCGCCCAAGACAACGCGGATTTGGATTCGAACACAGAAGCGAAACAAAAACAGCACTCTTGCTCGTGTCATATTGCCGAACTATCAGGAGCATTTTTTGCTCGCATATCTTGAAATTTCCAACTTAGCAGCATGTATATTAAAACATAACATTCTAAATGAATATATATATATATATATATAATGATAAGAACCAAGTGCAAAGCCGCTATGTTGATTAATGGAATTGTGTTCGTGATCGCAAAAATGCTTCCAGAAACGAACTAGTTCACCTGTTCTAGAAGTGATCAAATGAATAAAACTGCGATAATACTTTCTTGCAAGATATTATGATGTTGAATAAGTGATGCTTGAGCTGCTGTTTTTTAAAATGACATCAGACGGTCTGAATCAGACCCTTTCTTCTGATAAACTGCAGCATGAACAACGACGTGCAAGTGCAACTTCTCACTGCAAACTGAACTGAAGCGTCGGGAAACACTCAATACCATATAAAGCGTATACACAGACTAAACTACACAGAGCACAGCAGAAAGACATTTGGCAATCAACTTGTAATGTTTCTGCTGGCATGCATGTTCAACGTTTGAACGTTTAAAACAGTGTTGCTGCCGTGCATGCTACATATCTTACGGTACTACCTTATGGACGATACTACCGTTTAAAAAATGCGATGGCACCGCGGGTATTTTTAAGCTTTAGTATCGCGATACTACCGTAGTACCGGTGTATCGTGCAACCCTACTGTGTTCAGTCATAGTTCATGAAACTTACACGTTTTGTCCATCAAGATAATCTTCACAAAGTAATATAACTTTGACGAATTTTGAAGCCTAAATAAAAGCGCCAGAACTGAAAAGCTAAACTTAGTAGTTCGCTATAAACGAACTACTGCACCACGGTCGCTCGCCTTCAACGTCACCACCACAACTTTTCAAACTTATTTTTAACATGTTCAGTGAAAAGGATTTACTCTGTGTATGAATTTTAATCCACACTACATGAACCTTTTCATATAAACTGGAATAAATACAAAACTAGAGCCAAACTGAAATGAGACATTAGTAATAAATAGTATAGTGAATAAATGAAATAATCTTAACTAAAGGACATTTAAAGCACGTATTTTTGTACATTTCGAAATAAGGTGCATTAAAAGTCAATAAATCCTTGATTAATATGAGTTAAAAACGTATCGCCACGTATTTAATCTTTTAAATAGCAGAGTGAGCGAGTTTTTGGATATGGTAAGATTAAACTTATTTTAGTGAACAAAGTACCATATTGCAGCTATCATTTTGTTAGGGTGGTTACACAATGTTATTTTATCCTTGCTTCTAGGAAATCCTCAATCTATATGCTTTCTAACAGCTTCATGTGGCCGTAAACATTTAATTTTAACGTGGCTTTAAGCACTATGCATCATTAAAGTTTCACTTTCACCAAGTAAAGCCGGTAAATGTGGTGTTTACATGTAATAATCGTAATATGATTTTACCTTATGGTATGAACCCAGAGTCTCCGCATCAGTAAGCGATAAAAGGAGCATCTTCCCTCCGAAGACGTGTCGGATTTCGGGGGAAAACAAAAAAACTTTGTCGAACAACAATATAAAATGCGGGAAACTATTCATTGGTTATTCTAAAATTAATTGTATTACAAATTATACTACAACTGGAAAATACTGTAAATTGATAAACTGTTCAGCGTGATGACGTTTGTAAAGGTTTTAGACCTTAAATTTTTAATTTAGCTCTTAGGGAATCGATTCTTAAGATTCGATATGGATATGATTAATTGATATTAATCGAAATGTATAATTTCTAAGGTTTTAACGACTCGTCCAGCGAATCGTTAAATTCAGTATATCTTTAACAATTTCGTTTATCTTATTCGTGGCCAATGATAAAACAAACCAAATAGTACTTTATCAAAATTTATGAGCATAGGTAACACGATCTTTGGCAAATAGTTTAAGACTTGAAAATCACATAGCACCAGACAAAAGATTTCTTAATAAATCAAACGAGAGTTTATTATGCTATTCTACTCAAGATACATGAAACTAAACTAATTAACACAAAACAAAATACATACATACACACACGCACAGGCAATGAATTGTTGCAATTTGGGGACCGTTAAAATATAGCACTGTTTGCTATTTCCACACGATTTACCCATGCAGATCATCGAGCAGAGAACTCTATTATCTTTACTTTTAGAGATAAATACAACCACGATTCAGCCAATTTATAGAGCTAGTTGTTCGTTACTTGCTTTAAGTTGAGATGACCGCTGATCTGCTGTTTTCTCCCGTTTCGTTTCCTTTCCTGGTTTGAGGGAATCCCGCGGATGCAGTTGTTGCATGATGTCACGGGGAAAGCCTTTAGTTGGTAGGGTGGCTGCTCTGGGCTGTGATGACGCTCTTAGGAAGTCTGTTCGAGTTCTTATGGCTTCAGATGTTGAAGTTCCCTTGGGTCAGAACTTGGAGACATATCTGAATCCTCACCAGATGGTATATGGCTGAGGAGCGCTTCGTAGCGCGATCAGTGAGCCGAAGTCAAAGTTTAAGCAGCGCGCCAGCAAGCAGAGAGAGCCAAAAAGCCTTTGTGTCATAGGGTTTTAACCGGATGCATTCGGTCCACCCCCTAGAGTCTTCTACCAATTAGATTGTCCTTGTAGGGCGGAGCCCCGCACGGTGTCTTTCCATGCATAGATTATCTGCTTAGTTATTTTGTCACATGAAGAAAATATCCTGGCAGACTTCTATACGTGTTATAATCATACATTATGATGCTAAAGGTTAATTTTCATTCACACCAATTTATTGCTTACGAAACCAGCTCTCATTAAAAATCAAACACCACGTATTTGGCATACACAGTACATATACTAATTCTATCTACTGCACGGTTAAGGCATAGATTAAATTATGCTAAATTCTGAATAATCACACCACGCATATGAATTAAACACGGGGAAAAATTATATATCACAGATTAAGAAAATATCATTGGTTACAATAACACAGCAAGCTTAATTTCATTTCATAAAATACAACCTGAATATATATGTATTGTCTGTATCTATATTGTGTATATATTGCTTCTAATAGCAGCAATGATTATTATTAATTGTCTTTCGGAACACTTTATAAAGTTTGAGTCTTTGTTTGTCCAAGAACAGAAACGAGAAGTGTTTCGGTTTGGAATGTGAGGAGGTCGCAAGGAGAGCTGTCCAGGTCATGAGAATATCACGTTTGTGGAGATCTGGTCTTTCTTAGCTCGGACATCTGTCGTAAAACAGTCTTTCTTGTTGATACCATCATTGAATTATGCATTAACGATCAGGGGATCCAGGGAGTGTCTGTCGCTGGAACATTTCGCAGATGCAACGTTCTTTGTACTGTTGCTTACTCTAACCTTATTTATGGTAAGCCGGTTCAGGAACAACATTGAAGGTTCCGTTCTATAGGGACATCCAGATGTTCTTCTCAAATTTCTCCTGGTTTTATGGGTCTCATGAGACGATAACACGATAGCATGGCAGGAAATCGGCCAGCCAGTTGGGTGAGGTGCTGGTCATTTATTAATTTTACGACTTGCAGATAGTGAAGAAAGAAGTTCTTTGACTCCTAAGGAATGTGCTGTTGCATATTGTGTGTGTGTGTCCTTTTTCTCCACAAGGCATTACACGTTGAATGTCTCCGACAGCGCCTGTAGTCCCATTTAGCAACTTGTTAGCAACCGTCTTTTTTAAGAAACGTAACAGCTTCAAAAAAATCATGAGTGGGGTGTAACTGGTTTGTTTTATGTCGCAGAATAAAAACGTGAAAGTATCTTGAGCTTGTGTGAACCACGGACCTTATTTAAGGGATTTAACCAAAATCCCATTAAAAAAAACCCCATTGACTCTGGGACGATGGAACCGGAAGTGCTAAAATGCTAACTCGCTTCTGGGTTTTTGCCTACAAAGTGACATCATAGTTCCACCACTCTATTCCCTTTTCTACACTTATTTATTTATTTAGTAATTTAGCAGATGCTTTTATCCAAAGCGACTTACAAATGAGGACAACAGAAGCAATCAATTGTAGTATTAAAACAACTAAAAACAGATCCAAAACTAAAAGCTAAAACTTTATAAATACTACCTATACACATTTTAAAAATAAATTAAATAAAAATGACAAATGCATACAAAAAAAATTCAAAACTTAACATTTAAATGAAAAAAAAAAATTAAGCTAAAAACTATTCAAAATATTAAAGAACAAAAGGTATAAGAGTATAATAATGATTCTAACATAACACTAAGCCAAACGCCAAAAAAACAACTATATATTTGTGTACAACCACACACACATGCATACATACATATATATACATACACATTTATAAATTCAATATATATTTCATTTCCATTTAGTTTGTTGAAGTATTAAAATAACTCAAATTAAATAAAACTAAAACTTAATAAAATACCTATACAGACATAATAACTTCAGACATAATGTAACTAAAATTTAAATAAATAACAAATGCAAATCAAACGACAGTAGTTTATCAGTAATCCTTAAAAATAACACTGCCAAACACACATGCTAAAAAACCACAACTTACTTACACATAGTAAATGGTTATAAAATAACTGAAACAGAAGTGAAACAAGTAGTAGGAAAGAGGAGAAATAAAAAGCGATACTTATATCCCTGCCCAGTGGAGTCGCACGGTAGAGTCGGTCTTTACACTCTTCGGTCTTCACACAAGGAGGGCTTCACACGACAACTGCCGCGACCGCTGCCGCGGTAAACTAAGCTTTTTTATACCCGTCTAACAAAGTACTAATTGAATTTAGCTGGACACACTTTCCTTATTTTTTCACAACAAAAGGCCAAGCAAGCGCAGACACTGACAAGATACGCGATATCAGCACGTCTCCACACAGTAAAATTATATGACAGTCACTTAGTCCCCTCACATAAACATAAACACAAACATAAACACACACACACACATCATACTTTAATTATCCATTAAATACTGTAGAAAACTCCTACTCCTCGCCACCCTATCCTCTTTAACATTTCTCTGGATTTGGTATCCTACAAAATCAATAATAGGGGATGGTTGGGAGACAAACTCAGCAGGAACAGGTTTTGCATGGAAGGCAAATGAATGCCCTTTGAATGGCGGAATATCCTGTGATGAATGGCGGAATATCCTGTGATGTCCACTTAGCAGGGCACTTACAGTCGAATAGAACAAATGCCTGAAGTGATAAGAGATACATACAAAATGTGCAAAGCGGTGGTGCACGAGGACTGGAATTGAGAACCACTGCTTTAGAGTAAACCACACCAGTGGCTCAAGTATTATTGGTAATAGTAAACTGTCTCCAAATGCAGGAAATATTATTGAAAAATGTTGAAAATTTTGCTACATTGAGATATGCTTGATATTAAAGCCTTTCATTGCTAGTGTATGATAGTGTGAATAATTTAGATGCTTAATTATAATTTAGAATGGAATTGTGTGTATATTTTTATGTGAAATGTAGATTTTTCATGAATGTGGAAATGTCAACAACTTATTTTGCAAAGTTACATTTACAGGATGTTGTCTCTTCACGCTCTGATGCCTGAGCAGTGGTGCAGTGATGGAGTAGCTTACCCTAAACTCTCATGGCTCTGTACTAAACTGTTGCCTAAACTATCACGCTGGGCTCTGGAGAGCAAGACCAGTGAGTTTAAGAGCACCCTTTCTCTCATACCTGTGGAGAAATACAGTATCCTCTACCAGCAGCTGAAAGAAAAATACAAAGAGTTAGTAAAGGTGAGGGCAGTATTTTTTATTTTTTTTATTCATTAAATCTTGACTGTCTTTCCACATACATCAATGATGAACTGGCCATAGGGAGAACCAGGACTTTTCCTGGTGGGCAAGTCAACTGCTCAATGTACATCTACTACTGAATGCAAAATAAAAACTTAAAAGAACAATTCTGATAATGTCAGTATTATCAGGCACTGTAATTTAAGCAGTGTTGCATTCTGATGTAGCTGATATGTTCGGTAGTAGTGGTCGACCAATATTTTGCCAAGGCCAATATATTGGCTAATATTTTACTTTTTTTTTTTTTTTTCATCAGCATCAGCCAATCAATTTTTTATGTTTGGCATATTTATATGTCAGAAGTGAGATTTTTATTTTGATGGTGCGCTGGACTTTTATTTTCACATGGAGCTACCGGTCTCTGTCTCTGTTTAACCGTTCTGTCATGACAAATCTCTGAGTGATTTTCATGGTAATGTACACGACAATGTTAATGTATTTGGTCTTGGCGGAATAGATCTGCTACGCTGCTGCGGCAGAGCAAGTACCAAGACTTGCTACTGCCTATACATCCACAACTTGCTGCTGTGAGCATTAAGGAATATTGCTGCTGCACATATAACATATATGAATAACCCCCATAGCATACATGATCACCCCGTAGCCAGTGGTGTATAAAGTACCTGAAAGCCATACTTAAGTAAAAGTAGAGATATCTTACCAGAAAATTACTTCGGTAGAAGTTGAAGTCACCGTTTAGAATATTACTCGAGTAAAAGTCTTAAAGTATGTGATATTTATTGTACTTAAGTACGAAAAGTATTTTTTTAATCTTAAACATACTTAAGTATTGAAAGTAAAAGTACATGCAAAATGGAAAAGCGGCAAATAAATATATATATAAAATGTTCATACACCGCATGAGTAGCAAGATTCTGTCCAGGTTTAACTCCTTTGTTATTTTTTGTTTTTTTTTCATTTTATATTTTTGGGTAAGAATAAGAAGCACTTCATCCGGTACTTAGTGTCTTTCATTCCATCATAAGAAAACATTTCTGGAATCTGCATCTGAAATAGCATTTAGATGTATTTACACAGTTTAATGTATCTTAGAGGGGACATGGATGCATTTAAACTGCAGTTACAGATGCATAGATAGGCCTAATGTTTTGTTTTTAACATAAAATGTTGAATACTGATATTTGAAATAATTTGACATGAAAAAAGTCGAAATGTGAAATTAAAACCGCCAGTAGGTGGCAACATGTGACTGTTTATGAGTGAGTCATTGAGATTCAACTGATTCATTCAAACGTCTGATTCATTCAGGAACAAAGCATTTGAATGTGACCCCAGCATCCACCTGAGCAAATGTCATAAATTATTAATTTGATAACTCATTTAATCTAACAATATTCTCTAATTGTATAGAGCCATTTGGTAGGGTGACCATATTTTAGTTTTCAAAAATGCCATGTGAACTGCATGTATTACTATCTATGTGCGCCTGGGCTACCAAGTCGACCGGCTTAACAGTTGTGGCCTATGACTATGTGAGCCTTGGCTACCACGCCGACCGGCTTAACAATAGTGGCCGATGACTATATGAGCCTGGGCTGATAATTACTGGGATACTGCTCAAAATACCTGGGATTAGGAAAATATAATTATATTTTCATAATGATTTTTTTTCTTCACAAACCTTGTGGTGTTAAAACACCCCTGGCCAAATGCCCCCAGAGGGCATCACTTCCCACTTTTATAATTACTGTAGTTACCATGTTCTGAACATCACATCCTTTCTTTTTCCCTCAGATGTAAACTATCTATAGCCTGACTACGTACTTCCACTCAATTTCAGTTCGCTTCTGTACTCAGTCTGATATAGCAAACCAGCTCCCAGATTATCTCCGGCTCCGCACCAGCCGTCCAACCAACGAACAGAGGGTGGGCTGAGAGCCGTGACGTAGACGCATAGCGCCGAATTTAAGATTGTAGTTTAGGTTAGGGAAATCTAAAACGACAGCGGACATGGAGACACGGGATGCTATTCGTCGTTCACAGCCATCTTCACTCCGGTATTTCGCTCAATGGTTTTATTTTCGCCGCATACCTGTGTTTACAGCGGAAGTTCGAGGCGGCTGAGCCGGCGCATAACATACGTCATAACCAAACGTTATGTGAATGGCTTACGGGTACACCAATGATTTTAAACTTCAGACAAGCGCCCCCCCCACGAGAAAGTAAATGCTTGTCAATTATGCCCTTCCAGACTCTGGCTACGAAGCAAAGCGAAGTAGCAGAGTTTGGTATTACCAGGCTAATCTATCTAGGTGGTTGAATAAAAATATATCTACTTTATATCTAAAAATTTCCTCAAATTAGCACCATCAAGCTTGTTAGCTAGACAGTTAGCATCAGCTAACAATATTTACTTATTTTCAGTATGGTTATGAATAAACATTCATATCTGTCTACTCGGCTAGTTGATCTAAACAATATAAAAATGTATACTGTTGATAAACAATATAAAAACAGACGTCACATAGGGCTAAATGCGTAGCATTTTAATAAAACTGCTAACGTTACAGCAGCGGGGAATATGAATGTGCATTTTATTTAATCTGTGTTATTTTAATGTTTTGTTTTTTGACCTAAAACATAGAGACACTGATATTGATCTGTCTGCATTCAAGCATTTCAGTGGGCTTAAATAGATCACCCTTTACAGCAGATTTAGTTCACAAACAACTGACAGTTTTGACCTAAATATGATTTTCAGTTACAATAATTAATCCTAAAATTCGACATAGTAACTTACTTTTCGCAGCATCAGTCGCGCGTGCGCTCACAAGATCTCCCGGTTCTTACTTGTGAGTTCAGTTCACTGGAGACTCGCTCTAAACGGATCATTTGAATCAGTGAGTTGTCGACTCGAGAACAGCTGCAATCGGATCTTTCCAGTTCGTGAATGAATCGTTTGTTGCGATTTGCGAAACTATTTAACAGGTTCATTGAAAATAATCAGTTTGTTCATGAATCAGACACTGCTTCTGCGTCTCGGAGCACGTGATGTATTATAAGGAGTAACGATATGTTTTATGAAATGTAGTGAAGTAAAAAGTACGATCTTATGCTTTGGAATGTAGTGAAGTAAAAGTTACTCAAAATAAAACTACTCCAGTAAAGTACAGATACTTGAAAAATTTACTTAAGTACAGTAACGAAGTAAAGCTACTTCGTTACTGACCACCACTGATTCTAATATATTAAAATTAGTGCTGTCAAAATTAGCGCGTTAACGCAAGTGATTAATTTTTTCAGTTTAACGCGTTAAAATTATTTAACGGCGTTAACGCAGGGGCGGGGCTAGGGTTGGCCACCCCACTCACAGCTGCTACTTCTGTCTCTTTTTTCTTGACAAGGAGTGCATTTATTCAGTAGCAGAATGTCTTTACGACCACATCAAACTGGAGACGTTTCAGACGCGCATCATGCGCTTCCACTTCACTTCAGCGTCAGGTGCAAGACAAACGAGCGTGGAAACGGTCCTGTGCTCGTAGCGCGTGCTCTTGCACGCACAAATGCACCAACAAGCGCTGTAGCCTTTATCATTTCATATCAAAGCGCGAAATAAACTATGAGCATGCAATGTCGTGGTCAGTTAAGACATGAAGTTACCAAAAAGGCGATTAAAGCTGCCATAAAACTGTGCATGCATGTAATATGTTATATATGAGTTACATTAAGAACATGTCTCTGAAATGGTTTTCAAAACTGTCCCGGAGCAGCCCAGCACTGTCTCCCTCATCTAACACACCCGATTTAACTCGTCAGTTCATTAGTACAGACTGAAATGGGTCAGAAAAGGTAAAGAGAGTTGAGAGAAAATACGATGAGTGTCAGATCCACATCACGTTCAGCAGCAACAGCTCTTATATAAATAGAAGCCAAAACAACAACAACTCTCAGCTTCTGTGATGTCTGTTAATCAAAGAAAAAAGGAGGAGATCAATAACTTTTATAGCTTCAAGTATTCATCTGTATTTAGTTTAGAATTTAGTGTTTGATAACTTTATTCAATTTCTTTATATTTCTGCTGAGGGGCACAGGTAATATGACATTTATTTTAATGGGTTTGTGAAGATTGTTTTAAGTTCACTTAAATTAGAAGTTATTTTTAATAAATGTTAAAAATTGATAGCTCTTAATTCTAATGTAAAGTTGAATGGCTATAGTCAATGGTTAAATATTAGGGTGAAACATTTTTATAGGGAAATCAGTATTAATTGGTATCAGTGATACTGGCCTTCAGTCATAAAAACAAATGACATTAAACAAATATTAAAAATATACTGTCTTTATGTTGTTTGTACATTAATTTGAAGATTGAATGTGAAATTATTGCAATATAAAAGTATATTTAAAAACTTTAATGTTAGGTGGGATTAATCGCGATTAATTTCAGAAAAATGTGCGATTAATTGGTAAAAAAATAAAATAATCGATTGACAGCACTAATTAAAATCATCTTAACATTGCTGGTACGTTATCATTGCACAAATCAACACACTCTACGTTTAAAAAATAAAAATGAGAAGAGTTCTTCTAAACTAATACGCTGTCTTCACTGTATCTCACGCACACGTTTAGTCACACAGATAATGCTGCGTGCGCACAGACATTCTTTTTAGCGCTCACCGCTCAGTCAAACTTTTTAGTGTTGCCCCACAATTTTATCAATAAAATAGCTTAATCGCATATATTATGCTCTATTCATTATTTTTTAGAAACCTTGCACTTTTCTACTCCGTTTTAAACGGTGTTCTTGTATTCAAATTAAGCGCGGTCCACTGCAGCTCACGTGCCACAATATCGATACAGGGACCGCTGTATCAATACTCGTATCGTCAAATCTCTGTGACGATACATCGTCGTATTGAACACAGTACTACTAATTACGTTGCTTTTTCCGATCACTTATATTGGGTACTCTTTGCATTTAAATTGCCTTATTCTGATGGTTGACATTGAAAATGATGCATATGTGTTTTTTTTCGAGGGTATCGGTTAATTTCTTGATTGTCGTTTTGGCAGTGTCTGCTTTAATCATATTTGGTAATTCTCTTTAATGTATTTGCCCTGATTTGATCCGTTTACCTGGGAAATTTATCTAATGTTATATTTATATTACTTTGTCATCATTATTTTGTTTTAAGGAGTTAAAAATGGCCCTTATCAACCTTGATTAACATGGCAATATTCTATCACATTATTTTGACCTTTAAAGTTTTAGGCGGTTTTTTGTTGGAGTGGGCGGGTTTTTGTGAGCTTTTGGGCTGTAAATCATTCATCCAATTAGGCAACACTGCTGGCGTTTTACCTTAGACCCACCCTGAATGAGCTGTCATCAGTCCACCATTGTTTCGACGCCAGAGCAGGGGTAGACAAGAATGTCTCCTAAACGATTGAGGTGTTTTGTTGTTGGATGTAATAATGAACATAGCAGTTGTCATTTACTCCTGACATCTGAGACACAGTGGATTACGTTTGTTTTTGAAGGGAATGCGCCCCCGATCTACCTAAATGTGTCTATCTTCGTGCGAATCATTCGTGATCCAGCTTCACCTATAGAAGAAGTGAGTATAATGTTTTTTTATGAATCTTTGCAAATCGCCTTTCCTAATAACGTGCTAGTTAGCAAGTTCCGAGACGAATGCAGCAAAAGTTTACAGTCTCTCAGAGAACAGCTCGTCACCCCAAGGAAGAGAGGGGTGGGTTGAGCAGAGCTCATTCGTTTAAAGCGGCATGCAACAAAACGGCTTGCTCTGAAAAGAGCTGTTTTTGGCAAGGTTAAAAAGGTATGTTATAGACTTTTCATTAAGACCCTAAAGAATCATATCATCTTGTGGAAAATGGGCATCCGATGACCCCTTTAAATACTCTGCATATTGATAGTGGCTGCCTGATGCACAAAAATTCTATTCAATATTAGAATGTTTGCGGGAGCAGGCCAGAAATTCAGCGTGAACGGGATTAAGAAAACAGTTCCGCACAGGGCTTTAATACAAAAATGCACACAATGAATGGTGACTAAAAGCAAAAGCCGAATCCTGGACATTTTGGGCGATTTAGATATCCCAGCCAAACACATTTCTTTTCTTTAGGTCCAGAAAAGAGGACATGTCCGACATATACATTAGGATCGATAAAGGCGCAAGCTTTTGATGCTGTGTGCAGCTGAATCGACCGCACACTCAGCACAGCTAATGAAACATCAACCTTAGAATTTAAACGAATGTAATGTTGAGATTACACCACTGAATTTAGCGAACCCAGGTTGAAATGCATGCACGAGTGCTTATTTAATTTAGCCTGTTTTCATGTCTGTTACTATTGGCATGTCCTCCGAGCGATTACATGCTCTAGACCAGTGGTTCTCAACTGGTTTGGCCATGGGACCCACATTTTTACCTGGTCATCAAGCCGCGACCCAAATTTTTAGGAACTTGAATTAAGCTAATTTATTTCTCATTAATTGTTAACACATACACAAATAATGTCCCTATTTACTTAACTTAAGACAGATACATTGTAAGAAAATCACCAAGACTTATGAATAAACAGTATTTTATGGCTGTCAGAAGTAGGGATGCATCGATCCGATACTCAGGATCGGTATCGGCTCCGATCCGGTCATTTTCTGTGGATCGGGTATCGGAGAGACCAGACCGATCCAAATCCGATATTGTGTGTATAATATTCTGTGTTATTGTTAAGCCCCACGAAAGCACAAAAACATTATAAAGCACCATAAAGTCAAAGTCCAAGTGTTCTGAAGCCGTTCCATAGTTTAATGTCAGGTAACTTACAGATGAATATTTAAGTCGTTAAATTCAAGGTAAACTCTTCTCTCTGCTGCGTCTGTCTGTCATCCTCCATTCAGCGTTCAAACTGCGTGTTGCGATCGGTTACAGTCAAAACAATGAAACTCTCTTCAAGAGCGCTCAATAACTGAGATTTAAAACCGTTAAAAGAAAAGGCTCAATAAACAATCGCGCAGATTTAATAAGCTAAGCATCAATCTCTCTTTCCTCGGGTGTGTTTTGAACTTCTCTGACCGGAGCTGTGCTGTGACTCCGTGCTGCTTCAAGCGCATCATTCTGCGCACGGGATGCGCATAAGCGCTTTGTACCGCTCTCTATTGGAGCTTTTCGTCTTATAATACTTTTGCGCAATGAAATATTATTTATAGCGTTTCTTGTACTGCCCTATCAAGGCTATTAATAATCTAATGTATAGCACAGTAATGGAGGCAGCAACACATGATAGATAGGTCTCCTCTATCATATGTTGCTGCCTTCATTACTGTGCTATATATTTAAAATATATTTTAATTTTGTAGTTTATATTTATAAATAAATACATTTACTTGTTTTCATTAATGTATTTTACAACAATGCAAAGAGCAATGTGTAACATTTTACCAGATTTAGTCCTTCACATATTCACTTTTATTTGTTCCCCTCTAAATAATGTTATTTCACTAAATGTTTAGATTTTATAAAATTGTGCACTCATGATTTTTCTAGAATAACTTTTGCTGCTAAATTATCATAAATGTGTCTCAAAATGGATATAACCTTGCTATATTTCAATTTAACGAAGTTATCAACGAAATAGCCCTGCATTTTATTTTTGCTCATTTCATCAAAGAGATAGGAGAGCGCGCGGTGCCTGTTTACTTTTAATGAAGATGATTGTGTGTTGACCTGGTCTTATTTCATTTCATTCGCGGCTGTTTGCGTTTTCTGAGTACTGATCTGATATCTATCTGGTTTGTTTAAACGTTTCCATTTACACTTGGCCACATAAATGTGTCTTCACAAAATGGATATAAATCCGATCTTCAATTCCCGCGCTATATTTCAATTTAACGAAGTTCACGTCCCACCAACCAACTTGTTTGCACATTTTTTTTATTTTTTTTATCAATAACTGCTATCAAAATCGTTTTGCCCTGCATTTTATTAATTATCAGCTCATTTCAAGCAATATTCTCATCAAGTCAGACATATTTAAATACATATTTGTGATATTTTTATCTTTATAAAGGGCTTATATTTTTAAAATAGCTTCATCTTTCATTTTAAATTCTTAATTTTGATCATTAAATTAAATTAGAATAAGCTATAGGGATGTTACAATCAAATTTAATAATTTACATTAAATAAAGTTATGAGATTGTTTTAAATATTATTTTGAATATACAAATAAGAAATGTGGAAAGGCATAAACAAACAGCACTGGTCTTATTAAAAGATATCAAACGTTTGCGATTCATCAAGAATACAGTTGTTTTAATGAATCTTTGATGATTCGTTTGTGTGTTGACCATCTGCTGTGTCTTATTTCAGAAACAACAAAAACACTTAATATTTTCTTGTTTAGTGAATTCGAAATCGGTCACATTTTCAATCGTGTGGTTGCGCACTCTTGGTCGTGTGATGTTGCTGTATTGCTGTATTTAAGAGTTTAACTAGTTAACACACTGTTAACTCAGTATCTATTTCTCCTCGAGAGAGGCAGCAAGCAGATCGCCGCTAAATGATGAAGCAAACGTTTTGGTGATTGTTAGCGTTTTATATGCTACTTGTCCGTCGGCAAGTAAAATTCAGCCTTTTAAAAAATCCATCCCGGATGACTGAAGCATGTGTGTTTCGCCAGTAGGCGGATGACTCCTCATGTTGCATTAGTCAATTCTTCCTCGTTTTTTGTCCATTTAATTCATAATTAATGATATTAGTCATATCTGATCTCATGTCATGAAATGCCCGTCCGTATTTGTGTCTGGCGCCGGGTCTGCCTATAACACGGTCTCACACGTTTATTATTTTTACATTTTGGGAGGAGTAAAATTCACATATGTGGTTTCAACAACCAGATGCATTTACACATGTCCAGTTTCGTCTGGAATGCGGCCCAGACCACCTCCATCGGATTTATATTACAAAACGCATGAAGTGACCAGGTGTAAACAGCCCCTATATATTTTTTTCATGTTATTTTTCATTAAAATTAAGTTGTCTAGTAGATTGTGTTTAACACACAAAAGAGTGACACAGAAGTATAGAAACTCCACATTGATTTAAAAAAAAAAAAAAAAAAAAAAAAACCTGTACTAGGATCGGATCGGATCGGAATTGGCCGATACTCAGAATTTTCTGGATCGGATCTGAAAAAATGGTATCGTTGCATCCCTAGTCAGAAGTCCCAATCTTGTATCAAAATTATAGAAATATCTCAAAGTAAAAATACCGTGGTTAGGGTAACGAAAAGTACAGTTACCATGGTAAATAAACAATTAACTAAACTGAACTGTTACTAAAACATATTAACACATCCTGTTGAACAGAACAAACCAGCAAATAGGCCTACTTAACAGTAGAATGATAAAAATAATCATAACCATTTTTACATCTAATATAGGGCTGCACGATTTGGAGAAAAAATCTAATTGCGATTTTTCTGATCAAAATTGCGATTTGCGATTTAAAATGCGATTTATTACTATTTCATAAAAGAGCTACAGGTTTGTTGTGGTGGTTTTAACAGCACCAAAGAAAGACCAAGCATATTCACAAACTATGCTACACTGTGCTACTGTTTATTTAAAACCTCTTAAATATTGTGGCCATTTTTTTTTTATAAAGTTGATGCAAACATCTGTCATGACAAATTAAGAACTACAGTATCTTAATTAAAATTAAATTAACAATTATATATAACATCTTAAACTTTTAGGAACCCAAATACACTGTAAACAATTCTACATCAGTAAAACACTGACCATAACCTACATTAAGGTTGAAACAATGACAGCAAAAGTTTTTGCCATTTAAAGTGCAAAGTACATTAATAATTCTGAGGCCAAAAGGCCTACAAGAAAACCTTCACATTTAGATTGTTACATTTTCACATTGTTCAGGGTAATGTGCTTAAAAAAAATTGACAAAAAGAGCAGCATATCCACTCTCTCTGGTTTGAGGCATGACTGTTGACATGTTACTATATTGCCTGCTGCACTGAAGAGTCTTTCCGATGGTGTGCTTGTGGCAGGAACACACAGGTAAGATGGAGTCTGTGACCTAAGCACTGTAGCCTGGTCCATCCATTTATTTCCACTTCCCTTACTATGTTGGCTGCATTGTCTGTGGTGATGCACATCTGGCCGCCTTCGTTCAGACCCCAGCCAGCTAGAGCATCTTTCAAAGCAGAAGCGATGTTTCCTCCGGTGTGGTCAGTGGGACAGTGGGAAAGTATGACGTTTGTAAACAACGACTCTTTAATTCAAAATCCTCACATATGAAATGAACAGTGAGACTTTGATATGGTTCGGTCGTCCTGCTCGATCACATGTCAGTTGTCGTCACGTAATATTTCACTTCTTTTAGCTCAGCTTCAACCTTCTTCCTGCACGTATTGTACAGGTTTTGGATGGCTTGAGTAAAGAACGTACGAGAAGGAATGCGATATTTTTACCGAGCGTTAGGATAAGATTCTTAAAACCATCTTTTGTGACAGCGTTAATCGGCACCATATCTTTAGCCATGTAACTTATCTGTTATTTCGCCGTACCTTCGTGAAGATTTGTCATAGGGTGTGCCACTTTCTAACGCTTGAGCAATTGAAGTTTGCTTGGATGTCAGTCGCGGTGGTTGTGACAAAGTGTGTTCATCGGTGGGCCATTTGGCCATGCATTCATCATAGATTTGTCTGTGATACCTCTGCAGGTGCTGATACAGGTTGGTTGTGTTGTCTCGCGAGGTCGACACAGACGTTCGGCAGGTTTTACAAAGTACTTGCCTTTGAAGTACATCAGAACGTCGAAATCCAAAATAATTCCAAAAATATGCGGTGCTTTTTCGTTTAGGTACCAAGTCGTCTGCAGGACTTTGCTCTTCTGCAAACACACTTTGTTGGGAAGTTGAACCGCTGCTCGCGCTCATCTTTTCCAAATGGCGTTATTTGACATTCAGTCAGCACATTCAGTGTTAAAATGCCCCATATTGGTTAAACTCTGCATCAAACTTAAAATGCGCATGAAGCAAACTGTCAAAAACTACGTAGATGCTAGTTACCATATTTGATAGTCCTTCGTCGAAATAATCGCAGCTCTTGCGATTTGAAAATCGCACCCTTTCAAATCGCGATTTCGGTTTACAAACGATTAATCGTGCAGGCCTAATCTAATATGACAACTATTATAAACATCTGTTTCACTTAACAGTAATTTGGGAAGTTAATGAGATAACTGAGGACGTGCTTTACTCCTGATAAGAGTTTTAAAGTCTGGGGTGATGGTAGACAGTGCTACCCTAAGATCGTGCTCAATGTCCAGCCTGTTCCTCTGCATTGACTTAAATTGCACCAAAGAGAAGCCACTTTCACACATATACGTAGTGCTGAATGGTAGGATGGTTTTGATTGCACGAGTGGCGAGGGACGGTTACTCTGAGAGCGCTTCACGGCACCAAAACTGGGAAAGGCTTACCTCACTGAATTTCTTTTTCAAGTTCAAGTTCAAGATTTATTTGTCACATACACGATTATACAGAGAGTATTAACCAGCAGTGAAATGTGAGTCAGGTCCGCTCCATGGACAGTGCAATATTATAGAAAACAACACAAAGAAGTATACATAAAATGAAATGAAAAAAAAAAAAAAAGATATAAAGAACAAAATATAAGATAATGTGCATGATAGTATACTGTAGACTTAAATATTAAGATAAGATAAGCATGACTGTACAAGAGAGGAATGTGCAAATAGGTTGTACATGGTTGACATGTAGCAGCAATCTCAAAAAATAAATAAAAAAATAAGATACCAAAACACAGAAAGTGATGTGTGCAAATGACACTGTCAGTATGAGGTAGAGAATAATGAGTGTGAGTATCTTACTGATTGTGAGTGATTAATAAGTGAAGTCATGGTGATGTTAAGAGGCTGAGTTTGAGTTCAGGAGTCTGATGGCCTGGGGGAAGAAACTCCTCCTAAGTCTCTCAGTTTTTGCCATCAGGCAGCGGAAGCGCTTACCAGATGCAGCAGAGTGAAAAGACAGTTACCGGGGTGATTTGAGTCTTTGATGATTTTGACAGCTCTGCTTCTGCAGCGTTTGAGGTAGATGTCCTGCAGAGAGGGGAGAGCAGACCCTGAGATGCGCTCAGCTAAGCGCACAACTCTCTGCAAGGCTTTGCAGTCTTGACTGGAGCTGTTTCCATACCACACTGAGATACACTGAGTTAGGGCTGCACGATATTGGAAAAAACTCACATTGCGATATTTTGTTTTTCTGCAATATATATTGCGATATGAAAAAAATCACCAGATGATTTTAATCTCTATTTGTAAAAAAAAAAAAAATCAATGATTGGGGTGATTTTATAGGCGAGTAAATCAGCATAGAAAGTAAACAAATTACAACCATAGCATCTGCGTGGCTCTTACCTTGTCTACACCTGACGCGCGCGAAGCCACAAAATACTGTAAAACCCATCATCAGTGATGCTGTCTGTCTACACTGGATGCATGCGCGGCACGACAAATTCCCGCTCTAATCCCGGTCTAAATCCCCGCTCTAACTGATGCCTCGCTCTATTTATGACGTACTGACACAAAAGTTCAAATGATTTGTAACAGTAGCTCTGTCGCGTCCAGTGTAGACAGACTTTGGGGCCATAGGCCGTTCACATGTCGTGGCTAAAAACGCGTGGAAAACGCCAGACGCTCTGCTTTCTCCTTCTGTCCAAAGCGCTCTGGAGCTTGCGCGTTCGTGGCTTCTGCCGTTGCTAAGCAACCGTGATCAGCGCTCTCCTCGACGACGCGGAAGTTTCAGCAAAGGATAAATGGATTTCCAGCACTGAAATCTTGCAGTAGCTCTGCTACTAAATTTATTTAAAAATGGATATCTCTGTACAGCTGGTGTAGATGCAGTGTCTGTGTGTGAGCAAAGAAAACAATCAGTATATATATAACGAAAAGTATAGGCCTACTAAACATCGCACATCCTGCGATGTGACTATTGCGGATGCGCACATCGCGATATCGATGCTGAAACGATATATCGTGCAGCCCTACACTGAGTCAATACACTTTCTATGGTCCCTGAATAGAAAGTTTTCAGGATTGTTGGTGAGACCCTGAATTTCCTCAGCTGTCGCAGATGGTACAGCCTTTGCCTGGCTTTCTTAACCTGTGTTTGAATGTGTGTAGTCCAAGTCAGGTCCTCGGAGATGTTTACACCGAGGTACTTGAAGCTGCTTACTCTCTCCACAGGGGTCCCACTGATCATAAGAGGAGTGTAGGGCAGCAGGTGTCTCTTTCTGAAGTCCACAATCAGCTCTTTAGTTTTGCTCACATTCAGAGAGAGACCGTTGTCCTGGCACCATGATGTGAGTCTCTCTACCTCATCCAAGTATGCGGTCTCTGTTGGAAATGAGGCCCAGAACCACAGTATCATCAGCAAATTTGATAATAGATGTGGATCTGTGAGAGGACACGCAGTCATGTGTGTAGAGAGAGTAGAGCAGGGGACTCAGGACACAACCCTGCGGGGCTCCTACGTTCAGGGTGATGGAGTTTGAGGTGAACTGGCCTACCTTCACCACTTGAGGTCTGCCGGTGAGGAAATCTTGAATCCAGTCGCAGAGTGAAGTGTTTAGGCCGAGGCCTGTGAGTTTAGAAGTCAGCTTGATGGGGTCTATAGTGTTGAAAGCTGAGCTATAGTCTATGAATAGCAGCCTTGCAAAGTTCCCATTGCTGCTGTCAATGTGTGTGAGGGAGGAGTGAAGTATGTGAGAGATGGCATCATCAGTAGATCTATTGGGACGATAGGCAAACTGACGAGGGTCCAAAGTAACAGGGATGGAGGAGCTAATCTGGCTCTTAACAAGTCTCTCAAAAACCTTCATGACTATTGATGTGAGGGCCACTGGTCGATAGTCATTCAGGCAAGAGGGTTTATTGTTCTTAGGCACAGGGATGATGATGGATTTTTTAAAGGAGGTGGGAACCACAGAGGTAGCAAGGGACTCATTGAAGATAGAAGTGAACAAACCAGCAAGCTGATCAGCGCAGGTCCTAAGGACATGGCCAGTAATCCCGTCAGGTCCGGCCGCTTTCCTTATGTTTACTTTCTTTAGGGCCCTGCGAACCTCGTCCTCCGACACGGTGATCACATGATTCTCGCTTCTCTGTCTGCTGCTTCCTGACGTGCTGCTCGGCAGAGCCGCGCTGCCGCCATTGCATTCAAAGCGGCCGTAGAAGGTGTTTAATTCGTCGACCAGCAACGGATCTGCTCTCACCTCTGCGGAGGATTTGTTTCCAAAGGCACAGATGGTCCTTAGTCCCTGCCACATGCGTCGAGGGTCGTTGAGCTGAAAATGAGACTCAATTCTCTCACTGTATCTGAATTTGGCGGCTCTTACTGCCCGTCGGAGAGCATAACACGATGCTTTATACTCGCTCATATTCCCAGACAAAAGAGCCTCGTTGTATGCGGCAGTACATTTGTTAACCGCATCACGGATTGTTCTGTCCACCCACGGTTTCTGATTTGGGAAGGTCCTTACAGTTATCGTTTCTGTAGCTTGTTCGGTTAGTGTGTTTACAAAGCTCACTGCTACATCCGTGAACTCGCTGACGTCAGATGAACTCGCCCTGAACATGTCCCAGTCGATGTCATCAAGAGCCGCCTGTAGCATAGCTTCTGAGTGGGAGGACCAACGCGTCACTTCCCTCTTAACCGGGGGTTCCTGTGCGAGCCTTTGTTTATATTCCAGTGTGAGGAAAATGGATTCGGTGATAAAGTGTCCTGAACCAGGTTAGTGAAGCGGTTTCCAATGTCCAGAAGTGTACTTTTGTCGTCGGTGATCAGTGTAGACGTTATGTGTGTAAAAAGAGAAGTCAAAAGTAAGTAAAAAAGTAAATAAAAGCACAGTCTTAGCGGAGCGACCTGGAAGGCATCCGTGCATAGCAGCGCCATCTTGTTTTTCTCCTGGTCTAGGAGTGTATTATGGTGTATTTCAGCGTCTGATCGCATGACAGCTCCACCAGCTGATTCTCTTCGTTGCTCGGCAACGTGACGCTTTCCATGTCGATTCCAAAGGAATCGCGTATCCAGGGATCATCTTCATGTTTCTCGGGAAAGTAGTCATTTAACCGAACTTGCAGTTTATTGAGATGTTCCGTGATAGTTTTCTTCAGTGCAATTTTTCCGGCGGTATCCAGCTGTTGTGTGTCATTGCAAGTGTTGGGAAACATGTCGAGTCTGTCTTTGTGAACGTATTTTGTCCACAATTCAATCTTCTTTTTGAACGCAGCAACTTTGTCACTCTGCTCAAAAATATTGTGCCCCCTCCCTTGCATGGACACGACACGTTCAACTTGCCACAGGAGCTGCTGAAACAGTTCTACTCTGCCATCATTGAATCCATCCTCTGCACGTCAATAACTGTCTGGTTCAGCTCAGCTACCAAATCTGACCTCAGAAGACTACGGAGGGTATTCCGGACTGCTGAGCGAATCATTTGTACAACCCTCCCCACTCTCCAAGAACTGCACTTATCCAGAGTGAGCAAAAGGGCTGGCAAAATCACTCTGGACCCCTCACGTCCAGCACACTCCCTCTTTGAACTGTTGCTGTCTGGTCGACGCTACAGAGCTCTGTGCACCAGAACGACCAGACACAGGAACAGTTTCTTCCGTCAGGCAGTCCATACCTGGCCTAAGCCAATACATACCTGGCCAATAAAGCTCATTCTCATTCTCTCATTCTCATTCTCATTCTCATTAATGTGTTGAGGTGCTCAAACACATCAGCAAGATAAGCAGCTCGTGCAATTTACTGAAAGGAAGGCAGCAATTTCTGTTTTAAGTTCGTAAAACCTTGCCAAAACTTTTCCCCTCGAGAGCCGACGAATTTCGGAGTGGTACAACAGCTGTACGTGCTCAGAGCCCAGGTCTTTGCACAGACTTGTACTTGCTCAGAGCCCAGGTCTTTGCACAGACTTTTAAAACACCGGGAGGTCTTAGCATTTCGTTTAATGTGGTTCTACTTTGACGACGACTTTTAATGTCTCATCAAGCACTGATTTTCTATCTGATTTTCTAAAAAAAAAAAAAAGTTTTTTTAAATTTTTTATTTTGGCTAGTTAAATTAATTTTCGGGCTACTAAAATAGGAGTACCTGCCCGAAGGGCTACCAGGGATTTTTAAATTTTGCGAGCCCTGAGCAGCATGACTATCTGTTTTTGTCTGACCTACAAAAGAGTATTCTGGAAAAAAAATGTTGTAAGTCTGTTACACTAATCCTTTAAGTACCTAAACATTTATTATTACCTTTGCAGTTTAATTGCCATGTTAAAACAGCTCTTTTTATACATATATTGATTTTTACTGTATATCAATTTTATAAAATTATAATAGTTTGTTATATGCATATAGTGGAGGACTACAAATCATTTGTATGTTGTGATGGCCATCACTGGTCCCAGGGTTTTAGTGTCATGCTATCCCTGTACATTGTTTGTTGGCTTGGATTTAAAGTGCTGCATGTCTGTAATTTAGACAAATAAGATTTTGTCTTCTTCTTTCAAGGTCTGGCCTGAAGTTACTGATCCAGAGAAGTTTGTTTTTGAAGATGTTGGCATTGCTACATATTTGTTGGTTGGTTGAACTATTGATTGATTATTATGCATATTATTTGTTTTTAGAAATCAAATTATTATAGTTTCACTCTCAATATTTACTGAATATCTGTAAGAATAGTTAATGCATATAGTTCTGACAGTTTATGCATAAAATACTATGTAGAAAGCTGTGAAAATATATATAGTGCATGGTAAACAAATGGACTCATAAACATCTTATTGACACTTATTACTGAAGTCTTATTGACTCTGAGCATATCAGAGAAAAAAACATTGTATCTCTGTCTCCTTTGCAGATCTTATGGGGTGAAGAGCGTGCTGAAAAGGGAACAACAACCAAACAGTCCTTTGTGGATCTTGGCTGTGGAAATGGCCTCCTGGTTCACATATTAAACAATGAAGGGGTAGGTTAACTAATACATTTGCTGCAGTGTTGAATTGCCAAACCATGTACCATTTAGAGCTCTGTTAATATTCATCCAGTGTTAAAACCAATGATACAGTGAAGTCTGTGTAAATAAAATACAATGAGAAACCATCACTATTCTGTAACATTGACTGCTTCCCCAAGGGCTTAAAGTGAGTTATATACAGCGTAGGGCTGGACGATATGGCCAAAATTTATATCACGATATATTTCTTTATTTCGGTCGATACGATATAATTCCGATATCGATATGAACACTATTAAAAAAAGCTTCATAAAAATGGCCAAGATTGCCCACAACAGATGTCTGTACCTACAAACGTATGAAAAATTAATTTGCCAAGTCTAATGTTCACCTTTTATTTGTATTTAGCCTTATATATAAACAAGAAATGTGAAATCACTGTTAAATAAACATCTCAGACTCATCTTATTAATATCTTTAACTACAAACTATAGGCTATAGGCTAACATACACTACCAGTCAAAAGTTTTTGAACAGAAAGATTTTTGTTTTTTAAAGAATTCTCTTTAAAAAATCCAAAATACAGCAAAAACTGTAACATTTTGAAATTTGAAAATATTTTAAAATGCAAGTTATTCCTGTGATTTCAAAGCTGAATTTTTAGCATCATTACTCTAGTCACATGATCCTTCAGAAATGATTCTAATATTCTGATTTGCTGCTCAAAAAACATTTATTATTATGTTGAAAACAGCGGAGTAGATTTTTTTTTTTAGGTTTCTTTGATGAATAGAAAGCATCTATCTGGAATAGAAATCTTTTGTAACATTATAAATGTATTTATAATCACTTTTGATCAATTTAAAGCATGCTTGCTAAATAAAAGTATTCATTTCTATTAATTTAAAACTTCAAGTGAGTTGCTGCAGAAAACAAAACAAAAAATTGAGCAACAACAAAAATATGTTGCTGGAGACGGGTTTATTATTGAAAATGCAATCTGATCCTCTGCCAGTAGGAGGCACTGTGAGAGCGGGAGTACTAGCGGCTTCATGAACTCATGAATGCTACTTTATCAGATAAAATGAAAATGCCATCAAAACTATTCTGAAGACAGTCAGTTCCCTTCAGAGATACATTCATATAAATCACCCGCGCCGCGTTTTCATTTTGAAACATGCAGTGCTCATGTTTATTCAACGAAGTCAAACGCCACAAATAAATCAATGTATGGGAAACACTGGTAATGTATATCGAAATATTGGAAATGTGTTTCAAAATCATACCACCGTTATTGAAAAAAATTATATCGCGATACATATTGATATCGAATTATTGTCCAGCCCTAATACAGCGCCTGTCATGCACTCTGTTCTGTTTTGATTAAACCGACTAAGGCCTCAGTTAGTCATTTACTCCTGGGTTTCAGCATCCTGGAAAGGGCATGGACATTCGCAAAAGAAAGATCTGGGACATGTATGGGCCTGGTACTCATCTAGAGGTAAGATATTATTGAGACATTGGACAGTGTCATTGATATTCATATCTTCCTTTTTATAAGAAAGTCTTAAGTCCTTTTTTTTTTTTTTAACAAACTCACCTTTTATTGTTCTTTAATCATTGGTCAATATGGAAATTCAATAAAATTCTATATATTATAAATGAGCCATTTTAATATGTACTAGTAGGTAGACCCGGGGTACTCAAAAGACGGCCCGTGGGCCGCATCCGACCCGTCTGCATTAATTTTGTGGCTCGCATCATGCTGAAGATTAATGTATTTTTATTACAATTTGCGCTCAAAATATTAGGCAGTTTGTTGTTGTTGTTGTTTTTTATTCAATGCATGCAATTGCAGTAGTAAAAGCTGCTCGTTCTCTGCCAGCACAGTCACTAACGTGCAATTAAACAGCAACACGCCCCAAACAACTTAAAGAGAAGCATTGTCCAACAAAAGAGGACATTTAATAACATGATTTTACTTCACAACATCAGTCGAGTGTTCGAAATAACTTCATTTTGTGATATGGTGTGCACTTTTTGTCACAGAACGAGGCAGAAAATACTGTAATAAAGGATATAGCGATTAAAATTGGATTATAAATATACTTTATAATGAAAATACCAGAGATGGCTTGAAGAGCACAGATAAGCCATATACTGCCGCGTCGTGTGTTTACTGTCTTCATGTTTGAGCAGATCAAGCGTTTATCATCTTTTTAGTCAGTCACAGCGATAGCTTAGCCATAGACTGTAAAAAAAAGATGGGACGTCTCCACTTCCTAAAAAAGAAGTGGAGACCTCCACTTCCTTGTAAAAAAAAAAATGGGAGTATCCACTTCCTTCCACTATACAAAAGTGAAGCCAAAGCATCTCAGTATGGCCGCTGCCATCTTGAGTAAATGACGTCATTTGGAGCCTGAGTCTGCGCAGTAGAGATTCGTTTGGAGCCAGATTCTGCGCAGTAGTGTAGTGAGGTGGAGCCGCAGTATCAAAGTCCCGCCCAAACTCCCGCAGACCAGTGTTAATTTTGGCAGGCATTTTTGATTTAGTCTTAAGCCCGATTCGGACGGTAATTGTTTCTCATATGGACGTCTGTAAAAATAAATTTACATATCACCTCAGTGATAAAACTCATGCATTCGGATGGCAATTTATTCACAGTGGAGGAGCGAGTTCTGTGATCCTCAGCACCCGGGAACGCGCTGCTCACGTGGCCAGTCACATGATTGTCTGCTGTAAAAAAATGAATTTTATTTACAAATGTATTCTTATTATTGTGTAAAATGTATTTAAAAATACTTATTATTATGTAAAATGTATTATTATTATTCCAAGCATATTTTATAATATTTATTATTTGATTATTTAAATCTCCTGTTTAAAAATATGAAAATAGACGCGCTATAGTTGTATATAATTTTACGCGATATATATCTGTTTATAATACATATTTTAAAATTGTATTGCATACCTGCTGCTGCCATAATAAAGACCCATTTGAAAGTTTATGTGCTTTTCTTCTTTTTCTGCTCCCAGTCGCTGTGGTGGAGCAGTTATGAAGTATTGTTCTCGGAAATAATATGTAAATTACACCGAAGTACAACGTTACGGTGTTCGGGAGTGCTCAAAAAGGGATTAAACACTGAATTTTCAATCGATTTCTTCTCGTAAACTCAGAGATGTGGATTCGGACAGCAATTAAATTACCACACGACCTCGGTGTTTGTCAAAAAACAGTAGGTAATTCGGCCGGGGATTTTCACGGGGGTGGTGAGAGAAAAACACCGACATCCTGGATTCGGACGGCAATTAAATCACCAACTACCCCCTGTATATGGTGAAAATCACTTGCGTCCCCCTGAGAAACAATTACCGTCCGAATAGGGCTTTAGTCTTTATCTTGAGATGAAAATGCTTAATAGTCTTAAGCCCTATTCGGACGGTAATTGTTTCTCATGGGGACGTAAGTGATTTTCACCATATACAGGGGGTAGTTGGTGATTTAATTGCCGTCCGAATCCAGGATGTCGGTGTTTTTCTCTCACCACCCCCGTGAAAATCCCCGGCCGAATTACCTACTGTTTTTTGACAAACACCAAGGTCGTGTGGTAATTTAATTGCCGTCCGAATCCACATCTCTGAGTTTACGAGAAGAAATTGATTCTAAATTCAGTGTTTAATCCCTTTTTGAGCACTCCCGAACACCGTAACTTTGTACTTCGGTGTAATTTACATATTATTTCTGAAATGCTGGAAAGTATTTAAAAGAACAATACTTCATGACTGCTCAACCACAGCGACTAGGAGCAGAAAAAGAAGAAAAGCACAAACTTTCAAATGGGTCTTTATTATGGCAGCAGCAGGTATGCAATACAATTTTAAAATGTGTATTATAAACAGATATATATCGCGTATAATTATATACAACTATAGCGTGTCTATTTTCCTATTTTTAAACAGGAGATTTAAATAATCAAATAATAAATATTATAAAATATGCTTGGAATAATAAGAATACATTTTACATAATAATAAGTATTTTAAAATACATTTTACACAATAATAAGAATACATTTGTAAATAAAATTCATTTTATTTACAGCAGACAATCATGTGACTGGCCACGTGAGCAGCGCGTTCCCGGGTGTGCAGGATCACAGAACTCGCTCCTCCACTGTGAATAAATCGCCATCCGAATCCATGAGTTTTATCACTGAGGTGATATGTAAATTTATTTTTACAGACGTCCATATGAGAAACAATTGCCGTCCGAATCGGGCTTTAGTCACATTTTAGTCATTTAAGTCTTTCATAGTTTGTCTAGTTTTAGTCGACGAAAAGTCATTGCATTTTTTGTCAACTTTTAGTCATTACTTTTAGTCAAACTGCAGTTACCAACATTTATTTCGGATTGAATTTGGAAAAACTGGAATTATTTTTTGATAGAAATACAAATTAAACTCATTTTTCAGATGCAGTAGGTTTACTTAACAAGTATACATTTATTTAACATCTTTTGTTGGTTTACATTGATGACACAGATATTTATGTAGGAACGCTGTCCCTTTAAGATGGAAGTTATGCATGTAATACTGGCAGGCATTGAGTTTTCACCCACCTGTTACAAGCTCATTTAAGCCATAACCGA
The DNA here is from genome assembly GCA_027422415.1 of Schizothorax lantsangensis. Lineage (NCBI taxonomy): Eukaryota > Metazoa > Chordata > Actinopteri > Cypriniformes > Cyprinidae > Schizothorax > Schizothorax lantsangensis. The sequence continues at coordinate 36,367,351 of CM049839.1, read as the reverse complement.
CTGTATTTACATGAGATTCTCTATAGACATTTGGACTGCTGTGTGTGTATTTGAGCACTGAGAACTGATCGCGCGCTGTATGAGAACTGAAGAAGTGGAGCATGCGCGCGAGAGAGAGAGAGCACTTCTATCAGCGAGATTCCGCCTATCCCGCCTTCATAAACTTAAGTTATTCGACAACGAATTGTGACTCCCAGGAAAAACGGGACGTCTGGTCACCCTATCCCTAACCCTTCGGGTGCTGAGGCCATTGTTTCAGATCGCTAGTTTGCATTTTGGTAGCCTTTCTGTCCGCTGTGGCTGCCATACTGAGACTAGATATGCGAACGCCCCTCATCTGATTGCAATCCAATGACAGGGACGCACAATTTGAAGACAAGACAGTTAACTTAGCCTATAGGATGTATTTTGAATGTCCGGTAGTCCTCAAATAACATTTTAGTCCCATCTCGTCTTGTTAACGAAGACGCGGCATACATTTCGTCATAGTTTTTATCATCAGATATTAGTTTTAGCTCGTCAACGTCTAGTCTTAGTCACAGAAAAAAGGTTCGTTGACGATTATTTTTCGTCGTCGTCTTCGTTAACGAAATTAACACTGCCGCAGACCTAATCGCAAGCTCACAATCATGACACCACACCCTGTTTTTTTATAGCATCAAATAACTACCAAAAAGCAAACTTCTTAGAAAAACGAACACTTAAACATAAATCAGCACGATAAGAACTACCTCAAATGATGGAAACCATCTTTGGGAAAAATTCATTTGAAGTGTAATTTGATTTAGTTTGTCTCACGTCCCATTAGATTACATGGAGAGGGTGGGGTTTATGACCTATACTGCCTGGGGGCGATCGAGACACTTTGGCTTCACTTTCAGGACTGGTGTGCCAGCTTGGTCTTTGCCCATATTAGGGATTTCCTGGAGCATCAGTTCTCTTACTTGTGATGTGGAGTTTCCGCGCGAGGCCACCCTCTGGTGTCCAGTATGAATGAAACAGATTGCATATGTTTGGCGCTCAGCGACGTGCACTCTGCCCGTTTTGGGGATTAAATATGAAAAGTAATACTTCTTTCTAAAGAAATTTGTGAACTATTTTTGCTCAAGAATGTTTTGTTTTAGCATTTTGAGTTTGTTCAACACTCTGAGTATGAATGCAATTTTTTTGCATGAATATAGCAAAATAAGCTTTTAATCCACTTTTTGTTCCAGATTTTTCTTTCTTCATGTTCAGTATTATTTTAAATAGGACAAAGACAAGCAAGACTTAGAGAAGTAATATAAAAAAAAAAAAATTGTGGCCCTTCACATTTTATGTGGTTTAAATGCAGCCCGCTTGGCCTCTGAACTTGAGTACCCCTGTGGTAGACAGTATTGATTAATGTATTTTAATCGTCTTTTTGATGAACCGCTATTGATTCCTAAATCCCAAGAATCAATTCCAAGAAGGGGCACACTTTATTATTTATCTTCTTGACCTATTTTCAGGATTACTGCAAGCAGTGTTTCCTATATATTAATTTTTTAATATATATTTTTTTCATTTGGGTGAATATTCTAGTCACCTGAGCAAAACATTCTTTATACCAGACCCATAAAGCGTACACACAAAAAGTGGTTACATCATACAGTTGTAATGTATAACTTTAATGTGCTATCTATATTTGATTTGACCCTTGATGTAACGTAATGGTATTAAATCATATTTTTGAGATCAAGAAGTTAATTTTGAAGTGATAAAATGAAACATGTTAGGTTACCTGAGAAAACAATTTTTACTGTGTTAACTATATCTGTCTTTACCAAGACACTATATTAAAAATCATTAAAAAAAAATCATACACGTTGAATTTTTTAATATAATATAATACAATTTAATATAATTTAATATAAGGGATGGGCTTTTCAAGCAAAAATAATATTCGATGATCACTGGGAATTATTTGATTATTCGAAAATCGCACCCCTCACCTGCACACCTGCAAGCACGTATGTATAGGCTACACACCCATAAACAGAGTGAGGGCGAGAGACCATTCACACTTTCAATCTGTATGATAACAAATTGTTTAATTCATTAGGGAATTATCTTAACTCAACCCATATGATGATTTTAACGTGGTGAAACATATTAATATAATAAACATAATCAAATGACGGCACTTATTTTTTTTTTTTTTTTTTTTTTTTTTTTTTTTTTTTTTTTTTTTTTTTTGGCCTGTCAGTAGCACAGATAACACATGACAGTACATATGCATGGCTATACTATCATCATTCACAGCCTTTTTTTTTTTTTTCTTTTTTTTTTTTTTAATTAAATATATTTATTTATTTATTTTTTATTTTATTTTTTTTTTAATATTAATTAATTAATTAAATTTTATATACCCTTTTACTTAACCACACTGTGACAGACAAGACCAGGGGACAGAGAAAACAAGAGAGAGAAAGAAGAAAGATAGGAAAAAAAAAAAAAAAAAAGGTTGTGGGGAAAGTCAACAAAGAAGGGGAAGAGAGAGAGAGAAAAAAGGAGAATGGGGGATAGAGAGAGAGAGGGAGAAAAAACAAAAACAAAAAAACAGACAATTTGCTTCAATACCTGCTGACAAAAAGAGAAAACAACCGAAGACACAACATCAAAGAGACTGCAGCAACAACCAACATCTGTATAAATCACAATAAATTCTAAATGTTAAATGTTATTGAGCAGCACACATAACTAATATTACAAAATAAGTTTTGAAGCAACAGCAGATCAAGACAATGTGTGTCTGTGAGCACCTGTTTTTACACCAATGTGAATGCTTGAGTGTACACCTGTGTGTGTGAGCGCGCTTGTGTTCATAAGGTTCCTCCATGTAATTGTTTAATAGTGTGTGTGGGGAACAACAGCCCCATCCCGCAAGGCATGAAGCAGGCACGGAACAGACCCGGGCCCCAAACATCCGGAGGCCCCCCAGGGCACGAGACCCCCAGGAGAACCACCGCAGGGACAACCGCGGCCTCCACCCAAAAAAGGGCAGAGGAGAGCCCGAAGGCGGGACCTCCGACAGCCACAGTGTAGGCGCCCCAGGGTGCCGTGGCGGCAAGCCCGCAGGCTCCACCGGCAGCCGACCACACCAGGGCGGACCAGGCCCTGGGCCCGGAGACCCAAAGGCCCCCCACCCCACAAACGGGGCCCAGCAAGGCCAGTAGGGCCAGGCCCCGCCAATCGACCGCCGAGAGCGGGCCGGCGCTCGCCCGAGCATCCTGCCCCGGCGCGAGAAATCACCAACGCACCGGCGGCATCCTCCACCGGCAGGGCATGGTGGTGGGGTGGGGTCGACTAAGATGATGAGTGAGGCGGAGTCTAAGGCCCGACCTGACACATAGACGTAGACGACAAGCACACATATACACAAGCATATGTTCCCACCCTCATGCACGCAAACAAATATTCACACCTTCGCCCCACATGTAGACACACAAAAATGGACACAGTACCCACACTCACACTCCCCATATGCACTCTATACTCCTAGATCCAGGCACCACCACCCCCAGAGGGGTAGCCAGCGCCCGATCCCGGAGCTGAACCCCCTTCGCTCCGGCGTGGGGACAGGAAGACCACCCCGTCCCCGCAGCAGCAGAGAAAATCAACAGCCCAGACCCCGACCGGGCGGCCAGCTCATCCTCACAGCCCCCGGCCCCAGACAGAGAACAGAGAACAGGGGTGTGAAAAAAAAAAAAAAAAAAAAAAAAAAAAAAAAAAAAAAAACCACCCCATGCTTCACCCCACCCGCTCAAATGTAGTGTTGGTGTGTGTTGTTCTAAGGTGCTTTAAAACAGGGTGCTTTAAAACAGGGGAGGGGCACCCTCCACAAGCTTGTGTCAGCTCGTCCCCTCCCTAGAGCCCTCAATGTCTATGTGCAACTTAAAATTGAGAAGTGGGCACTGGCACCAGAGGGAAGGCTGAATGAACAGACCGCCCTCCGGATGCCATTCAGTGTGCCCACCCCCAAGGCCCTATATGTATGTGTCATGTGACAGTAAGTAATGAGAATGTCTAAGCTGTAATGTGTAATTGAGATGCAGGCGGCCACGAGGAGACAGAGGAGTACCACCTCCCCCGCATCCCAGCGACTCACCCGCACCTCAAAACCCTACCTATGTGTTGGTGTGATGGAGCGGGAGAAGTGAAGCCTTAGGGATGGGGAGGAAAACATCAGAGGGGGCAAAATACCCCCCCCTCTGGAGCCAGCTCCCCCGCTGACCCCCCAAGGCACCCCCGATACCCCAAATCTGCCCAGGGCGGGGGGCCCAGGCCCATACAAGACCAGGGCCCAGGGCCGCCCGGGGCGGCCCACCAGACCCCACAGCAGAGGAAAAAACTACCCCCACCCCATTATCCAGTCACTTCCCAAACTGCATAAGACAATAAGACACCCAGGTAAAGCCCGTATACCCCGCCTCTATTGGACCCCCCCCCCTATGCGGAGCACCCCCACACCGATGCATCGAAGACCCCCACACCAGAGCCGGGCCCAAGCGCATGCACCAACCCATGCTCCCGGCGGCACACCAACCAGGACCCAAGCCCCCCAGGCCCAGCCGTGACCCCAAGCCGGAGGCAGAGCGTCCCCAGATCCCCAAACCCCCCCCGGACCAACCCCGGAACAGTGCGGCCGCCAGGCTGGCAACCTACGTCCGCCGGCACAGGCATCCCCAGCAGCGCCGCATGCCGCCGCCAGAGAAACAGCATCTAAGAGTCACCAATACCCCATCCAGGCCAAGGCCGCAGCCCCAGCGCCAAACCCCCCAAGAAACCCATCCCCAGGGAACCCCCAGATGCCCCAGGCCCATATTGCCACCCCACGCCAACAACAAAAACCACAGCCGGACAGAATCGGGACCCCCACCCACACTAGGTGATGGAGCTGATCAAAGGAGCCCAGAGAGATTGATCTAATGTGTCAGCAGAAGCTGTTTCAAGGCTAATATAATCCCACAAATAATCTCTATATTGGTTGATATTAAGATTATTTTTATTTTTCCAGTTCATGAGGACAGTCTTCTTAGCAATGCATAGGGCAGTGAAAGCCATGTGGATTGTGTTATCTTCTGTAGTGACACCATCTAGGTCGCCCAACAAGCAGACTAAAGGAGAGGCTGGAATAGAGCATTTAAGACACTTTGATAAGTCTTCACAAATCCTGTACCAGTACCTCTGAACAGGTGGACAGAACCATAGAGCGTGGATGTAATTGTCAGGTGTATTGCCTTTACAGTGTGAGCAGTTGTTAGAAGCTGTAAAACCCATCCTGAACATCCGATGACCTGTGTAGTGCACTCTATGCAGAATTTTGTATTGTATTAATTGTAATCCAGGATTTCTAATCAGTTCAAAGGTTTTTAAACATATCTGAGACCAGAAATTATGGTCCCAGCTTACTGATAGATCTGCTTCCCATTTTGCAATAGGAAGTGATACTGATTCATCTATATTGGAAAGTGCCCTGTATATTTTAGACATTAATTTGGGGGTATTGAGATTAAGAAAATCTGACACACTTGGTGGTATTTGTAAATTGATATGATTAGACTTAAATTTCCTTTTTACAATAGATTTAATTTGTTGATATTCTAAAAATCTGTTCTTATTAATCCCATATTGTTTAATTAATTTGTCAAAGGGAATAAAGTCTGTCCCTTTGAATATATGTTCCAGGTATTTAATACCTTTACAACTCCAATCTGTGAAGTTTATCATATTGTTGTTTAGCAATATGTCAGGATTGTTCCAGATAGGGGTACGTTTGCATGGGATTAGTGAAGACTCCGTCATTTTTAGAAACTCCCACCATGCTGTCAGAGAAGAGCTGATACTGATGCTTTTAAAGCATACGTGTCGTTTACTGATCGAGCTAATGAATGGCAGATCCGAAATCTCTATATTATTGCATAATGCCTGTTCTACATCTAGCCAAGGCTCATCTAAGAGGGTGTGTTTTAACCACCCTGAAATGTGTTGAAGCCTATTGGCTAAGAAATAGTGGTAAAAGTTAGGTAGATCTAGTCCTCCTTTATCCTTGGTCTTTTGCAGCGTTTTTAAGCTAATACGCGGGGGTTTACCTTTCCAAAGGAATTTAGAGATAGAGGAGTCCAAAGATCTAAACCAGTCAGGTGGTGGTTTACTCGGGATCATTGCAAATAAATAATTAATTCTTGGCAAAACCATCATTTTTATTGAGGTGACTCTTCCCATGAGTGATATGGGTAGAGACCTCCATCTGGTTAGATCATCTTCTACCTTCTTTAAAAGTGGGATGTGGTTTAATTTAATCAAATCTGTCAGCTTAGGAGAAACATTAATACCTAAATATTTAATATTTCCAGATTGCAATGGAGTGGAAGAATTCTGGAAGGAACAATTAATTGGAAGAACTGTTGATTTTAACCAGTTTATTGAATAATCTGAGACTCTTGAGAAAGAGTTTATTAATGTAATTACCTCAGAGAGAGTGGTTTGTGAATGTTGAAGAAAAAGTAACACATCATCTGCGTAAAGACTAACTTTATGTTCTACATTCTTGCATTTAATGCCTTTAATCACTGTTGCCTGTCTAATTGCTGCTGCTAGTGGTTCAATAAAAATTGCAAACAGTGAGGGGGAGAGGGGGCATCCCTGCCTGGTGCCCCTCTTAAGACAGAAGCTAGAGGACGTTTGGGCATTTGTCCTGACACATGCTGTTGGAGAGTTATATAATATTTTTAACCAGTTTATGAAAGAGTTTCCAAAACCAAATTTGTGTAAAGTTGCAAATAGAAAATTCCAGTTAACCCTATCAAAAGCTTTTTCTGCATCTAGAGACAATATTGTAATTTGAAGGTTTCTATTGCATGAATAGTCTATCAAGTTAAGTAACCTACGAGTATTTGTTGAGGAGTGCCTGCCTTTTATGAAACCAGTTTGGTCGTAATGAATTATGAGAGGGGTTATCTTCTCTATTCTTTTTGAGATAGCTTTGCAGATTATTTTAGTGTCCACATTAATAAGGGATATTGGACGATAGCTAGTAGGCAATACAGGGTCTTTGCCTGGTTTTAGTAAGAGACTAATGTTGGCAGAATTCATATTTGGTGGAAGTCTGCCATTTTCTTTGGTTTCCTGCAACATTCTGTAGAATGTTGGTGCCAGAATAGCCCAGAATTCTTTATAGAATTCTGCTGGAAAGCCATCTGGACCTGGAGCCTTTTTATTGGGCATACTGTTCAAAGCTTCCTGAAGTTCATCTGATGTCAGTGGAGAATCCAATGCCATCGCTTGATTGTCTGTTAATTTCGGAAGAGTTATATTGTCAAGAAATTGGTCAACTTCGTCTTTAGATGGGTTTATCTGTGGAGAATATAAAGATTCGTAAAAATCTCTGAAAGTGTTGTTTATTCTTTCAGGGTCATATACTGTATCCCCAGTTAAATCTTTAACAGCACATATCGTTGTTTTTTCTTTATTTATTTTTAACTGGTTCGCTAAGAATTGACCTGATTTGTTACCATATTCAAATTCTTGCCAGCGAAGTCTTTGTGCTAAGAATTTAGTTTTTTTATTAATAATTTCATTTAATTCTAGTTTTGCTTTACATATTTTTTTCAGCATTTCCTGTTCCTGGGAGGATACGTAGGATTCTTCTAAAGTTTTTATGGTTTCTTCTAATTCCTGAATACATTTATTTTCTCTTTTCTTTTTATGCGATGAGAATGAGATTATTCTACCTCTCATCACAGCTTTGCCTGCTTCCCAGAGAACAGATGCTGATGTTCCAGGCAGGTCATTATAGTCTAAATATAAAGCCCACTCTTCTTTAAAATATTTAATAAAATCGTCGTCTTTAAGCAATGATGTATTGAATCTCCAGTTATTACTTGGTGGAGTGGTCTTCTTATTTACTAGAGTTAAAGAAACAGCAGCATGATCGCTGACAGCTATAGTGTGTATCTCTGTGTCTGAAATGTCACTCAGCAGTGAGCTGCTGACTAGGAAATAATCCAGACGAGAGTAAGAGTGATGGACATGTGAGAAGAAAGTAAATTCCCTACTGTTGGTGTGGAGAGAACGCCATGCATCGCAAAGTCCATAGTCGCTCATGTACTGTTTAACTATATTTGTGGATTCCCAATTGCGCTGAGTTCCAGCTGTACTTAGCCTGTCCATTTCTTTATTTAGTCCAAAGTTGAGGTCTCCCCCAATTATAAGTGCACAATCTAGTTGTTCAGAAAGTGCGGTAAAAAAACCATGAAAGAAAGAGGGATCATCAACATTTGGACCATATATACTAACAATACATAACTTTTTGTCAAATATAGATAATTTAATGATTAGAAATCTACCTTCTGGATCTATAACTGTGTTGAGTACTGTGAAATTAACATTTTTATGTATTAAAATTGCTACCCCCCTTTGCCTAGAGTTATAGCAGGCTGAGAACACATTAGGAAACTCAGTTGTTTTAAGTTGATCTGTAGCTGTGGCAGGTCTATGAGTCTCTTGTAATAATACAACGTCTGCTTGTAGTTTTTTAAGCTGGCTAAATATTTTTAACTTTTTTTCCTTGGAGCCAGCTCCATTCACATTCCATGTGACAAACCTTAATGCACCCATAGATGTGTGTGTGTAGCTAATGCTGCTCGCTGCGTGTGATGCTCAAATGAATAAGATATGAGCGGGCGTGTACGCGCTTGTATGCGAGTATGTCCTTCATGTCTGTGTGTGCTGTAAGGTCTGAGTGGTTGCGTTAATGCTGAGTGTATATGTACATGGTCGTGCCAAGCAGATGTGTAATATAGTGTGTTTTGTTTATATGTGTAGTAAAGCAGGTGATCGGTGCCGTGAAAGGAGTTGGAAGTAAGAAAGACATACAAAGAAGCAAGCATAGAGGGATGAAAGTAAAAACTTGACAGAAACGAAAACATTGCAAAATCATTTAAACGCTGCGGAGACTGACTGTACGTGTTTGTTATGATATCGTATTAAATTATCGAAATGACATAAATATTTAGAGGTAAATGGAAGAACAAGCGAGGAAAGAGAGAAAAAGAAAAGATAAATATAACGGATTCTTATCTGGAGTGGTGTTAATATAACCACGGAGTGGTACGGAGGTTGCGGTAGAGCTGCCCGTCCACGTAGAGCCGGTCCACTGCGATGACAGCTCGGGAGCCCTTTTGGATGAGACTGCGTCGGATTGGGAACAGAAGTTTGCGTCGCTCCAGGATTTCTTTGGGGAACTGGTCGTTTACGCCGAAGTCTGTTCCTTTCAGCTCCCTGCCGCGACTCTTCACCTGCTCTTTCTGCTTGAAGTATCCGAATTTGGCCACAATTGGACGCGGTCTCGGGGCTCCAGGTTTCTTCGCTCCCATCCGATGGACTCTTTCGAAGCAGATGTTTTCCACGGTGTCTTCCGGAAGCTTCAGGTACGTCTTGATAAAGTTTTTTACCGTAGCTTCTGGGTCCTCTTCGGCAGATTCCGGGATGCCTGAAAACACCAGGTTATCTCTCATGCTGCTACGGCCTGGAGATCGATGACAGTCTCTTTTATTTTTTTATTTTCTTCACTTAGATGGGTCATATTTTCAGTTAGAGATTTGACCGAGTCCCGTAGTGATGCGTTTTCAGCAGCGAGTGTTTCCACCTGCTGCTGGCTGAATTCCAGTGATTCCCTCAGGGATTTAAATTCACGGTGCAGGATCTCGACCAGGGACAACCTCGCGTCGAAGCTGGACAACCGCTTGTCGATTGACTCCAGGATGTCGGTAAAGCTTTTACCCGTCGGCGATGTTGTTTCAGGCGAGTCTGCTGGGCGACTTCTTTTGGAAGACGGCGTCTCGCTTTTGGCTGGAGAACATGCATTTTGGTTTTTCTTCATGACTATAACGTCGAAGCACCAGTCGATGTATTCCTGAAGAGTTTCTAAATTTTCCTCGCTGTCCTCGTTGTTCATTCAGTTTTTCCGCCAAGTCTCCAGCGTCTGACGTCACCTGAATGACGGCACTTATTAACACAACAGTCCATCGGTTAGCATAAATCAACTGCTCATAAGGCTAGGTCATTTCTATTTCAAAAATGAGCATTATAGCAATTTAAAAAAATCAAAACCATGAATATCCATGAATATCACCTCAAGCAATTATGACTTTAATCTAGGTCTAAACTAGTGTTGTCAAAAGTACTGACTGCGATACATTCGGTACTGAAATCCGTCCATTTCCTGCTAACATTTGAGCGCTGTTGAGCAGATTCTTAAACAGCGCTGATTGGTCATTGTGTCACGCGCTCAACAGATATGACTGTGACTGTGATCCGTCTATGTGCAGATATATTAGGGATCCGCTGACAGTGACGGATCCACTGATAGACACTGCTTTCAAACGCTCCCGTGTGCTTCTATGTGAGTGCTCGGTGAAGAGGGTAGAGTGATGATCATTGTAGCCAATCACAGTTATATCTGTTGAGCGCGTGAACACAATGACCAATCAGCACTGCTTAGGTCTGCTCAACAGTGGTTCTCAACAAATAAAAATGCGGCCCACAATGCTGAACACAATTAAAAAATAACTTCCAGTTTTACAATTCATTTTAGTTTTTACATTAATTTAAAAATGTACTGAACAAATATAAGCTATAATGTTTTTATGTAAAATAATTTTGTTTTTCATATATTATTTTCAGACATGAGCAGATCTATGTACTCACGTAATTAACGTTATGCATTTAACGAACACTTACAAGTGCGCACTTTGGCAGAATTCAATTCAAATAGTCATCAGCAGCAGCCATTAGTTCGGTAAAATTAAGCATCAGAATGGACAAATTTGTTATTAAGGGAGAAAAACGAAATGTGGAAAATGCCAGCGAAGGAAAACATACAAACAAGAATAGTTGCAGCATCAGCAGTGAAGGCAGAAGAATGTTGGACTTTCGGCAGCAACTTTCGGTTTGCCCCGCCACTCACTTGAAGATGTTCAGGCAAAAGGAAACACCCATGCTACACAGCAATCATCCTTAATTGCAGAAATGTGGCAAAACATCTCTGAAGAGAACCTAAAGGGCTTTTCACACTTGAAATTGTTAACCCTGGGTCATCCTAAACCCCGGATAAGCAGAATCCTGGGTTATCTGTAATCACGTTTCACACTGCTCATACTATACCTGGGATTAACTGTTAACTCTGGGTATTCATTAACAGACGTTTCACACTGTACATTCCTAAACCCCGGGTTAATGTTCTTATTTGCATATTTGCGGTGTCACTGTCACTGATTGGACGAACAGCAGGCAACCTGTTTACATGACTTTTCCCACGTCTTGCCAGTTATTAAAAACAATGTCTCCGCTTATGTCTTTAGATCAGCGAAGATTGAGGAACAGCTGATCATAGCTGTACAGGCAGGGATAGCCATTTTTAAATAAATTTAGTAGCAGAGCTACTGCAAGCGATTTAGTGCTGGAAATCCATTTATCCTTTGCTGAAACTTCTGCGTCTTCATGAAGAGCGCAGGTCATGGTTGCTTAGCAACGGCAGACGCCATGAGCTACAGAGCGCTTTTTTTTTGCATGCGCTCTGTACATGCAAGCTACAGAGCGCTTTTTTTTCTACATGTCGCATTTTTAGGCGCATCATGTGAACGGCCTCATGAGATGGCAAGAAACAAAGGCAAGAAAACGAAGACAAAAGTACAAAAGAAAGAAAACGAGGAGCAAAATATGTGAATATTTCTTTGAATTTCTTGTAAGTGTGGAGAGACTAGTGTAAGAATAATACCGTCTCCTATTCACTCCAGTTCACACGCTTTCCGTCTTTTGATATTTCTTCTCACCGGCTGCAGTTTACACGATGCGTGTTTCCTATTACTGACGTGACATGAGCCTCACTGCTCAATTTCTGATTGGCTGTCTGTTGCCAAGCGTCCAGCAGCAACAAGCAAACACCGCTCGTTTCACACTGAACAAACTTAGCACCGCAATGCGGGGTTAACACCACAAATGCGGTGCTAACCCTGCTCCGGAGCAGGGTTTCATAACCCCAGGTAAAATGCGGTGCTAACACCACTTTCAAATTACAGGTGTGAAACGTGTCTTTACCCGGGGTTAAAAGCGGTATTTAGAACGACAATAACCCGGGGTTAAGCGCAGTGTGAAAAGCCCTTAAGATTATTAAATTCGAAAGTACTTTCCATATTTGGATCAACTTAGGCTACATTTGTGAACGCACATTTTCTGCTATGTCACGCATCGTCATGCTTTCGTGCGCGTCTTACAGACTTCAACTTACAATTGCAACTTCATTGTGCTGTTACTCCTTTCGAGCCGAATTTCACAAAATTGGTCAGCTCCTGACAGCATAAGGTGTTTTATTAATGGTGAAATTATTTATTTATTTCAATAAATGTAATCATTTAGATATCATAATATTTAGGCTATAATATTATAAATGTGGTTGGTTTGTATTTGTGACGTAATATGTAAATGATATGCGGCCCGTGAGACTTGCACTTGGACCATAGTGCGGCCCAGTGGGGAAAAAATGTTGAGAACCACTGGCTCAAACATTAGCGGGAAATGGACGTTTTTAAAATTTCAGTACCGAATGGTATCACGGTCTGTACTTTTGACAACACTAGTCTAAACTGTTAAAACTAATTTTGAACAGCCTGAATGATGGCACTCATATATTTATTTAAAAAAAATATCCCAGTCAACTATATTTTGACAGGTGACTGTGATGTACGACTCGTTTGTAAGCACTGTCCATGAATCTGTGGTCAGTGCCATTTTTTTCCAGTAAGGGTAAAATCTTTCCATGGCAGCTGCCGCTCGGCCTGTCACTCGATCTGCCACCGCCATGCAACTGTCACTCGACCCGCCACTGACTGACTGCACAGATCCCATTTCTCCAGTCTGGCAGTGATCATTTTTATAGACAGGACAGTCTCTTACTCGAGCTCTACAAACTCCAAAAGATTTGTAAACCACTCTCCTTCAACAAAGCTGATCAGAAGCATATCTTTAGAGATCATCTTAGTGATGAGGGCCATTGTTTGCTCTGCCTGTCTAGAATCCAATCGTTGTCCTAATCATGAAACTAGCCACTGATTTCTGCTGACCTATGGACCTGCTGGGTGCTTCGCCCTCAAATGACTGCATTGTAGTCACCATTTATATAGTGCTTTTTTACAATGCAGATTGTGTCAAAGAAGCTTTACAGTATTAAACAGGTGTGTCGAAATAGTGTGCCATTCTCCTCTGGCCAGAAGAAATTAGCAGTTTAATTCTAGGCTACAACAAATTCAGATTGTGCAGAGAACTCATCTGGTTCCTGTGGTCTTGTCCTGATGGGCGTCTAGGTGACATGGTCTTCGGAGGGGATCTGTCTCTGGGGCTCATCTAGTTGACATGGTCTCCGCTGACATTCAGGGCTGTCGAGGTCATCTTTAGGTGCTGATCCACCATCTGGTCTGGATCTGGGTGGCTACATTGACCTTGGAATAAGAAAGAAACAGACTAATATTAGATGCCATTCTTCTAACAATGTAACAAGTACATCGGGTGTTATGGGAAGTTTTCCCAGTTCTGGTTGACCTAATTAATGCAGCCTAACAATCCTTTAACGGATTTGAATTACAGAAATGTTAGAGTGTTGTGTGTAAGCCAGGCAAAAGAGATAGGCTTTTAATCTAGATTTAAACTGACAGTGTGTGTCTGCCTCCTGAACAGTGTTAGACAGATTGTTCCAGAGTTTGGGAGCTAAATAGGAAAATGATCTGCCGCCCGTATTTGATTTTGATATTCTAGGTATTATCAAATGGCCAGAGTTTTGAGATCATAGCGGACGTGAAGGACTATAATGCAATAAGAGTTCACTCAAATACTGAGGTGCTAAATCATTCAGGGCTTTATAGGTAATTAGCAAGATTTTAAAATGTATACAATGTTTAATAGGGAGCCAGTGCAGTGTTGACAGAACCGGGCTAATATGGCCATACTTCTTGGTTCTAGTAAGAACTATAGCTGCTGCATTTTGAACCAGCTGGAGTTTGTTTATTAAGCACGCAGAGCAACCACCCAATAGAGCATTACAATAATCTAACCTTGAGGTCATGAATGCATGAATTAACGTTTCAGCATTTGTTATGGAGAACATAGGTCATAATTTAGAAATATTTTTGAGATGGAAAAATGTGGTTTTACAAATGTTAGAAACGTGGCTTTCGAAGAAAAGATTGCTATCAAATAGCACACCATGGTTCCTAACCGATGACGAAGAATTGACAGAGCTGCCATCAAGTATTAGACAGCGTTCTTGGTTATTACATGCTGAGGGTTTTGGTCCTATAATTACCACCTTTTCATAATTTTACAGTAAGAAATTACTAGTCATCCAGTTTTTTTATATCAACTATGCATTCCATTAGTTTTGCCAATTGGTATGTTTCGTCTGGCCTCAAAGAAATATAAAGCTGAGTATCATCAGCATAACAGTGAAAGCTAACACCATGTTTCCTAATAATATCTCCCAAGGGTAACATGTAAAGCATGAAAAGTAATGGTCTTAGTACTGAGCCCTGAGGTACTCCATACTGCACTTGTGATTGGTATGATACCTCTTCATTCACTGCCACGAATTGATGGCGGTCTGATAAGTACGATTTGAACCATGCCAATGCACTTTCTCTAATACCAAATTCATTTTCTAGTCTATTCTAAAGAATGTTGTAGTTGATAGTGTCATATGCAGCGCTAAGATCCAGTAGCACTAATAGAGAGATACAACCACGATTGGATGATAAGAGCAGGTCATTTGTAACTCTAATGATAGCAGTCTCAGTACTATGATACGGTCTGAATCCTGACTGGAAGTCCTCACATATACCATTTTACTCTAAGATGGAACATAGTTGTGGTGATACTACCTTTTCCAGTATCTTTGACAGAAAAGGGAGATTCGAGATTGCGCTGTAATTAATTAAGTCTTTGGGGTCAAGTTTTTTTTTAATGAGAGGCTTAATAACATCCAGTTTGAAGGTCTTTTTGGAAATGGGATAATTAATAAAATCATATCGTTAAATTTATATACAGCGCGGGAAATGAAGATCGTTTTGTGAAGATTTATGTGGCCAAGTGTAAATGGAAACGTTTTAACAAATCAGATAGATATCAGATCAGAGAAAACGCAGAAGAGGATCTATGACTTCTGAAAAATCATGATGCAATTTTATAAAACTAAACATTTAGTGAAATAACTTTTAGTAGCTTATATGGAATGGGTCTAACATGCTGTTAGAGGGTCCTATCCTATCTTTAGATTTAACAATTTTATACAATTCTTCCTTTCCTATAGAAGAAAGCCCTTATGCGTAGTGCGCAGATGATGTGCTTGAAGCAGCACGGAGTCACAGCGCGCAGTCCGGATAGAGAAGTTCAAAGCACAGAGGGAAGAGATAGATGGGCTTATTAAATCTGTGTGATAATTTATAGCCTTTTCTTTTAACGGTTTTAAATCTCAGTTATTGAGCGCTCTTGAAGAGAGTTTCATTGTTTTGACTGTAGTAAACGAACGCAACACGAGTTTGAACGCTGAACGGAGGATAACAGACAGCCGCAGCAGAGAGAAGAGTTTACCTGAACTGAATTTAACGACTTAAATATTCATCTGTACCTCACATTAAATGGAACGGCTTCAGAACACTTGGACTTGGAATCTATGGTGCTTTATATGCTTTTGTGCTTTCGTGGGGCTTAACAATAACACAGAATAGATCAATTCGGATTTGGATCGGTCTCTTCTACCGAACCCGATCCGCGGAAAATGACTGGATCGGAGCCGATACCGATCCTGAGTATCGGATCGGTGCATCCCTAGCTGAAACGCGAATGGAGATGCAATTGACAAGCTAACGGAATGCTAACGCGCAGCGCTAGCGGTTTAGAATAAAAGATTAAAGGTGAAAGAAATTAGTTTGGTTGATAAAATCAGAAATATGGTGAGAATTAAATTTATACTTTAGCGGTTTAAACAACAGCAAGATTAGTAAGATAGAGATTCCAATAGAAAAGAAAAGCTACACGGAGCTACAAACGCAAACCACTCAGCAGCACGGCAGACAGGAACAGGAAGCGATCTTCAGGGGGAGCAGGAAGTGATCTATGATAAGCAAGCTTCGCATGGCAGAGTTTGCACTGCACTTAATTTTCATACATTTTATTATAAGAGCTCCACACAGAACTCTCATTTGACATTGTGCCAAGATACCATAACCGTTAATATATGGCGTGCGCATGAGATGATGTGTTCTTCTGTTGTCTTTGACAGCTTTTAATCTCAATTGTATAATGAAAGCCATAAAAAACAGACAATTAATCGTGATAATCGGCATTATCGTCAAAGCCCTAAAACACAATTAATCGCAATAACCGTGACTATTTTTAGACAATTAATCGTCAGTCAAATTTCATAATCGTGACAGCCCTAGCGGCAGTGAGAAATGGAAGTTGGCATGAAACCTGCTGCAAAAGAGGGGGGAGATGTCATTGCTGAGGAGGTGAGAAATAGAGTTTAGTATGGTAACTCCTCTGAGACTGGTGGAAGAGATCACTGCTGCGGCAGTGAGAAATAGAGTTTAGTATGACGACTGTCTGCTGCAAGAGTGGTGAAGACTGCCACTGCTGCGGCAGTGATTTCAGGTCAAGTGCCCCCCTACGTTTTTAGAGCTTTAAATGATAGAAATTGCCTGAAGTGATTTTGCTGTATTGACAGTAAAGTAACAGAATTAATGATGCCAACTTGTCAAGAAGGAGATGAATTCGAATTCTGCTATAAGTCAGCTGTAGCAAAACAAAAATGACTATTCAGTTCAGGTTTGATCAGTAACAACTCAATTGCATGCAATGACTGTGCAGAGTTCGATCAAGTTTAGTTTAGCCATTGGCAGCTCTGCTGAAGACCGTAATAGTAAGTGATGGCAATTTTTTTTCGGAGGAAAAGTTTGCTTCTGTAATTATTGATGGGTTAGAAACCACTGCTGAGGCAGTAAAATAATGGACATTTTTGTAGGGGGAGTTCATTGCTGCGGCAGTGAAGTAATAAGTGATTTGTCGGGGAAAATCACTGCAGTGTCAGTGAAAAATTACAGGGCTGATTTGAGAATGGTGGAAAACGTCGCTGCAGAGACATATTGAAGATTTGCTGAGTAACAGACCTTATGAGAGGGAGGAGGGGGTCCAAGACTTACAGTTCCCTGAGGGAAATCCCACGCTGGGTGGAAGGCTCACAGCACTGAAGCAGTATAAGAGGCGATGTGAGTGACGATGTAACGATGTAACAATGAAAACGATGAAACCCAGACTAAATGGCATTGAAACTGAAAGTGAACAGAAGAGAATGTCAAAATAACGGTCCACATAACATAACATAAACCTGAAAATAAGATTGTTAGGCTGTTGTTAGCCTATATGAATAACAGATAGTTCTGACCCTTGAATCTGACTGGACAAGAGACTTTCTGCTGATATTTCAACTATGCGCTCTAGACGGGCTGTGAGTCAGTGCAGTGACATTATGCCACAAGGTGGAAGCATGGGACTTTGAGTGAGTCTTTAAATGTTCCTTCAACTACACGTTTAAAAAATGCTGATCCATTCAAACAGATGGAATGAAACACGCTGTTGAAATCATTTTAAGTTTAAGCACAACTTTACAAGGCTCAGCTGACCAGCAATGTGTCAATGCTAAGACTGAATATATGACTCGGCCTGAAAGACAGATGCAGGTAATCACCCGCGTGCAGTCGATCTCTCTCTCTCATTCGCTGTCTGTTTGGGCTTGTTAAGTACAAATCTACAGAACCTCTGTAGAAATCAGCATGGTACACATGTTATTAACTTATTAATCAGTACACGTGCACGAAGTGTAAAACGAGAAGGGCAAGACTTTAAGAAAGAAGAAAACGCAAATTTAGCGGTAGCTGCGGTTCTTGCATTCCTCAGTGGATTGCTCGTCAATAACGCAGTATTGTAGTGATCGTGACAGCCCTACGGGAATCCTGCTGTTGCTGTGGAATGACAAATGAGAATCTAGATGAATGGGTAGAGATTTTTTAGATGTATTAATAAGAAGGGAGATGCATGGGTTATTAATTAATTGCAGCGCACTGCTGGCCAAACATTAGTTTATAGAAAAATTGGAATGATTTACTGGAATGACAGATTTAATATGGAGCCAATCACCTAAATTTCTAAAAGGTAGAAAGTGAGAGAGACAGCACAGCAGTTTGATTTTTAACTCATGTGATAAGCTCTGCTTTAAGTGTAATGCAAACTAGGGTTGGGTACCGAACTCGGTACTTTTAAGGGTACATAACCGAATTGCGTCGGTACTACCGAGTACCGATTCACATTAAATCATTCGGTACCAAATTTCGGTACCTGAGAACGCATTTGGGCGCATACGAGAGAGAGAGAGAGACAGAGGGACAGAGAGAGAGACCCTGTGACATGATGTCACCCCTGCAACTCTTTAAAACACAACACACAGTGCAAACAGAAATGTTCTGAAGTGTGCTTACATTTCTAGGGTCATATGGTTTCCGCGAAAACGCGGACAGGATGGTGGAGTCCATTCATAAAAACGGAATTTACTCTATAGCGCAGAACAATTTTTGGATGAATAAAAGAAGGTCTGTCACTTAATTCGAATTGCGATATGAACTAGTGTATGTGAATATTAAAACACAAAAAGACGGTTTAAATTTGAATCCTGCATGTTCCGCTAGCCTCGGTATGTATGAATGGCGGAGACACGGTTTTGTTTACTTACTAACACAAATACTGAAGCACACGTGAACTCGCGGTGATTTTCGGCCTCTGCTTCTCACTACATGAACACATGAACTTATGTCACTTCATGAGAATTTTAACGTTTAATTTGAGACAACTAGCATCATCTCATCACAGAAACTTCATGGCTACCTGTCAAAATAAAAGTGCGGTTTAACATGAAAGAGAAATATATTACTTTTGTACAGTAGCTATAATGTACGTATTTATATATTCCATATACTGTCAACTTTAAATAAAACAATTAAATGATAAAAATAATTATTACAACTACATTAACCACTTAATTGTAGAAAAAATACAATTATTAAAACATTTTTAAAGGAATATTCACACAATTTTTCTACCATGTATTAATTTTAACAGTAAACCTCTGTTTGTTTGCCAAAAAATAAAAGGGTTTCATTTTCATTTGATTAAAAATAAATAAATGTTTCATGCCTTCATTTGATTATCAGAAAAAAATAAAACAAGAATTTCTGGAAGAAAAAAAATAAAAATTGTAGGGCCCTATTGTTCAAAATGTTGAAATTGAGAGTTTTGGACTTATTTTTTCACTGAAATGTTTTTGTTATTACACAGAGAGTAAAGTACCGAAAAAAGGTACCGTTGGTACCGTTACCGTACCGGTTCAAATGTGAACGGTACCCAACCCTAATGCAAACAGAGAACCAGATCAACCGACTGAGGAACCGCATTGGTTCGGCAGAATTGATCTGCATTTGTTGAAACAATAGACTACAGTGCACTCCATGGAATTGTCCCGATGGAAGAAAACGCTTGGGAGGCCCATTCTTTCAACCATGGGGTAGTGGACATGATGAGCGGAGGGAGAAATCTCTGCTGCGGCAGATAAGTAACACAGTTTAATCATAAAGCTGCTGTAGAACAGAGTAATGAAGTAATGTAATTTGCGCTAATGTAACAGACTTTAAGTACTGGTGATACAGGCCATTAAAGTATCCTTCTTCATAAGCCAAAGTTTGTAGCATCGTGACACGTGGCTGACTTTTAGTTAGTCTGAACTGAGCAGACCATCAGCAGAAACATGCAAAAGAAGATGGTTTACATGTTAGCCCACTGCGCACTTGACAGAGAAATGCGGTAGTGCTGATTTACTATGGGATGAAACAATTGTGACGTCCACATGCAAGTATTCGTACAGTGGTTTAATAATATCATTAAATATCTTGTTGTGGGCTTAACACGAAAATGTATGTCATCAACATACTTTGTAGAAAGATCTGCCAGAAGAAGTGGCCATGAGGAATTAACACTGAAACAGAACAGATGCATCTGATGATCTGCTAAATTGGAATTCGCGAACAAAGTAAGCCAGGAGCCATTAGGGTTCACAATGCACGGTTTAGAGAACCATACTGATAGCTGAAGGCGAACCATACTCAGACCACCTTCCAAGATGGACTTAGGTCTGAAGTATTTTGAGTGCTTGCATATGGGCCAAATGTTCAGACTCCTTTACATGACCAGGTGTGGAACTCCCAGACCGGCGGAGGTTCCATAGCGACGGTGTGGGTTGGGGTTGCTATGCGAGTGGCTGTGAAAACGGTGCAAGATGTCCGTTCAGCTGATGTAGGTGGTGGATAGTTAGCAAAGGGGAGGGATGAGGCAGTCACCTTTGCGGAGGCAGCCTCACGCTAGGGCGGCTTTGAAAGAAAGGTTGCAGGAAGAAAAGAGAGAGGCGAAGGAGCAGCCAGAGCGGTTCCTTGTTGCAGAGGCAGCCTCGTGCTAGGGGCTGCTTCGGAGACAACTAAAGAGGATGAAAATGGAGGGGGGCGAAGATGGGTGTGTTTTGGGCGAAGCAAAGTAAAACAGCAGGAGCAAAGTCTTGGACAAGGGGGGTGTCTGATCACTCCTAACAATGGCTTTAAACTTTGCTAACATGTTAAAGTGCTTAATTTTCATGGCATGAGACGAGAAATTACTACTTTAGTTGACGAAGATCTGAAAGCATGATAAAGGATAGTCAGAATAAATGTTAAAGGAACACTCCACTTTTTTTTGGAAATAGGCTCATTTTACAACTCCCCTAGAGTTAAACAGTTGAGTTTTACCGTTTTTGAATCCATTCAGCCGATCTCCGGGTCTGGCGGTAGCACTTTTAGCATAGCTTAGCATAGATCATTGAATCTGATTAGACCATTAGCATCGCGCTCAAAAATGACCAAAGAGTTTCGATATTTTTCCTATTTAAAGCTTGACTCTTCTGTAGTTACATTGTGTACTAAGACCGACGGAAAATGAAAAGTTGCGATTTTTTTTAGTCCGATATGGCTTGGAACTATACTCTCATTCAAGGAATAATCAAGGAACTTTGCTGCCGTACCATGGGTGCAGCAGGCGCAATGATATGACGCAGTGCCTGAAAGTAGTCCCCAGCTAGGCAACTAGTATGATATAGCTGGGGACTACTTTCAGGCACTGCGTCATATCATTGCGCCTGCTGCACCCATGGTACGGCAGCAAAGTTCCTTGATCACTTTTCATTTTCCGTCGGTCTTAGTACACGATGTAACTACAGAAGAGTCAAGCTTTAAATAGGAAAATTATCGAAACTCTTTGGTCATTTTTGAGCGCGATGCTAATGGTCCAATCCGAACATTGAGACAGATATGTATTAAGACCTACTGTAATGCATGGATCTAATATTGTTACACATCAGATTTTTCCCCAATCATTAACTAAGCGTTCATATAAGACATAACAGATTATATTGTGAATCTCGCCAAGACATATTTCACAATAATGTACTTTATAGGGAGATTGCATGCTCTCGGAGAGGCCCGTCTTATACACACACTTTGCAAATGTCAGTCATCGAGATCGTTTTGTTTTCATCAGCATGGGTTTGAAAATCATATTTCACTGGTTTGGTCTCATGTCATTAAGAATTTGATATGAATATTCACAAAGTATATAAACAAAAAGCCTACAATTTGTGATGAGAAGCAGCAGCAGTCGTCCTGAAGTGAGCAGACAAAAGGGTACTACTCTCAGAAAACGTATAAATAAAGATCATTTTAGATGTTTAATTACTATTTGGAGCATTGGAAATGCTAGAAGAGGGCTTAATGAACTGATTTTTTTTGAGAACCTCAAATTCGACCAAAACTTACATTTTTCACTTCTTTTGCCTGTAGCTCATTACTGTAGCTCATTACGCATTAGACAGTGTGCATTCCAACTCATTTTGCCAACACGGGTCACAATTTGTCATCAACTGAGTTTAATTCAAATGTGCCCTGTGTGTAACTAATATCTTGCACTCTCTATCCACTTTGTAATTACCATATTGAACTGCACATCCATTAGAACTATCGACTTAAATTATGCTTGCATTTTATGGTTATCAAAAGACATTTAATCCCCTCACTACATGATTTATAAAACTTTAACTTGGTAATGGACTTCAGGTTGTTGAACATTTACATACTGTCACCAATACCAGTGTCATTATTACACCTTCATCCAATGATAATGAGATGCAGCGGGTGATCTCATCTATTTCAGGAAAATGCCATCACACCCAGCAATGACTTCCTCTTCCCCACCACGGACTGGCTGATTGGAAACCACTCAGATGAGCTTACACCATGGATCCCTGTAATGGCAGCCAGGCAAGTCATCAGCATAGGACATTTAACCCAAGTGTTGAGAAAATACCTGTTCTCTAGTAAATTAAACTGGAGTATTCATCTTTTCCATCACAGGAATACATTTTAAAGTAATAATATTTCACAGTATTACAGTTTTTACTGCAGTTATGATCAAATACATGCAGACTTGATGAGTATGAGATATATATATATATATATATATATATATATGTATATATATATGTGTGTATATACAGTGGGTACGGAAAGTATTCAGACCCCCTTAAATTTCACTCTTTGTTATATTGCAGCCATTTGCTAAAATCATTTAAGTTCATTTTTTTTACTCATTAATGTACACACAGCACCCCATATTGACAGAAAAACACAGAATTGTTGACATTTTTGCAGATTTATTAAAAAAGAAAAACTGAAATATCACATGGTCCTAAGTATTCAGACCCTTTGCTGTGACACTCATATATTTAACTCAGGTGCTGTCCATTTCTTCTGATCATCCTTGAGATGGTTCTACACCTTCATTTGAGTCCAGCTGTGTTTGATTATACTGATTGGACTTGATTAGGAAAGCCACACACCTGTCTATATAAGACCTTACAGCTCACAGTGCATGTCAGAGCAAATGAGAATCATGAGGTCAAAGGAACTGCCTGAAGAGCTCAGAGACAGAATTGTGGCAAGGCACAGATCTGGCCAAGGTTACAAAAAAAATTCTGCTGCACACTAAGAGCACAGTGGCCTCCATAATCCTTAAATGGAAGACGTTTGGGACGACCAGAACCCTTCCTAGAGCTGGCCGTCCGGCCAAACTGAGCTATCGGGGAAGAAGAGCCTTGGTGAGAGAGGTAAAGAAGAACCCAAAGATCACTGTGGCTGAGCTCCAGAGATGCATTCGGGAGATGGGAGAAAGTTGTAGAAAGTCAACCATCACTGCAGCCCTCCACCAGTCGGGGCTTTATGGCAGAGTGGCCCGACGGAAGCCTCTCCTCAGTGCAAGACACATGAAAGCCCGCATGGAGTTTGCTAAAAAACACCTGAAGGACTCCAAGATGGTGACGAATAAGATTCTCTGGTCTGATGAGACCAACTTTTTGGCCTTAATTCTAAGCGGTATGTGTGGAGAAAACCAGGCACTGCTCATCACCTGTCCAATACAGTCCCAACAGTGAAGCATGGTGGTGGCAGCATCATGCTGTGGGGGTGTTTTTCAGCTGCAGGGACAGGATGACTGGTTGCAATCGAGGGAAAGATGAATGCGGCCAAGTACAGGGATATCCTGGACGAAAACCTTCTCCAGAGTGCTCAGGACCTCAGACTGGGCCGAAGGTTTACCTTCCAACAAGACAATGACCCTAAGCACACAGCTAAAATAACGAAGGAGTGGCTTCACAACAACTCCGTGACTGTTCTTGAATGGCCCAGCCAGGGCCCTGACTTAAACCCAATTGAGCATCTCTGGAGAGACCTAAAAATGGCTGTCCACCAACGTTTACCATCCAACCTGACAGAACTGGAGAGGATCTGCAAGGAGGAATGGCAGAGGATCCCCAAATCCAGGTGTGAAAAACTTGTTGCATCTTTCCCAAAAAGACTCATGGCTGTATTAAATCAAAAGGGTGCTTCTACTAAATACTGAGCAAAGGGTCTGAATACTTGGGACCATGTGATATTTCAGTTTTTCTTTTTTAATAAATCTGCAAAAATGTCAACAATTCTGTGTTTTTCTGTCAATATGGGGTGCTGTGTGTATATTAATGAGGAAAAAAAATGAACTTAAATGATTTTAGCAAATGGCTGCAATATAACAAAGAGTGAAAAATTTAAGGGGGTCTGAATACTTTCCGTACCCACTGTATATCAGGGTTCCCGCGGGTCCTTAAAAAGTCTTAAATTTAATTTATCAAATTTAAGGTCATAAAAAGTCTTAAATTGTCTTAATTATGATTTCAAGAGGTCTTAAATTTGGGTACAGACCAGAATCGCGATGCAGCTTAATGTGACGATTGAACTTCAAAAAGCTATAAATAAATATGAGCGCTGCACATTTCAAAGTCCAGTGCTGCTCTGCTTTGTATTCTGCTGTTACCGCGGAAACAGTTCCGAAAGCGCCTCCTGCTGGCAGAGAATGAATGTGCATGTTCTATAAGGCTGTTGTTGTGAGTAGGGTATTCATGCAATACTGGATGCTGTAGTTTCAGAACCGGATTTCTAGGACCCTATATTTTTTTTTTTTTTTTTTTTTTATATTTTGTATGTATGTATTATGTCAGGTCTTCCAGCCAGTTCTATCAAACCTTTACAATTAATCCAGAATGCGGCAGCAAGATTAATTTTTAATGAGCCAAAAAGAATGTAAGAAAGAATGAAGAACGTCACACCTCTCTTTGTCAATTTGCACTGGCTACCAATAGCTGCTTGCATAAAATTCAAGGCATTAATGTTTGCATACAAAACCACCGCTGGCTCTGCGCACCCCTTTACCTAAATTCAATACTTCAGACTTATGTGCCTCTAGAAGCTTCCATTCTGCAAATGAATGTCGCTTTATTGTTCATCCCAAAGAGGCACAAAATCACTTTCACAGACTTTTACATTAAATTTTCCTTCCTGGTGGAATGACCTGCACAACTCAATCTGAGCAGCTGAGTCCTTAGCCATCTTCAAGAATCGGCTAAAAACACATCTCTTCCATCTTTATTTGACCCTCTAACTCTAGCACTCTCTATTCTAATTCTATTCTTAAAAAAAAAAAAAAAACCTTTCCCTTTTAGACTTGCACTCTATCCATTTATAGCTTGTTTTCTTAAAAACAAAACAACTAACACTAGCTTTTCTAATCTTTTTGTATTCTATCCGTTTTCTTTTTATTTATTATATAATAAAAAAAAAATTGCTACGTGTACTGCGTTTAAGCTAACTGAGGCTTGTTATAGCACTTGCATATCATTACTCTTTTGTTGATTTTGATTGCTTCCATTGTCCTCATTTGTAAGTCGCTTTGGATAAAAGCATCTGCTAAATGACCAAATATTAGTGGCTCATACCATTTTATAGCACTTGCTATTATATATTGCTAAGGAAGTATGTAGTTGTTTAATTGTATACACTTAATTATTGTCCTAACCAACTCCTAATAAAAAACATACCCGTTGGTAATCCTCTTGAAATATTGAACCTAATTTATTTCAATATATTCTATATATTCTGGTTTTAAATTCAGTTTTCTTGGAAAGAAAATTATTAGTGTGATTATTAGTTCTTTAATAAATGTAAAATAATTTAAATACAAATACTAATTTACAACATCCAGCATCACGTTTTGCACAGCTAAAAAGGCTAAATGGAGATTGCTGACTCCCCCTCAAACAGTTCACGCTAGCTCTTACATTAAAAATAAGATGGAAAGATAACAAATTAATAGTTTCCATGGATCTAGTCTTTGCATCTGTTTGTTTGATGTTTGAATCAGGTCTCCTCTGTTGGAGTAGATAGCGCTGTCCCAAAAAATAGGGTCCTATGCAGTCCTAGAACTAAAGCCTCCGGTATGGCAGGAACATTGGGTTGATTTTTGTTCAGACCAATGCAAAAATCGACCCATGTTTTTACCTTGAAACACGCAGAACTGTAAATGTGAACTGGTGAATCGATAAGAAGATAATTCATTATAAAAATCTAAACAGTAAAATGTGTTTGTACGTTATTTAATTAATATATTAATTTATTGATGATAATTGTTTAAATTAATATAATTAATACTTTTGACTCATCCATTTTCTTAAAAAATGGTTTAAAGGCTGAAATGTGAAGTGTATTATTTTATAAAACTTTTTGTTTTCCTGAAAACTTGTATCTGAACTGTAAATCATGCTTTTTACAGTCTTTTTACAGTTTAATATATTACCATAGGCATTGCCTTACCCCGCTCATATGGTATTAATTTTATTTGTGCAGGTCTTAAAAAAAGGTCTTAAAAAGTCTTAAATTTGAGCTTAAAAGTCCTGCAGCAACCCTGATATATGTATATGTATATATATGTATATGTATGTATATATATATATATATATATATATATATATATATTATATTCACACATATTCAAGGCTATCGGTTCGGTACGCATTACAAACCGAACAAGTCGTTGGACTAATCCTAGTACATTTGGAAAAAAGTAAAAAAGAAAATATAATGTTCTCAGTGTCACTGCGCTCAACAAGGCAGCCCAAACGACATAACAGGCAACGTGCTGTCTGCCCAGTGGCATAGCAGACTGCCCCGCGATAACCTCCCTGTGCTGGGTTGCGTCGAAAGACGATGATCTTGTATCGACAATAGCCAGAGATATTGTCAAAAACATCAATTATTGGCAATATTAAGAGGATTTAACATTTCCAATTAAGGTAGGCCTGTTAAATTCTTATTTTATTCGGCCTATTATTATTATGAAGTTACTTTTATTAATTTATTAAATTTAAAATGATTAATTTAAAATTAATTAATTTGCCCCGCAATATTACTGCATAATTTACAGTGAAGTTGTGGCCTAATGGTTAGAGAGTCGGACTCGTAATCCAAAGGTTGCAAGTTCGAGTCTCAGGTCTGGCAGGAATTGTAGGTGGGGGAGTGAATGTACACGACTTAGGTGCCCTTGAGCAAGGCACCGAACCCCCAACCATAAATGGCTGCCCACTGCTCCGGGTGTGTGTTCACGGTGTGTGTGTGTGTTCACTGCTGTTTGTGTGCACTTTGGATGGGTTAAATGCAGAGGAAAAATTCCGAGTATGGGTCACTACGTCACGTTGTCACGTCACTTTCACTTTCACTAACGCGCTGCGAGGACAACAAAAGATTAGGCTATTTACTCCTCAATTACCATGTTGTAAAAAAAGGTCTTTTAAAACTATAATTTAAATATTAACACTGCAGTCATCAATAAAAATCAATGAAATAAAAAGCTTTAGCCTATTTCAAGCACCGACTTTCAAAAACAGCCTGTTTAACACGAAATACGTTTCTTCTAATTTTTTTTCACTATGTACAGCCACAAGAGAAATATTAAGGGACTAAATTTAAACAGTTAGCTATATACCGTTATCAGCATATGTTGAGTCGTCTTTCGTCGTCTGTGAGGGAATATGCGGCGTCAGATGCCGAAAGCCCCGTCGTTACTCCATTCCGGTTTTACTTTCACTTTCTGCATAGTGAATTGACTGAGATTAAGATGTTTACATAACGAAAACATATCGAACCGAACCGTTAAACCCATTTATATATTATATATACAGTGCACAGCATAAATGAGTACACCCCCTCTAATACTTAACAAATTCAGCAAATACTCTTTACTTAGATGACACGTTAGGGTTCTTTGGAGATATAATGTTCCAACAAGCCTGCTTGATCAATTACCAAAGAAGAATTTTAAAATTATTCATCAAAATAAGATTTTCTTATCAAAGTGATAAAATGTTGTTGCAAAAATGAGTACACCCTCCTGAAAGTTACTAAAAAAAATGTTGTGACAAGGCTCCTGAAATAATCAGGTCTTTACTTTAAGTTTTCATTTAGTGATGAGTGAATTTTTGCTAGAAAAAGAGCAGGAGAAATAACATGCAAGTGTCTCAGAGCCGGCAAAAGCTATGAAAAGAGTGACACTTTATCTCACAGAGTATGACGCAGCCTGCAGAAGTGACATGCATGGTTGTTGTCACCACTAGAATTACCCTACTGTAGCCAAAGCAAAATAAACTCATTTAACCTCTTCCAAGGCCCATATCTACAAAATAGAGACTTCTGGGAATCCATACTCTGGTCTCAAGAGACCAAGTCAATCATTTCGGATCCAAAAGCATCCAAAATGTTCTGGTGTTGCTAGAGGAGGAGTACAGTGAGAAGTGTTTGGTACCCACAGTGACATTCAGTGGTAGTAAAGCTCTTGTATAGGGATGAATGAGTGCTGAAGGTATGAGGGAGTTGTGCTTTATCAACGCTGTCATGAATTCACACACTACTGTGTAATGGAATACAAAAACTTGAAACA
The DNA here is from genome assembly GCA_027422415.1 of Schizothorax lantsangensis. Classification (NCBI taxonomy): domain Eukaryota; kingdom Metazoa; phylum Chordata; class Actinopteri; order Cypriniformes; family Cyprinidae; genus Schizothorax; species Schizothorax lantsangensis. Next base: position 36,338,806 of record CM049839.1, on the reverse strand, counting down.
GAAGATGCTACCCTCCCCTCATTCCCTGCATTATTGGGCATTTTTTCAGCATGACAATGAAGATATTCATTCTCCCAAGGTGAAAATCCTTCAGTGGACATGTATTTCACTCAGTCTTAACGCTCTTGAGCAGCTGTGGGGGATTCTGTAGAGACGAGCTGAGCAAAACTTGCCATTAAAGACCAGAGCATTTAAGGAGGTCGTCCTCCAGGAGTTAAACAGGACAGATGTGAAAATTTGTCATGAACTTGTACACTGTAATGCCTTTGTGGAGAGAAAGGACACACACACACTAAGTGCAACCAATAAGTCCTTAGGCTCAAAGAGCCACTTTCGTCTCTATCTGCAAGTCATAAAATTGACAGATGAAGAGCACCTCACCCAACTGGCTGGCCGACTTCCTGCCATGCTATCGGGTTATCATCTGAAGGAAACCTCTAAGACCAGGAGAAGCTTTGAGGGAAACATCTGCTAATGGCCCAGCGACAAACTTTATGATATCTCCTGACCGCTTAAGCAGTAACTCAATGATGGTATCAACAAAAAAAGAAGTTTTTACGACAGACGTTCGAGCTAAGAAAGACCAGATCTCCACAAACGTGACATTCTCATGACCTGGACAGCTGACTTTCCTGACCTCCCGTTTCTCTCACATTCCAAACTGAAACACCCCTCAATTTCTCTTCTTGAACAAAGAACATCCAAACTCTCATAAACTTTATACCAAAAGACAAATAATACCTGTTGCTGTTATCAAAAGCAATATATATAATATATTTACAATATATATAGTCAGGTTGCATTTTATGAAATGAAAGTAAGCTTGCGGTGTTATTGGAATCTATGGTATGTTTGGAATCTTTTGATGTCTAACTTTCCCGATCACTATTGTTTAATTTCATATGCTTGGTGGTATTATTCAGAATTTAAGATAGTTTAATCTTTGCCTTAACCACGGAGTAGATAAAGTTATTATATGTATATGCCAAATACGTGGTGGTTGAGTTTGAATGAAAGCTGATTTCGTTGGCAAGAATTTGGTATGGATGAAAGTTAACTTTTATTATAATAATGTATGATTACAACGCATACAGAATGTGTTAAGAGATTTTCCTCATGAGATTAAAGCAACTAGGCGAGAGGACTTACTGCATGGAAAATGAGCCGTGTAGGCGGAGCTCCGTCTACAAGAACTATTTCATTGGAAGAGCATCGAGTGGGAGGGACCGAAATCTCCGGTCTAAAATACTGACTCCCAGCTCTCTGCTCTCTGCTCGAAATCGCGCGTTTCTTGAAACTGGGAGCTGCTCCAAACGAGCTCCTAGCCTTAACATCTGGCCGAGTTTGAACATTGAACCAACACCTAGTCAAATCTCTGAAGAAACCCTTGAAAGTCTGAAGCTACGCGAAAGGAACTCAAGGAAGAACTTTGAGCGTCAGTCAGCACCGAGCAAACCACCAGAAGGGCATCCCCAGAGTGACGTCACGCGACGAGGACACGCGGGATACCTTCAAGCCACACAGCGTCATTTCAACTTAAAAGCAAGTATCAAACAACCTCTAAAGTGGTTGAATCGTGTGGTATTTTATCTCTAAGAGTAAGGATAATAGAGTTCTCCTCTTGATGATCGACACGGGTAAAATCGTGTGGAAATAGCAAAACAGTGCTAGATTTTAATCATTCTCAATTGCAACAATTCATTGCCTGTGTGTATGTATTTTGTTTTGCGTTATTTAGCTTAGTTCATGTATTTTAGTAAGATAGCAAATAAACTCTTGTTTGATTTATAGAGAAGTGTTCTGTTGTGAAATGTTCAAATCAAACTTTGCCCAGATTACGTTACCTATGCTCATAACTGTCATAAGGTTATTTAAATAATTCTGTATTATTATATCGTGGCCACGAGAATAAACAGAATTTCTCAGATATACTGAAATCTAACAACTCGCTGGACGATTGTTAAATAAGGTATAAGTTGGACGTTTTGATTAATATCAATTGATCATATCAATATCAAATCGTAAGATTCCCTAAAGCTAAAATAAAGCTTAAACCAAAGAGCTAAATTAAACAAGGTATTGTTTATAAAAATGATTACAACACTCAATGCCAAGAAGGGTCAGAGCAGTATACTTAAAGTTCTGGAGGACATACTAAGTACTAGAATATTATACATTTGCTGAATTAAATCTAGGGTGTACTCATTTCTGCAGTCCTTCATTTAAACTAAATTGGCTAATTTACTTATCTTACAGAAAATGTTGGCATATATTTTGTCGTTTTTATTAAGTATATGTTTAATACATTTCAATTTTGCCATCTTTCCATGAATTATATTTGTGATCATTAAGAAAATACATATTTTATATTTATTCAGAGGGGGTGTACTAATTTATGCTGTGCACAGTATATATATGGTACAACGGGGCTAAAGGCCCACCTTAAGAATTTTTTTTGCTATTCACTGCGCCTAATGTATAATTGCAGAAATAAATATATACGTTGCATTGAACATTAATGGAGCAACAGATTTTGTGTGAAAATAAATCATTCAAGTTGTTTATTTTGTTTAAAAATCTTATAAATGTATGAGGTGGCAAGAGGGGCCTTTTACCCCACACACGGGGTAAAAGGCACACGCTATTGATACAAATACTTAAGCTAAAATAATGTTTTGTTTAATAATGTCTAAGTTAATACTTGTTCAAAACAATCACTTTAGCAAAGTTTGTACTGTTTTCTGCTTAATTGAAAAAAAAAAAGGTGTTCAATAAATAAAAAAGCTACTGTCATTAATATGTTAATATAAAAAATATATTTTAAAATACAGAAACAAAATCATTTTAATAAGTAAAGATTCTGAAAGTATTGAATGAGATCCAATAATAATTGAAAATATATTTACAGTAGTCGCAACAAATTATTTTTTATTATATGATGATTAATATCATGTTTTTAAATATGATGGTTTCATTCTAAACATGGTGATTATCTCTAATATGGACACATACATAATATATATGATATTTATAACAACATAATGATATTTACCATCTGAATCTAACCATGTCATGTCAACAAATGGAAAAGTCAGCGATCTATTAATTATCATGTTAATTACTGTGCGCCTTTAGCCCCAACAGCAGAGGCGCTTTTTACCCCAAATACCATACTTTTACATATTCTGTCGTTATTTAAAAACTGTAGCTTTAATTATCTTACTGAAAATCATAAAGAAGACCGTTGTCTCAAAATATATGCGTTAATTTTAGCTATTCTCATCTGCTACTTAAATCTACAACATTTTAAAAAACATAAAATATTAGATCAAGTAAGCACAGAATCAACTTTGCGCTGCTGCGCGCGATCGCGTCAAAGATCAGACCGATAAACACGTGCATCTTGAAAAACCAATGTTTTGGAAAGTGCTACGCCACGTTTTAGTGCCATCTAGTGGTTTAGATGAAAATAATATCAAAGGCGCCTTTTACCCCGGGGCGCCTTTAGCCCCGTTGTACCCTATATATATATACTCATGGCACATGCGATTAATCGGCAAATATAGGTATATATATATATATATATATTTATATATATATAATATATATATATATATATATATATATATATATATATATATATATATATATATATATATATTAGGGCTGTCAATCGATTAAAAAATGTAATCACGATTAATCGCATGTGCCATGAGTTAACTCGCGATTAATTGCAATTAATCGCACATTTTTATTTGTTCTAAATGTACCTTAAATTAATACTTTTCAAATTTTGAATACTCTAATCAACATGGGCATGGACAAATATGGATGCTTTATGCAAATCTATGTTTATTATTATTGAAACCATAGTCAACATAGAGCATGAAGACTAGACATGTTTCATAGGTCATAGATGTTTTTTAAAGAACTTGTTCATGTCTATTAGACACATGAAAAAATAAATACCAGGTTCCCATTACTTCTCTTTCTTTGCTCTGGGCAATTTACTGACACAAACCTGTTTACATTTTTGCACACAGGGCAGCTCACTTCTGAACATGCAAAATGTACATTTATTATTTATTATTACATTTGTTTCCCTCTCTGTGCCCACATACTGTATTTTGATGAAGCTATATTCTCAATAAAACTGTTTTCATTGGTATATTTTACTGTTTCTGTTGTCAGCCAACGGAATGAATATGAAATAGTGACTGAAACGCGACCCATTAAGACTACATAACCAGCTCTCCCTTCCAAGATGTTAATCTGCACAAAAATCATAATCGCACCGTCGTCTGATGAAATCAAATACACATAAGATAAAGACAATAGCTGTGCTGTGATTTCGGCTATACTTGCATGTAAAATTAGAGAAGCAACATAATATCTGTGTTTAACTGAATTAAAGCGCTGCTCCTCTCTGCCGATCGCTGAAGAGAAAATGAGCAGACGCACAGAGAGAGAGAGAGAGAGAGGGGTGTGTGCGCGCGCTGAAGAGAAACTGAGCAGACGCAGAGAGAGAGAGGGGTGTGTGCGCACGCTGAAGAGAAACTGAGCAGACGCAGAGAGAGAGAGATGTGTGTGCGAGCGCTGGCGCGGCAGTACCGGCGAGTCTCAGAAACTAGGTGTGGGCCCTTTTTAAGGGAAAAAAGTCGCTAAAGGGGTCTGTAATGTTGCTAAGTTGCAACACTGTGGTTCCAACTACGGGTTGGGCCATGGGTCAAACAGAAAATACACGCTGCGTTAATCACGCGTTAAAAAAATGAGTGCCGTTAAAATGAATTTGCTTTAACGCGTTAACTTTGACAGCACTGATATACTGTGTGTGTGTGTGTATGTATATATATATATATTGTATATATATATACAAACCCGATTCCAAAAAAGTTGGGACACTGTACAAATTGTGAATAAAAAAGGAATGCAATAATTTACAAATCTCATAAACTTATATTTTATTCACAATAGAATATAGATAACATATCAAATGTTGAAAGTGAGACATTTTGAAATGTCATGCCAAATATTGGCTCATTTTGGATTTCATGAGAGCTACACATTCCAAAAAAGTTGGGACAGGTAGCAATAAGAGGCCGGAAAAGTTAAATGTACATATAAGGAACAGCTGGAGGACCAATTTGCAACTTATTAGGTCAATTGGCAACATGATTGGGTATAAAAAGAGCCTCTCAGAGTGGCAGTGTCTCTCAGAAGTCAAGATGGGAAGAGGATCACCAATTCCCCCAATGCTGCGGCGAAAAATAGTGGAGCAATATCAGAAAGGAGTTTCTCAGAGAAAAATTGCAAAGAGTTTGAAGTTATCATCATCTACAGTGCATAATATCATCCAAAGATTCAGAGAATCTGGAACAATCTCTGTGCGTAAGGGTCAAGGCCGGAAAACCATACTGGATGCCCATGATCTTCGGGCCCTTAGACGGCACTGCATCACATACAGGAATGCTACTGTAATGGAAATCACAACATGGGCTCAGGAATACTTCCAGAAAACATTGTCGGTGAACACAATCCACCGTGCCATTCGCCGTTGCCGGCTAAAACTCTATAGGTCAAAAAAGAAGCCATATCTAAACATGATCCAGAAGCGCAGGCGTTTTCTCTGGGCCAAGGCTCATTTAAAATGGACTGTGGCAAAGTGGAAAACTGTTCTGTGGTCAGACGAATCAAAATTTGAAGTTCTTTTTGGAAAACTGGGATGCCATGTCATCCGGACTAAAGAGGACAAGGACAACCCAAGTTGTTATCAGCGCTCAGTTCAGAAGCCTGCATCTCTGATGGTATGGGGTTGCATCAGTGCGTGTGGCATGGGCAGCTTACACATCTGGAAAGGCACCATCAATGCTGAAAGGTATATCCAAGTTCTAGAACAACATATGCTCCCATCCAGACGTCGTCTCTTTCAGGGAAGACCTTGCATTTTCCAACATGACAATGCCAGACCACATACTGCATCAATTACAACATCATGGCTGCGTAGAAGAAGGATCCAGGTACTGAAATGGCCAGCCTGCAGTCCAGATCTTTCACCCATAGAAAACATTTGGCGCATCATAAAGAGGAAGATGCGACAAAGAAGACCTGAGACAGTTGAGCAACTAGAAGCCTGTATTAGACAAGAATGGGACAACATTCCTATTCCTAAACTTGAGCAACTTGTCTCCTCAGTCCCCAGACGTTTGCAGACTGTTATAAAAAGAAGAGGGGATGCCACACAGTGGTAAACATGGCCTTGTCCCAACTTTTTTGAGAGGTGTTGATGCCATGAAATTTAAAATCAACTTATTTTTCCCTTAAAATGATACATTTTCTCAGTTTAAACATTTGATATGTCATCTATGTTGTATTCTGAATAAAATATTGAAATTTGAAACTTCCACATCATTGCATTCTGTTTTTATTCACAATTTGTACAGTGTCCCAACTTTTTTGGAATCGGGTTTGTGTATATATATATATATATATATGGGGTGGAACGGTTCGCGGAAAAAAAATCGAACCTTACGGTAGGGCTGTGCAATTAATCGAAATTCAGTTTCGATTTCGATTTCGGCCTCCAACGATTATGAAAATACAATAATCGAGATAAAACGATTATTGTGCCCCATTCCGCCCCCTTTCCAGCAGTGCGCTTTCACTCCTCCATAAAAGCCCATTTCCACGTGTAAGTCAGTAAAATCATGTAACGTGACTTTTGCAAAATTGGACGTGCTTGAGTTATTAAAGTTGATTAGATTTATTAATGTTTTTAAAAAGCGCGAAAGAGAACTTGCGCTGTTCCTCAGGAGGATATCTGTGTATGCGCTCAGAGACGGAGCAGAGCACAGACATGTAAAGTCATCCTTTAGCTGAATGTATGCGCCTAAAGGGTCAAATACATGCAAAAATGTGTCAAAATGCGGCGCTAAGTGATTATTCACGTAAACCCTCGTCGGTTATGTAAATAAATAAAATAAATGAACAGATGATACTGAAAATAGGCGTGTAACAGTAAATTGTATCCGTGCGGCTCTTAAAGTGACAGCGCGCTATATTCCTGCTGCGACTGTGTGCTTAATATTAATCAAACAACAATAGACAAAGACAAAATCACTCACTGCTCTTCACAGAAGGTATTTTGTAGCTTTAATAAGAAACAAAGGAAGTTTAATTCTTACAGTGAAGACTACGCCGTTTTATTTTACATTTGATTATTCAATTTCTATAGTAGGCTGTTAACTGAATACTTTAGATTTGCATAAAATTTTTGGTTATACAGCCCGCTAATAATCGTGTTGAATAATCGTGATTACAATATTGACCAAAATAATCGTGATTATGATTTTTGTCATAATCGAGCAGCCCTACCTTACGGTTCTCCACACGGTTCGGCACGCGCTAGGACCGCGGTTCAACTTAAATCACAACGCATCTGCAATATGGTTTGTTATAAATAACCCACAAAAAATACAAGGTTCGGCTAATGTATGCTTCTGTTGATGGATGCGCATTCTGGCTTCCTAGTACATTACAACAACAGCGATGGAAAAAAAAAAAAGTGGACAAACCATTCACTCTTGTTCAATGCGAGCATTTATATGAATATGAGCATTTATTCCATCATCACAGGTGCTGATAGTGCGCGGGTACAGGTGAGACCTGAACAGCACACGTTGACATCTGTATTTAAACTAAACTCATGTAAACATTGCCAGTTTAAACATTTAAGAGCCAGAGGATGCGAGCTCGCGTGCGCAGTGAGAAGATTTGAGCGTGCGCTCATCAGAAGCGTGCAAACCCACGCCTCAGAACATGCTCAAATATTAAGCTCTCTCTGAAGTATTGTGTTTGAATGGACAAATTCACACAAAAATTGTCAAAATGCCCGTCTTGGTAAGTATCCAATAGCAGACATAGCCGGCTGAACGTACAGTATCAGTGCACTGGATCAGTGCATTCCCTTAAAGTGACAGCACTATCAAACAGCAACAACCTAGAAATCACTCACTGCTCTTGATTGAATCTCTTTTTTAACTTTAATAAAGATTAATCTTTAATTTATACAGTCAAATATGAAATGCTGTTTTACATTTGGTTATTCAATTTCTGTACCTAAAAACTGAAAATCACTGTTTATTTTATTTGTATCTTTACTCTATTGTATTTATTTGTGCTGTTGCTTGTAGTTAGATTATTCTTATTTTCTTTATTTTTATTTGACAGTATAGTTTTTCCCTAAACATACCGAACCGTACTGAAACCGTGACTCTAAAACCGTGATACCAACCGAACCGTGAAAAAGTTGAACCGTTAAAAGTTGAAATTTGAATACGTACACGTATTCGTATTGAACCGTTCGGTACGAGGCTTTCGGTTCGGTATGCATTACAAACCAAACGATTTGTTGGACTATTACATTTGGAAAATAAAATGTTTTTCCATGGAGCTTAAAGTGTGTGAAATATAATGTTCTCAGTGCCATTACCCTCAGCAAGACAGCCCAAACGACGTAACAGGCAATGTGCTGTCTGCCCCGTGATAACCTCCCCTTGATGGGGTGCGTCGAAAGGCATGATCTTTTATTGACGATAGCCAGAGATATTGTCAAAAACATCAATTATTGGCAATATTAAGAGCATTTGGCATTTCCAATTAATGTAGGCCTGTTACATTATTTTTATTAGGCCTATTATTATTAACCTAAGTTACTTTTATAATTAAATTAAAATTACAATTAATTTGCTCCGCAATATTAGGCTACCGCATAACTGCAAGGATAACAAAAGATAAGGCTATTTCGACAGCACGAATGTGTAAATACATTAAAAAAAATAACAACTGAGTGGTTTAAAAGCCTTCTTTTGTGCAGAACTACTTTCCACCACGGATTCATATCTAAAGTTGACAGTTTAACAGCTGAGCCCAAGCCTCCGTTACCAATTTAAAAACGTCACTTTAGAACTAGTAACGAAGGAATGTTGAGTTGCTCCATTAAAAGCTTATTGTATTACTGTCAAAAGTGTATTATGTATAGTAGAGCATTATGAGAGATTGACTAAGTGATCGTGATTACCTGCATCTGATACAGCATTCATTCTTCAGCTCAAGCTCATATTCAAAATAAAACATTAATTTGAATGTCTGATAGGCTCGTACTATCCTTTTATCTGTTAAGGGTGATTCCTGATGGTGGAACAATGTAACTAAAATCACCATCACGAACACACACACGGTTTCCTAAAACTAAATACTACTATTATTTATATAAAATATTATTTATTGAATAATAATATTTAATAAACAACAACAGCCATCATAAAAGTTGCCAGGCAATTCAGTCAAAAGTGCAAAAGCAGCGCTCTGATATGCAGCATTGAAGTTATATAACCATGATGAGATTTTGCCAAAACTATTTGCTCTGGAACAAATAATAGATTAATGAGACCAAAGACTGCCTGTTAGATTTACCCAAAACAAAATATATCTCTTGTTTAACCACTATAGAGACATCAGAGTCAGCAGTAAATTCCAGAAGATCTGGCTGAGGTGAGGGACGTCCTGGAGCTCACATCTCCGAAAATGTTGAAGAAAATTTTCAAATAGATATTATCTTAATTAACAAACTGCATATTTGAAGTCCAAACAAGTACATTCTCACATAAAAAGCTCTTAAAACTACATTCCATTACACAAAACACTATTATTTTTCAAATTGTATTGGATTTGGGCACCCGCCATGACACTCGGAGTCGCTGTGAGAAATATGCCAACTTCGGCAAGCGGTGAAATGGCTGTTGGAATTCTGTTGGACTCTAATATCGACACTCTTATCAACCAATCAGATTTGAGGACCAAAAAGTAGTTGTATAAATATGTATAGGAATCACACACATATTTTGCTTGACACTGCAGGCCCATCAGTCATATTCTAACTACAGTCCATGCGAACACTGGTTCTAGTTAAGTTCAGAATAAAGCACTGATCAGACTCAGACACTAGGTGGAGATGGTTAGCTTAACCAACCTAGTAATATACTATCTCTGTAATGTTATGCAAACTTGGTGAACTGAATTTGTCACAGATGATATGCCACTCTGATTTTGTTGTTAATGTTGGATATTAATTTTGTTGTTGTTTTTTTTTGTTTGTTTGTTTCTGTATTAAGAGAAACTTAAAATGAAGAGACATCAATAGACCATTGAGGAGACGGGAGGTTTTAAGTGTTTGGCTTTGACAATGCATCTCTGATCTTATCGATCATACACAGTAATGTCGTCTTGTATGTTTAAAAAAAAAAAAAAAAATTAACTTTTTTATTTTTTATTTTAAACATACGCTTGAATTATTGGTAGTTCAAGTGAAAATAAAATATCCAGACCAGGAGCAACTCAGAATGGACTCTTGTGAAAGTTATTACATATCATAGAGATGCTTACAATGCGTACATAGAGAATAATAGTAAACCAATAGTATATATGAGTGACCTATAATACCACTGGCTACGTTTACATGCAACCAAATAATCCATTTGTAATCGGATTGACGGCTCAATCGGACTGAAAAGCCTTCATGTAAACACCTTAATCGATCCGATTGAGCTCTATGGGAATGAAATTTCGATCGGATTGAAGGGGGTGGGTTATTCCTTTTCTAATACGATTGAGAGCGCATGTAAACACTCGTTCGGATTGAAACCCGAAACTGAAAGGACTGCGCATGTGCAATGACGCTCGTTGATGCATGGAATGAGCGGTTCTTCCTTTTGAATAAAGTGTATAAATGCGTGTCCTGTCAATATAAAACTCTCCTTTCACTCGACAACTGTGAAGTGCAGCAGGACAACCTCCCACCAGTCCTTGTTTCAGATTCTCATCCACAGGCAACCCATTTTGGGCGTGGGGAGGGGCATTTTTTAGCCTGACTACGTCAGACTTTGTACTTCCGCTCAATTTCAGTTCACTTCTGTACTCAGTCTGATATAGCAAACCAGCTCCTAGATTATCTCCGGCTCCACACCAGCCGTCCAACCAACGAACAGAGGGCGGGCTGAGAGCCGTGATGTAGAAGCTAAGCGCCGAATTTAAGATTGTAGTTTAGGTTAGGGAAATCTAAAACGACAGCGGACATGGAGACATGGGATGCTATTCGCTCTGTTGTGGAGAATATTCCCGGCATTTGCCAACTGAAGCCCGAACAAGAAGAGTGTTTGGTTCACATTTTGAATGGAGGTGATGTTGTGGCCCTACTCCCGACAGGTTTTGGGAAAAGTTTAATTTATCAACTGTTACCGATCGTCAGCGAGAATGTGATTATGTGATTGGCTTACACCAATGATTTTAAACTTCAGACAAGCGCCCCCACGAGAAAGTAAACGCTTGTCAATTATGCCCTTCCAGACTCTGTCTACGAAGCAAAGCGAAGTAGCAGAGTTTGGTATTACCAGCCTAGGCATTTTTGCCGCGTGATAAATATGAGCAGCACAGCACAGCAAAGCGGTTTATATGTGTAGCATTTGGACCAGTCAGACACACGATTTTGCATTTGATTTAACAAATCAATTAGTCATTAAATTAACAAATAGTCACAGACCCCTCACCCAATACACATACTGGGTGCCAATATATCTTTGAGTGACTCCAGGCCCCCGGTTCCATGGCAACCGATCTGATAACACTAGTGTTATTGCTCAAAGGAATGAGGGCAGAGCAACATTTCCCCTTAGGAAAGACACATTATGCTATAAAAATGGACTCTTCTCTAATTAATTCATAGAAAAACCTTTCTTTAAATGAACACGCATATCTTCAGGTCATTGTGTATATTATTACTGTTCTTGTATATGTTTTTGTGTATTGTATACTGTTTTATGCATGCTTATGATAGATCACTAGTTAATATTACATTAACTGTACCGTGTTTGGTCTTTATCAATTCGTCTTCGGATGATCTAATTGAGTGTATATTATATGTTGATACCTATGCAACATATAAGTGTTCTAAGAATCTTTAATAGTTTGTATATCAACTTCCAATCCAGTTCATATGCAAATTACCATGCTTGGAGACAAAGAGTCGTAAACTTTCCCTCCAAAAGTTCAAGTCACCATTGGCTCTTTGACTCCCCAGAGGTGTGACCTCTATGTCAGATAAAGCTCTCACATCAGGGACCTGCCTGCAGTCTGCGGTTCTGTTAGATCCTAAGAGGATGAGAAGGATGTGAGCTCCTCAGCGACCATTAAGTTTTTGCGCCAGGCCTTGCGGCCTTGACTTTCTATTCAACCAAGGATCCTCGGATCTCAGCAGATCTCTTTTACCCCTTTTCCACCAAGGCAGTTCCAGTGCTGGTTCAGAGCCAGAGCCTAGTTTCAAACCGGTTCTTTGTTTTCAACACCCAAAGCACCAGCGCCGAACCAGGAAAAGCGGTTCGTAAGTAGCACCAAAACATTGCTGGGCTAGATGGAAGAACCGCTTGCGTCAGGGGCTGGGGGGCGGGGTTACCGTGACCAACAAGACGACAGAAACTTTGGACCGCCATATTTGAAATAGCAGCTAAACACGAACATGTTGGATTCGCCGTGTTTGGATGCCGATGTAGGTTCGCAAAGCCATGAACATCAATAGCAACGCAACGTCCGCCATTGTTGATAGTTTGTTTAGGCTTGTTCGGGATGGATCGGCACTGCGCGGACCGGTCGGTGCGAGGCATCGGGGTGCTGAGGGAGCGACTGGAAAGCAGATGGCTCTTTATGCTTTTGGATCGCTCTCGCGGTGCTTTGGTGTGTTGTGTGCCGATCGGTCTGCGTGGCGCTGATGCATTTCGAACAAGTCTATTGTGTTTGGCGCTGCTGCGCTAGTGAAATGAAACATGAAACGTATTCAGTGATGTAAGACCTGGCTCTGTATTGGCTCTCTAGCCTGTGGAAAAGCAACCGGTTCTTAAAGGGCTCGCCGGTCGAACCAACTAAGAACCGGCAAGAGCACTGGCTCTGAACTAACTAGCACCTGGTTCCTGCTGGTGGAAAGGGGGGTGTTTCTTAGCTCTTTTTCCCTTTCTACCTGGGAAGAAACTCCCAATTACCACCGAGCCAGAATCACATCTTTTGGAGTTCATCACCCTTCAAACCCGGAAGAACTTGAAGAACTCCAACACCACCAAACCTTCAAACCATCAGAACTTTCATCCGAGACTGCATCCGGACACAAAAGGCAATGCAAGTATCGTACATTTAACTAAACGAAACAGAGGTTTAGTATAAGTTATAGACCCCATATAAACGGCACTGATGGTTTTAATCAGGTGGTTAAATGACTCTTTCCATAACTGCATTCTCTGGTTTCTCTAATGGCTTCATTCATCCACTTTAGCTCCCCTTTGTATGTACGCGTGAATGTATGTTTATTTGTTTGTTTGTTTAGATTAGTTATGTGTGTTAGCGTTTAGTTAATAAAAGTTGTGTGCACATTACATGAGTTTCTGGCTCTGCCTTGCAAATTAATGTCTCTTTACGATTTTGACCCTTGCTACATGCTCTAATGCATTAATAGGAAAGCATTTTCTGTGGCCACGGAAATATCCTTTCTTAGAGTTGATATGAACTTACACTGAATGTTCACTGGACGAACAGATCAGTTGATGGCAATTTAATTCTGCTACAGTTATTACTGTCAGCCGATATAAATAATTGTAATTAATCATAATTAATTGTAATTATTTATTCCCTTTTGAGCTAATTTGCTACATTAATGGTGGAGATGCCGGGGAGTCGTTTAAACATTATTTGCAAGCGGACTCAGTATCAAACTTGTGTGTTTGTCTCATAAATTTTATTAACGTCTTACACATGCAGTATCTGATAAAATCAGATAGACTATAGCTTGAATGCACCTTACTACGAACAGTAGAAAGTTTATCAATGCTATAATGCGTGTTTAAATCGTACGATAAGGAGCTAACCTGATATTAGCGAAGAAATCCTAATTTCTGTTGTTAGTAGAGTGTAAATCTTCTCTGACGAAGAAATCTCAGATTAGAAGCCTCTTTCAGCTTTAAATGTGTAAATCTTCTCTGACGAAGACATCTCGGATTAGCGGCACAAATTAATCTGCTTGGCGAAGAAATCCCACTGGCAGCGATATTAAAACTGGGCAACGAAGAAATCTTGCTACAGGATATTTAGTTAAATTGTGATTTGTGCGATGTTCCTCATCTCCCAGAGTTAAGGCCTTCTTGTAACCATCGCGGATCATTGTAGTTACTGAAGTGATGCAATTGAATAGCGAATTAATGGTGTAATTCTAGCCTAGCTAACTAGTAATTGCCATTGTCTGTGAAGTGAATGTGCTGTATTGATTTGCGAAAGAAGTTATATGCGATACGTCATAACTGACTGCACGTGAGTTCTTACTCGCATTTCACTGCTGGTTATATACTCTCTATATAATCGTGTATGTGACAAATAAAAAAAAATCTTGAGTTCCCATGCATGTTTACAGCAGCGCAAGTTCAGCTCCACTTGCGCGTGTTGTAAGCTTGCATCGGTCTCTTAGCAACGTCTGACCCCGGAAGTTGAGAGCAGCCTCTTCTGCAGGATCTGATAACAGCACGCATGTCACAGACCCTTGTGTAAACAAACAACTGAGTGTAGCCAAAGCTAACTCTTTAGCAGCCGAGCAGGCATATAAGCTAACTAAGCCCTTTACCTCAACTGTTAACTGTTAGCATCCGACTAATATTTAAGATACGTGTGAGTGTAAAGTGTAGCCACTCCTCTCTCTCTCTCTCTCTCCCTCACTCTTGGTTTCACTTCCTGTTGGTGCTATCACCTTCTGTTTAGATTCAGGTTGGCCCCTCCTCACATTTGTTGGTTCTATTTGTTATTTTTATTTTGACTTTATTCTATCTCTCTTTGATATTATTTTGTTTATTTACCCTTTTTTTTTAGCTTGAATGTACCAATTCAGCTAAGTTGATTTTAATTAAATCTGAGATTTAAATAAATCAATTTGTTTATTTTTTTTTATTCCTTTTAGTTTCCTAAAGCTATTAGGACATTTTCATTTTACCTTTACCTTATTTTAGTTATTTGACCATCACCATCTTCCCTCTCGGTATAGGATTAGAGCAGTTCCAGCAACTGTTGTCCCCTTAATGAGCTGTACAGGTTATTAGTAGCCTAATTCCTGTCTCTTCCATTACCCTCCTTACACCAGGCCCCTGAGCAGACTAGAAACACTTCCTATTGTTTCTGTTTGTTTACCTTGAGGTTGTTGATGTGTCGCTAGCGTAGCTAACAGTCTCCCTAGGCTTTAGGACCCTGCTACATTCCTTTGAACAAGTGATAACTGCTTAGTCATATCCCCTAGCTTAAACTAAGTAAGGAAAGCCCTTCTTTCTCCCTCTGTCTCTTCCTGATTTTATTTTGGTTTTGCTTTATTTGATACCTTCATAGTGACCAAACCTGTGAACCATCAGTGCTTTGAGCAATAGTTTGATCACATGTATAGCCCGGTCATCAGCTAACCCCTGCTTACAGCCCCGTCAACAAAGTTACTCAAACCCTCTCCTTGTGTTCTTAGCACCCTACCTCACTAGCTGCCCCTCACCAGCTATTCACACCTTACACGGCCTACAGAGCCGTTCCCCATACAGATAGCCTAACACCTCTGTACGTACTTGCATTTGCCTTCTGCCTCTCTCCCTCTGGTGTTCCCCAAAGTGTGCCAGTATGTCTCAGACATTCCACAGACATCCAGCCCTGCCAGCTCACCAGGACCACCTGAAAATCCGGCAGAGCACTGTGATGAACATCCTTCAGCCCAAAGCAGCCAATGACCTGCAATGGCAGAGAAAGAACCGCAAGACTGCGACACAAGTGGACACTAGGGATGGGCGATATCTTATCGTTTGCGATATACCGGTAAAAATTCTCCGCACGATAAGAATGAGTCTTCCCGCGATAACGATAAAGTCTAGTTGTTGACATATTTCTGTGTGCGACAGTGCGGATCGACATTGCGGAAGGCAGACGTGAAACTGAGGAGGAGTATATCGCTAAATGATGAGCTCGAGCTCCTTTTACAATCTGTAATTGGTTTGGTCAGGGCTTTACAGTGCACAAAAAATCGGTCTGAATAAATGTAGTACAGTATGTGTGCGATTACAGTTTTGCATGTGTATGAGCCTGTTTACAAACCTGTTGTCCAACAAAGATGAGATAATTTATTGACATGCTTTTTCTCCAAATTAACTTAATAACATAGTCGAGTGTTTGAAATACTTATTTTTGTGACCAGACTTGGTTTCATATTACAGAATGATAGTATTATATTCTGTATTCCTTATAAAAAATACCCAAGATTGAAGAACACAGATAAACCATATATTTTGTGCAATCGTATGTTTATTGTCTTCAAGTTTCATCATTTAAAATTTCTCTTATCTCCGTTGTGTGTTTTATTCAGCAATAACTGGATACCTTCATGGAGCCGCTCCATGAAGCGTCGTCAGTAGTATTACTTCTGCTATGGATATGAGGAGTTTTGCGCAAGAGCGCCCTCCGGCTTCCAGTATGCATTAAACAGTCATTGCATTAAGTGTGTACTCAGTAATGCTCACAACACCCTATTTGGGGTAAAAATAGGAAAGATAATACTTTTCTCTAAAGAAACAGGATTCCCTGAATTATCGTCATTGATATCATTATCGCAATAAATACCAGAAATATTGTGATATATTTTTAAGCCCATATCGCCCATCCCTAGTGGACACCTGACACCCAGCCTAAACCACCAGGAGCTGACTAGCATCATCATCTCCCTGGCCCACACCCTCAAGGGCCTCAGACAGGAGGTAAATGAACTGAACCTGCAAGTCACAGAGTTCTACAGGGAACCGACACCCACTCAGCAAGAGAAGGCACCGAACGGATGCAAAGAACCTTACAGAATGGCGCAACAGAAGGAAATCACCAGTCTTCAGGAGGCTCTAACAGCTGCTGTACACCAAGTGCAGCTGGAAAAAGCCATCAGACAGGACTTGGAAGGAGAACTGTTTCACACAAAGTCACTGTTAAAAACAGCGGATGTGGAAATTAATGAGAGGGACACCAGAACTAAGGCCTTAGAAGGCCATCTACATGCAGCCAGAGCTGAAGTCCAAACACTGACTCAGAAATTCTGCAACATTAACGAGGAGCTTGACATGGTTCAGAGAGAACTGAAAAAGTCCTACCGACTGTGCATGGACTCAAGTAAAAGGCACCCTGCTGTACGTCACACAGCCAGCAGTGCAAATCCCCTCACTCCTGTACACGGATACGAAGGGGGGAGCCAAAGCCTTCTGTTTGATATTTCACAAGTCAGCTTCCTGAAAACCTCTGCTGCTGCAGAAGGAAAGGGGTTTATTCAGGCGAGCCCTGAAACAGCACATGGAGTGACACTTAAAGACCTCAACCGAATGGCCAGAAACATCCCTGCATTCACACCAGAACTTGCAGGAGAGCATGATGTTTACGCTTACTTAAGAGAGATTGACTTTCACCTAGGGCTGCTCGATTATGACAAAAATCATAATCACGATTATTTTGCTCAATATTGTAATCACGATTATTTAACACGATTATTAGCGGGCCGTATAACCAAATTTATCTAAAGTATGCAGTTAACAGCCTACTATAGAAATTGAATAATCAAATGTAAAATAACACGGCATAGTCTTCACTGTAAGAATTAAACTTAATTTGTTTCTAATTAAAGCTACAAAAGACCTTCTGTGAAGAGCAGTGAGTGATTTTGTCTTTGTCTTTTGTTGTTTGATTAATATAAAGCACATAGTCGGCAGCAGGAATATAGCGCGCTATCACCTTAAGAGCCGCACGGATCCAATTTACTGTTACACATGTATTTTCAGTATCATCTGTTTACATTAATTTATTACATAACCGACGAGGGTTTACGTGAATAATCACTAAGCGCCGCATTTTGACACATTTTTGCGTGTATTTGACCGTTTAGGCGCATACGTTCAGCTAAAGGATGACTTTACATGTCTGTGCTCTGCTCCGTCTCTGAGCGCATACACAAATATCCCCCTGAGGAACAGCGCAAGTTCTCTTTCGCGCTTTTTAAAAACATTAATAAATCTAATCAACTTTAATAACTCAAGCATGTCTATTTTGCAAAAGTCACGTTACATGATTTTACTGATTTACACGTGAAAATGGGCTTTTATGGAGGAGTGAAAGCGCACTGCTGGAAAGGGGCGGAATGGGGCGCCATAATCGTTTTATCTCGATTATTGTATTTTCATAATCGTTGGAGGCTGAAATCGAAATCGAAACTGAATTTCGATTAATTGCACAGCCCTACTTTCACCTGCAGTCTTGGACCAGTGTGAAACGCCAAGATAGACTCTATCTGCTCTGGATCACCTGTAGCCCAGAAGTGTGACGCTTCCTGGCTCGACAGCCAGGACACATCCAATCGGACTACCAGCAGCTTAAACAAGCCATCATAAAGGAATTCTCAGACCTGAATTCTCACGGACTGGTCGCTGCCTTAGCCATCGAACAGGGCCGTCATGAAACTCCCCAGGCTTACTACCACAGACTTCGACAAGCTTACTTCGGAGCTCACAGTGAACCTGGGATGGAGGAAGACAGTAGCTTTAAGAGCCTTTTCCTCCGAAACCTCCACCCATAGTAAGTCACCATATAGGCATTATGGCCTGCCCCACAATGCCTATTCAGCGACTGCATGACCTGACACAAAAGGCCTTTAACAAGCACAAGGCCTCGACCAAAGGTGTTTGTAAGACCCCACTGATTCTGAACTGCACAACCCAGAATCCAAAGCAGGCACCAGAGGGCACCCAGCATTGCCACAATGCAAGGCCCTTCTACAGAAAGCCACAAGTCAGCAGAGGACAGAGCCGTCACCATGGCAACAGACCCAGGTTCCAGACCAACCACTGGCAGAGACCATGGAAAAGGCCATCCTCGTCCTGCGAACACCACGGCATGTCCAACAACAGTCCCCCACAACATCCTCCTCCACACTCTTCACACAGGTGCCAAAAGGATGCTGCACAAGGACAGCTGGACACGCCTACTTCTGAGTTACAGGAGCTGCTGTCTCTAGCAAAAGAGCTCCTTGAACAAAACTCAACTGAGGAGTACTGCGAAGGACAAACTTCTGACTCCTTGCCTGATGCAACACAGCATCAGACCCCTCCAAGGGAGGAGCATCCCTTAAAACCAGTCGACACCCCAGAAGCAGCCAGACAACGTTGGATTGAGCAACGGGCCCACAACCTCTACCAACACAACTCAGGCAAGCTCAAGTCGGTGCCGCCACAAAAGAAAAGCGATACCGCAAACATCAGACTTCTGGTGACGTTCCATCAGAACAGAGGGCTAACAACCACCTGCTGCCCTCCTGCCATCATCACTAGGTCAGTCTGAAACTCTCTTCACACTACAAAATCTCCATAACAATTCCCTTTGACCCCTGGAATTACCAGCACTCTCACCAGTGAGAGTCTAACCCGGCTGTTCCACACCACGGGTACCACAGACAGCCTACTGGCTAACAACATCAACAACCATCTGACCCGGACCAACTCACTTCAGGACGACAGGTGACACCTGTAAATTGTAATTATTTATTCCCTTTTGAGCTAATTTGCTACATATGTATATTTATCCAGAAATGGATAACTATTAATTCTGCTGTTAAAAACAAATAAAGAAATGGTGTAGGAGAGTGGTTATTATGTGCAAACAGTGAGAAATTCTATATTTGTGCAGTGTGCGCATGTAAAAAAAAAATCAATTCCGATTTGAAGCTTGTGACATATAAACGCGCACATTAACCCAATCACTTTATTTAGCGTTCATGTAAACACTACATTCAGATTCATCAATCAGAATGAATTCAGTCCGATTGAACCAAAAAGTGTGCAATGTAAACATAGCCACTGAGACATACATTTCATTAAACATGTTTGCTGACTGTGATTAGTTGTTCATGTGAATGACCAAAATCAAAACTATGCAGTCTTTGAAATTAGGTCAAACTCAGCTACTCTAGAAGTGTCCAACTCACTGGTCAGTTTCTCACTTAATATTTGTTTTTCCTATTTTATTAATATAAAACAGAAGATATTTTTGTAAATCTATGTTTTTTACTTAATTGTATTGATTGTTATCATGTCCTCTACCCTATCTTATCTCATCTAGATCATCTTACTCGTGCCGTTACTTCGTGCTTCCCTGCTGCTTTTTTGACTTCTGTGGGAAGTACCAGCGCCGACAATGTAAGAAGTCTCAGTATAAGGAGTACATCGACTTCATCTCTGATGTCAGCACAGTGTGTGGCTTCTACACAGAGGAGGACTGTCTGAGGATACCCTCTACCAAACGTGTAGGTTGGTCGTGTATCTATAGAGCTGGGTCACTAGACTGGACTGCTGGAGATTTACTCCTATTAGCAGTTTCTCACAGTGCCATAAAAAAAGTAGAAATGCCTTGCATCATCTCCATTTTTATTCTTTAGCTTTGCTCAAGCAATATTTTGAAGCAAGGATGTGAATTAGGGGTTTGCAGTATTATACTTGTTGTTTTAACAATGTGCAATCTGACATTGAATATATTCCAAAAACCAAACGGAAACACACCCAGAGAGTGCATGTATACATTACGTGATGTCGGTTAGACTACTGTGTGTGCACATCAAGGTTATTTTCGTAAACTAAAACTAAGACGAAAACGATTGATGAAAAAACATTTTCGTAAACTAAAATAAAATAAAGATGTCAAAATAAAAAAATGAAAAACTAATTGAAATAAAATAATTATCAAAAATAAATGATCGTTTTCGTAATCATTACGTTCTCATGTGAACTGTGTGGCGGTTTGGGGAAATACCTGTCAATGGCACATCACGCACATGGGGTTATCTGATGGAGAGATGCAAAGCAGTTTAAAGCAGAGTCCTGCACGGGTCCTGTTTGGTAAACCTGCAGCCGCAGTATTTAACAGAACACCCGACCTGTTATTCGACAGCAGCACTAATTTAATTCTGTACCCGACCAGGGGTGCGTTTCCCAAAAGCAACTGTGGTTGCAAGTTCCGTCGTTACCAATAGGCCATTCCACCAGGAGGGAACATTTAATTTAAAAGTCCGTGAAAGTGATTTTGTGCCTCTTTGGGATGGCACAATAAAGTGACATTCACTTGCAGAACGCAAGCTTCTAGAGGGCATATAAGTCTGAAATAATGAATTTAGGTAAAGGGGTGCAGAGCCACTGGTGGTTTTGTAGGCAAACATCAATGCCTTGAATTTTATGCGAGCAGCTTTTGGTAGCCAGTGCAAATTGATAAAGAGGTATGACTTGCATTCTTTTCGGCTCATTAAAAATTAATCTTACTGCTTCGTTCTGGATTAATTGTAAAGTTTTGATAGAACTGGCTGGAAGACCTGCCAAGAAAGCATTGCAATAGTCCAGCCTGGACAGAACTAGAGCTTGATCAAGGAGTTGTGGAGCATGTTCCGAAAGAAAGGGCCTGATCTTTTTGATGTTGAACAAAGCAAGATTATATTTATATAAGTATATATATATATATATATATATATATATATATATATATATATATATATAATATATTATACAAGATTTATATTCATATAAGTTATATAATAATATAAATATATTTAATATATAAACGTAACATATTTTCCTTAAATATATACATGCATGTGTGTGTATTTATATATACATAATAAATATACAGTACACATATATTATGTGAACAAAAACTTTTATTTTGGATGCGATTAATCGCGGTTAATCATTTGACAGCACTATTTATTGTTATTGTTCATAGTAATTGTATTTGATTATTTAGAAGTATTTGTAATTTGTATTATTAGAGTGCATCTTAGATGTATTTTCTCATTGGACCATATGAGAGCCATTGATTATCGTTTTCATTTGCCTGACAATTTATTTTTGTGTTATTTGATGAGCAGAAAAGTTAGATCTAGATTACAAGATATTTGTAAGAAGTATTTCTTTTATGTACACATTGTGAATGTTTACTTTCTTATTAAATTCATACGTTTGTTGGTGAAGTTTAGGACGTATTCTTACGGCTCTGTTTCATCAAGTTTATGTGAAATAATTCACTCCCGCTCCACTCCTCGCTCACTGATATCAGAAACACCACTCTGCCTTCACTCCGTGTCTAAAGTATTTAAGTAGGTTTGAAATATCACAGTTCAGTTCATAACGTATATTAAAAAATAAAATAAATAAAATTATTGGAACACTAGTGTGCAAAATTTTCTACCATATGACAAGCTAATAACATGGTTGTCAACATTAAAAGGTATAATTGCTGCTTTTTGCGGTGCAAATTTTGTTTGTGATGAAAATAACTACGTTTTCGTCAGTTATTTTAGGTTGATGCATTTCTTACAGATTTCTGCTCATTCGAATTCAGATACAGATGAAGTAGCACAGTAAGATAACATTTGTTTGAATGCATTTGAGAGAGCGATTGCGTGCGAATAAGTGATTTAGTACTTGTTGAAATCATGCTTTCAGCTGAAAATATTCAGTATATAGAAGGAACAAACAAATTCCTTGAGAACTATAACTTCTCGCTCATGTCCATTGTCGTCGTCATAGCCTTCACATTCTTTCTGATTTGAGTAATCCTTCTCTATCAAGCTAGATAAATATGTGTATTCTTGCTAAATATGCAGTTATATTACGGGCTGTTGGCATGAATTGTACTCGTGATGGAGCTGTGGTGGAACACTCTTGGAGCGAGTGAAAACCACGACGCTCCGACTTTTTAAAAATCCGCTCCTCTCTCCAGTCAAAATCACACTGCTCCGCTCACATACTCTGTTCTACACGGCATCAAGCAAGTAATCTTCAGTTCTTCAAACCAAGTTGTAAACTTTTGCAAGATTGTACACCAGTAGATTCAACACGGCGCACTAAAGATTGTCATGCAGCAAGCAAAGACAAATAGCCCAAGTCTATCAGTGCCTAGTGTAGAGCCATTTTCTGATGACCGAGTAGGGCAAGTTAATGAACAACCATTCAACACACCAGTACTTCATCCAGAAGACAATGCTTCTTTAGGGTTTGCATCCGATGCTGCGTACATTCATAATAACTCCAATATGAATGACGTTACTTGGCCCGCCGTGAACTGATCTCTACAGGGCTGCTGAAATTCAATGACAAACCAGAAAGTTACAGAGCCTGGTGATGTTCATTTAAGAATGCTATCAGAGATTTAGACTTAACATTTAGCAAAAAAATTGACCTTCTTGTCAAGTGGCTTGAAAAGGAGTCTGCTGAACATGTCAGTCGGATCCGAACTGTGAATGAGAATAACCCAGAGAGAGGGTCGAAAATGATTTGGGTCAGGTTAGAAGAATGCTATGTCTCACCTGAGGAGTATTCCTATGTCTCACCAGTGAGTATTCACTGTTCAGATGCCTCAAGAGTTTTCCCAAACTAACAAAGATTATGCGAAACTAAGAGAGTTAAGTGATTTACTCATGGAGCTGCAGTCAGCCAAGGCTGATGGAGAATTGCCTGGACTTGCTCACGGAGTAAATCCTGTAGTTGAAAAACTTCCTTTCGGACTTCAGGATAGGTGATTATCTGTGGGCTCTGATTATAAACTGAAATACAATGTCCCATTTCCTCCCTTTGATGTGTTCGTTGAGTTTATTAGGCAACAGGCAAGGATCAGAAATGACACAAGTTTCAGTTTTACATCTTGTGTAGATGCTCCTACTAAACTAACTTCATGGAAACAGATTAAACAGAAGGAGATTTTAGTCCACAAAACAGACGTGTCACCTACTGTCTCCGGTAACAAAGACAAACCTTTTAGCAGTGACTGTGACAAGTTGTGTCCCATACAAAAACAAAAGGCACATCCTCTTCGCAAATGCCGTATCTTTCAAGAAAAGTATTTTGAAGAGCGTAAAGCATTCCTGAAAGAAAATGGGATCTGCTTTAGATGTTGCATGTCTTCACTGCACATTGCGAAAAATTGCAAATTCCCATGTTAAATGTGCAGACTGTGGTAGTGAGAATCATGATACTGCCCTTCACCAAGAACCAGCACCCATGACTAAAGACATAAGCTCCCATCCAGAGTATGGCAGGGAGGAGGATTCTGTACCATCATCTGGAATCTCATCACATTGCACAAGTCTGTGGTGGTGATCTAACTGACAGATTATGCTCAAAAATCTGTCTTGCCAAAGTTTATCCTAACGGTTGCCACACTAAAGCAGTGAAGCTTTATGCTATAATTCATGACCAAAGTAACAGATCAATGGCCCATTCTGAGTTCTTTGAAATGTTTGGCATCCATAGCCCTAGTTTACCATATTCGCTAAAAACCTGTGCTGGTATTATGGAGACAATGTCCTCCAGAGTGCATAAGGTGCGTAAAACACTCAATGGCCCACATGAATTGCCATTCACACAAAAACTTGATCTGGGATGGGTCATTGTAAGCAACGTTTGCCTAGGAAATGTCCATAAACCCATCACAATTAGCACACTTTACACCAAGATTCTGGATAATGGACGGTCTTTGAACCATGCCCTAATGACCTGCAGGTGAAGGACAGATACAGTGGTTCCCATATTACATGTTGCAGCAGAAAACTCACACACCAATCAGATCACTTGGGTGATATGGTGTTTCAATGTACAAGAGATGATAATGAAGTAGCTCTGTCCTTTGAGAATGACTAATTTCTGGATATTATGAAAAAAGGGTTTCAAACGGTTGGAAACAATGGTTGGGTTGCCATTTAAAAACCCACGACAGCGTCTTCCTGACAATAGGATGCAAGCAATGAAACAATTCTCATCACTCTTGCGCAACTTTGAGAAGAAATCACAGATGAGAGAACACTTTGCTTCCTTCATGGATGAGGTGGTAGAGAATGAGCACGCAGAGGTGGCTCCACCTCTCAAAGACAAAGAGGAACGGTGGTATCTTCCAATCTGTGGTGTATACCATCCAAAGAAACCTGGACAAATCTGGGTAGTATTCGATTCAAGTGCCCAATTCAATGGTGTCTCCCTCAATGATGTTCTGTTAACAGGCCCTGACCTCAATAATTCTCTCTTGGGTGTGCTTTTTAGATTCCGCAAACAGTCAGTTGCCATAACTGCAGACATCCAACAGATGTTTTATTGTTTTCTCGTTAAAGAGGAAGACAGGAATTTTCTGAGATTTTTATGGTTCCATGACAATGACCTCAGCAAAGACATTGTGGAGTACCGTATGAAGGTACATGTCTTTGGGAATAGCCCGTTGCCAGCCATAGCTATCTATGGTCTCAGAAAAGCTGTCCACCTGGAGGGACAAGAGCAGGATTCTGAGGTGCAACACTTTGTAGAATGTGATTTCTACGTAGATGATGGATTAAAGTCCCTTCCAATGGTAGAAGCAGCAGTGAGCTTACTGAAGCGGACACAAAACATTTTTGAAAGATCAAATGTGAGGTTGCACAAGATTGCCTCAAACAGAAAAGAGGTCATGGAGGCCTTTCCATCACAAGATTATGCAAGCGATCTAAAAGATCTTGATCTTGACACAGATAATCTTCCTATACAATGCAATCTGGGACTAAACTGGGACCTCAAATCAGACCATTTCATTTTTCAAGTACCTGATGCAGTGAAGCCCTTTACACGTAGAGGAGTCTTGTCGACCATCAATAGTCTGTTCGAACCTTTGGGATTTGCGGCCCCAGTAACCATCCAAGGCAAATTTATTTTACGAGATTTAAGCTTGGGGAACATTGCTTGGGACTCTCCACTGCCCCAGAACATGGAGGCATGGGACGCATGGCACAATTCCCTGCAAGAGCTAAGACACCTTCAGATAGCTGCTTATCTCAAGCTCTCCTGTGGAGAGAGAGGCAACTGTGTAAGCTTTCAAGTTCAAGTTCAGATTACTTTATTTGTCCTCAATGGGGCAATTCGTTATGCAACAGATAGTATAGTACAAATTCACACACAATCACACACACAATACAGAAATTGCCTACCTTGCAGGCATGGCTAAAAACAATAAACAATACAAAAACCGTAAACAATCAATAAATAATAAGTCAATAAGTTATCTATGGTTCTTTATAGAATTAAGAAGCAGAATGGATGCAGGTACAAAAGAGTGTTTATATCTGTTGGTTCTGAATTTTGGGAGTTTAAAGCGTGATCCCGATGGCAACATCTGAAATTCAGCCTGTAAGTGATGTGAACTATCTGACAGGATAGATTCAACCCTTCTTAACATCTGCTTCTGATAAAGTTCTTCCAGACCTTTCTGCTTAGAACCTGTGATGCAGCTGCTCACTAGGGCTGGTCCGAATACCATTTTTTGAGCTTCGAAACTTCGGTATAAATCAACATCGAATATTCGAAGCTTCGGAGGGAGGGGCCTGAACATATTTTTCTCTCTAATAAAGGCAGGAATCTCTGTGCGTCTGTCTGTCTGTCTGCTTGCATTTTTATTATGTCGAGAACCGTTCATCCAATCGACTTCACGCGTGGCGGGTGTGTTGCTGCGGACCCAGTGTCGCATTTTGGTGCAATATGGACAAGTGACACGTTCAGAATTAATACACTTTTAATAAACTACAGAACAGCGCGAGCCGGAAGCGGCGCGCTTCACGCGGGCAGGGTTTATATGCTCCGAGAACGGACACTGCACTAGTGATACAAAACACACAGGTCTGTTAAGAGCAATACTTTTAATAAAGTAGCCCAGTGCTTAATTTGTAAATTGAGAGGTCCCGGAATAAAGCGGAGTAACGGATCCGGCATGTGATTAGAGGAGGGAGAGGACCAATCTTTAGTGATTGAAAGCGTGCATCAGTTGCTTTTAACAGGGTTCATACGGTCATGAAAAACCTGGAAAAGCTATAAAATTTTAAAACCGCAATTTCCAGGCCTGGAAAAGTTTTGTTAAAGTCATGGAATTTTATTTCACAAATTTCTGTATAATAGAGTTATACAGGTGCATCTCAATAAATTAGAATGTCGTGGAAAAGTTCATTTATTTCAGTAATTCAACTCAAATTGTGAAACTTGTGTATTAAATAAATTCAATGCACACAGACTGAAGTAGTTTAAGTCTTTGGTTCTTTTAATTGTGATGATTTAGGCTCACATTTAACACAAACCCACCAATTCACTATCTCAACAAATTAGAATACTTTATAAGACCAATAAAAAAAACATTTTTAGTGAATTGTTGGACTTCTGGAAAGTATGTTAATTTACTGTATATGTACTCAATACTTGGTAGGGGCTCCCTTTGCTTTAATTACTGCCTCAATTTGGCGTGGCATGGAGGTGATCAGTTTGTGGCACTGCTGAGGTGGTATGGAGGCCCAGGTTTCTTTGACAGTGGCCTTCAGCTCATCTGCATTGTTGGGTCTGGTGTCTCTCATCTTCCTCTTGACAATACCCATAGATTCTCTATGGGGTTCAGGTCTGGTGAGTTTGCTGGCCAATCAAGCACAGTAACACCATGGTCATTGAACCAGCTTTTGGTACCTTTGGCAGTGTGGGCAGGTGCCAAGTCCTGCTGGAAAATGAAATCAGCATCTCCATAAAGCTTGTCAGCAGAAGGAAGCATGGAAGTGCTCTAAAATTTCCTGGTAGATGGCTGCGTTGACTGTGGACTCAGAAAACACAGTGGACCAACACCAGCAGATGACATGGCAGCCCAAATCATCACTGACTGTGGAAACTTCACACTGGACTTCAAGCAACATGGATTCTGTGCCTCTCCACTCTTCCTCCAGACTCCGGGACCTTGATTTCCAAATGAAATGCAACATGTACTTTCATCTGAAAAGAGGACTTTGGACCACTGAGTTCTTTTTCTCCACAGCCCAGGTAAGATGCTTCTGATGTTGTCTCTGGTTCAGAAGTGGCTTGGTAGCCCTTTTCCTGAAGACGTCGGAGCGTGGTGACTCTTGATGCACTGACTCCAGCTTCAGTCCACTCCTTGTGAAGCTCTCACAAGTATTTGAATCAGCTTTGCTTGACTGTATTCTCAAGCTTGCGGTCATCCCTGTTGCTTGTGAACATTTTCCTACCCAAATTCTTCCTTCCAGTCAACTTTGCATTCAATATGCTTTGATACAGCACTCTGTAAACA
The DNA here is from genome assembly GCA_027422415.1 of Schizothorax lantsangensis. NCBI lineage: Eukaryota > Metazoa > Chordata > Actinopteri > Cypriniformes > Cyprinidae > Schizothorax > Schizothorax lantsangensis. The sequence goes on along the minus strand of CM049839.1, from coordinate 36,310,573 downwards.
GCCACACCTTTCAGTAATGACCCTCTGTGACTTACCCTCTTTGTGGAGGGCATGAATGTTCATCTTCTGGATCATTGCCAACTCAGCAGTCTTCTCCATTATTGTGGTTTCAAAGAACAAGAGATACCCGGAATTTATACTGTAGGGATGGTCATTAATTGAAACTCAAATGTAAATATTCTAATATTTTGAGATACTGATTTTTGACTTTCATGAGCTGTAAACTCTAATCATCAAAATTAAAACAAAAAACTTTTGAAATGTTTTACTTTACATGCATTGAATCTAAAATATATGAAAGTTTCACTTTTTGAAATAACTTACAAGAAAAAATGAACTTTTTCACGACATTCTAATTCATTGAGATGCACCTGTATATTTAATCAGGTCCTGAATTTGTGTATATCGCATAGTTTTACTAATTCCCGCAGCTTTCGAGTTTATAATGAGGGAAATTCCTGCAAACATTTATTGAAAATAGCATGTAGGTTAGATGAGTAAATAAATCCACACAAACTAGCAGATTAAATCAGTCATTTGAAAACAGTGTGAGTGATTCGGCTGCACCGCGTCTTCTCTCTTTCACTCTCTCAAAGCGGCTTCACATCAGCGCATCTCGTCTGCACTACAAGAGCTACTGCACGCCGATCCAAGACTTTCACTCGCATCTCGGGACAGTTGACAAAGAAAACGCATGCATCTCATTCGGTTTTGTGGTAGCAGAGGGTCCGTTCACATGTCGCGTCTTTTGCGCGCTTAAGTTCATTATTTAAAATGTAGATGTGCGGCAAGCGCGCTTATAATAGAAGATTTTTCATGAAATATATGCATGCTATAGGTCAGCACGAACGTCTTTCATTGGCGAATGGTCTGTTGCTGGTGCAGATGTTCAGCCAGGCGAGAACCGTTTCGGTGGGTATGCCAGGTGTTCAAAAAAAAAAAGAAAAAAAGATATTCAAATCTCAAAATTGAAAATCGAATGCCAACCCACCGAACGAATATTCGAATAACCGAATATTCTGGTCCAGCCCTACTGCTCACCCTAATTAACCTTGAAAGGAATTTTTTGTTTTGTTTTACAGTGATAGACCCATACCAGCAGATTAAGGAGAAGGTAACAACCGACTCAACAAAGGACCTATAGAAAAGGGTCAACAGGGTCTTGTCCACATTAAACTTTGCCAGCTTCCTCAGGCAATACAGGCGCTGCTGGCCTTTCTTGCAAAGCAAACTGGTATTTGGCTCGAAACTCAACTTATCATCAATAATGGATCCTAAATACTTATACTCTGTAACAACCTCTATTTCCTGACCATTTATACTAGTTTTTTCAGTGTTAGTGACATTGCGCCTAAAATCAATACACATGTCCTTGGTTTTAGAGGCATTCAGTTCAAGAAAGGCATCCTGACACCAAGTTACAAAGTGATCAATGACTGGACCGTGTGAAGTTTACTCATTGTTCAGTAAGCTGACAATAACCGTATCATCAGCAAACTTCACAAAGTGTCGGTTTTCAGTCACAGAGCGACAGTCATTAGTGTACAAAATATAGAGGAGGGGGGAAAGAACACCTGCGGTGAGCCAGTTGATGTGAGGGCCAAGTCAGAGAGATGGCCATTTACTCTTACTCGCTGGGATCTATTTGTGAGGAAGTCTAATATCCAGCCCACAAGGTTGGCCTCCAGTTTGAACTCAACCAGCAGGTGGGGCTGAATGGTGTTAAAGGCTGACGAGAAATCCACAAACAGTAGTCTGGCATGGTTTCTGTTACCCTCAAGGTGCTTAACCCTCTGGGGTCTGAGGTGATTTTGGGGCCCTTGAGATGTTTTGACATGCCCTGATATTTGTGCTTATTTCAGCTACTTATAATATACTAATGACCAACATGTATTTGTTTTTGTATTCAGCACAAACTTTGCTACAATATTATGTGACCAAGATGGATGTACATGTTTGTATTTTTTTAGAAAAAAAATATTATGCGTGGTTAGTAAGTTTTGGGGGGAAAAATGTAGCTGAAATAAGGCCATAAAACCCACACTAAATAGTCCTGAATAAGACTTTTGTGTAATCGGTCTTGTCGGCTAGAATATTTACTTCACAATTAAGTGAGAATCATTCTGCTTACTCATTTACAGAAAACAATATATTGATTAAAATTTTTTAAGACATGTTTTGTGATTGAAAGCCTGTATGCGAGGGAGTGACAATGTCCTTGAATATTAAGTGATTCTCACCTGAGACACAAAGGTCCCTCCCCTAAAGGCTGCTAATGGCCCATCAGTGTGACTGACTTTGAGGCAGGTAAGAGAGAATGTGAGGAGATTGAACAAATGTTTTTTTTTTATTATTTGTATTTTATTTACAACACCGTATAATCAAAACATACATAATGAAGGTCAAAGACACATTATTGTGCACACTGATCTAACCACAGAGATGTGAACAGACTTTGAGTCATTCCTGCAACAGATTCTGTTCAACAAGTGACACAAGTAAATCATGCCTGATATTTACGTGTGTTATTTGAGTGTTTCTGCTACTTTCCATGGATTCAAGAAGAAAAAAAAACATAATCAGTGGTCAAGGAGCTTGTTTTACCATATAATATCAGTGTAGTTGGACATCTGATGTTGATACATCACTCTCAGAGGAAAACAGTTTGAAGAAAGTCATCAGGATTCATCATCTGTGTTGCAGGTATCTGATTCAATAAAATACAAACAACCAAAAAAAAACATTTGTGAGCATGTTAATATCAGGAGCATCTTTTTATATATATGTTTTATAGACTCACGCATGCTTTGTACTATCGTAAACAAAAAAATACATTTTATATCTGAGAAACTAATTATTATTGTTTAGAAAAAAACAACTATGATTTTGTAGTCATATAGCCTAGTATGTATGGCTTTGTACTACAAAAGATGTACTTTGTACTATAAAAAAAGGATATTTTATATCTGAGAAACTAATTATTATCGTTTAGCACGCTATTAAATCCATTTGTGAACATTAAACATTTTTCTAAACATTGTAGCATTCATCATGTTGTCGTTTGGGAAAAAAAATAAACGCGTTCAAGTTTGAGTCACAATAACACGTTAACTAATGCAAAAAAAGAAACATTACTTACTCATCAGATCGCTCTTCTCTTCTGGATGAACTCTTGCTCTTATTTGGAGGCAAATCCAGCTTTTATTCAGAGTGTCTTCTTCCAGAAACGAACAGTAATGTTAGCGCGAGGAACGATCTGGCTTTGTTTATGTTGGGCGTTTCCTTGAGCACGCGGCTCACGTGGCTATTTACATATGAACGCGAGGGGGCGGGATCGCATTAGAAATAATGAGTTAGACGGGACAGACTGAACATCGTGTTGGTTTCATACGGATTACTTCATCACAGATTGTTTGTTTTTGATAAGACTTACTTCATTTCAAAGTAGACACTTCCAGCTTTCTATAGATATAACTTCCATGTCCGTGTGTTGAGTTTTCGCTGAGTTACAGTTCATTTTAGTGACGTTTTTCGAAGAGCAGCTCGCGGAGATGGAGAAGACAAAGAGCGCATCCTGTTTGTTTTCTTTTTTTTTTCCAAAACCACAAAGTTTTGTTGTATTCGTGAGTGTACACAAAAAAAATAGACACTTCAAAGTTTCAATTGATGTATAACACTTATCTGTACGACCAAAATCGACGGAGTATTTTTAATGTCTTTTGCACTGGTCTTAAAAAAAACGAGTTGGTATCGCCGGCGATACAGCCGTCCCCTTAGGGTTAAGAATGAGGTTGAGTACTGTTACAGTTGCATCCTGGACCCCTCTGTTGAGTCTATATGCAAACTGTAGTGGGTCGAGGAGGCAGTTCGTCCTAGATGTCAGTTCTCTTTTAATCAGCTTTTCAAAAGACTTCATCACAAGTGACATAAGGGCTATGGGTCTATAATCATTTAAAGTCTTAGGGTGGCTATTCTTTGCAACAGGGACTATAGTTGACTGTTTTCATAAGTCAGGGATCTTCTGATGGCACATAGATTGATTAAAAATATAATTAGAAATAGGGCCTAGCTGTTCCGCACAACAAGAACGAACACGGCTGCCAATGTTGTCTGGGCCCGGACTCGTTTTGGCTTTGCAATATTTAAAGGTGTTCACAACACTTTGTGCAGAGAAACATACAGCTGATTGGGGCTGGGACAGTGAAGACTGTTTTTGGACAACAATTTCATTGCTAAAATCATGTTTGTCAAATCTTGAATAAAATTGATTTAGTTCTTGGGCCAGGGATATGTCTGAGGTGAAGCCTTCCAATGCCACCTTTTTCTTTTTGTCATTTAGACCCACCATTGTTTTAATACTGTCCCATGCTGAGCCTAGGAGATTATTACTCAGTTTGTGTTCCACTTTAAGTTTATAATCCCATTTAGCCCTTTTGATTTCACGTTTAATCTCCTTTTGAATACTGTGTAATTCCTGAAGGTTATTTTGTCTAAATGCTAGCTTTTTCTTTTTCAACAAGTCTTTAAGTTGTTTTCTCACACATGGCTTGTTATTGGGGTATATTTTGACAACTTTTTTAGGAATTACAGTGTCCTCACAATATGCAACCCATGAGCTGACCACTTCAGTCAGTTCATCTATGTCCCTTTAAGATTGGACAAACTCCTCCCACAAGGTACAGTCCAAGCAGCCTTGCAGGGCCAGCGAAGCCTCTTCAGACCAGACCTTCACTTGCCTGGTATCCACTTTCCCCCTCTGAAGGCAAGTGCGATACGCGATACGCAATGAACAGTGATTAAAATCACCTAAAATTAGATTTGGGGCATCGGGGGACACTGCCTGTAGTTTCTGAACAGTGCTATAAATTAATTCTAGGGCAGTACTTTCGTTAGCCTTTGGGTGAATGTAAACAATAGTTACAAAATTCTGCGGGAATTCCCTGGGTAGATAGAAGGGGCGCATGGAGACTGAGTAGTTCAATGTCTTTTGTACACAACTTTTCTCTCACTAGCATTGTTTTGCACCAGCGCTCATTTATGTACAGGCACACCCCGCCCCCTCGCGACTTGCCAGTCGTCGCTGCAATCCGATCCATGCGAAAAGGAGCACCGAAACCATCCAATGCAATGCCAGCGTCCGAGTCCGCTTCTCCCAGCCATGTTTCTGTCAGGGCCAGGATACATGCTTCTTTGAATTCATGTTGGTATTGGACATGGGCTTGCACTTCATCAGACTTGTTTCGGAGGGACTGCATGTTAGCAAGGATGATAGAGGGCAAAGGAACGCGCGACAGTGACCGCCTTGCTCACTCGCGTAATCCACCTCTCCTACCCCGCTTCCTTGATCTCTGACGAGGTGCGTTGGTAGGGCTCCGGTTCTTTCCATACTGCCATTTGATGTCGGCGATATTCGGGAAGGTTAGATCTGGAGGTGGCCTAGAGTTCGCTGGTTGATCGAACTTCAACAGATGGTCCCGGCTGTATAAAATTTCGAGACCGAAAAGTGCCGCACCAGGCCTCTGCCAGATGAAAAATTTCCCACAACACCACCAGCAGTATACATCCAACAGACCATTTCATTGTAACCGGACAGGAAAAAAGCGATCGCTGCAAAGCTGATCATGTGCGTAAGTTGCAGAATGCGATAAACTACAATCAGATATGAAAAGGGCACTCAGATAACTTTAACGAGTTATACAAACAACAAACAAACAACCATCACGCTACTATGCTGCCGTTCGTTGCGTGTGCATGCGCCCACCAGCTTTGTGATGGGCAAAGTGAAACTTGCTCCACTTCCTGAACATACCATCCCAAGATTGGAACGGTGCACTGCAGTCTTGGCAGTGGAATTAGCTGATCTCATCTCATCTGAGATTGACATGGATTTTGACACTATCACTTTCTACATTACAGCAAGTTGGTATTAGGATATATTCATAATCAGACTAGACGCTTTTATGTCAACAGTCGAGTCTTACGGATAAGAAGATCTAGTCAGCCTGAACAGTGGTATTATGTATGCATTGACCAAAATCAAGCAGATATAGCTAGGGCTGGGTATACTTTTTAGGCACCGACCGAATTGCCTCGATACCATAGAGCAGGGGTCGGCAAGTAAGTTTGGCAGCGGGCCAATCCTAACAACCTGCGCACTTTGCCCATGTCTGCTAATACACTACTTTCTTTTTCTATTGGTCTCTGGAATTGTCAGTCTGCTGTCAACAAAGCTGATTTCATTACTTCCATTACTAGTCATTCAAGACTAAACATCATGGCCCTGACAGAGACCTGGATCAAACCAGAGGACAATGCTACACCTGCTGCACTCTCCAATAACTTCTCCTTTTCCCATACCCCCCGTTTGACTGGAAGAGGTGGAGGTACTGGTCTGCTCATCTCTAATAATTGGAAATTTGCTCCTTTACCATCTATGAGTATCAACAGCTCCTTTGAATCACATTCGGTTACTATTACCTACCCTCTAAAAAATTAATTTTGTAGTTGTTTATCGACCTCCAGGACCACTAGGTAACTTTGTGGAAGAATTAGATGTGTTGCTCTCAACCTTTCCTGAGGATGGTACTCCCTTAGTTATACTTGGAGACTTCAACATCCACCTAGATAAACCCCAGGCTGCAGACTTCCACACTCTACTTGCCTCTTTTGATCTCAAGAGAGTGTTAACTACAGCTACTCACAAATCAGGCAACCAACTGGACCTTATTTACACACGACACTGCTCCACTGAACATGTGCTAGTTACTCCACTGCACACCTCGGATCACTTCTTCCTCACTCTTAACCTCAACATGATTCCTCAAACAAAACATACCCCTCCACATGTCACTTTTCGATGTAACTTACGCTCACTCTCACCCTCCCGGCTATCTGCTATGGTTTAATCTTCGCTTCCTCCCCCTAAACAGTTATCATCTCTTGATGCTAACAGTGCTACTGATACTTTCTGTTCCACTCTGATGTCTTGTTTAGATACTTTCTGCCCCTTATCTTCCAGGCCAGCCCGTACCACCCCTTCTGCCCCTTGGCTATCTGACGATCTCCGCGAACATCGTTCTAAGCTCAGGGCTGCAGAGAGGGTATGGCGCAAATCACAAAATCCTACTGACCTTAATTTATATTGATCACTCCTCTCTGACTTCTCTGATAATGTCTCCATTGCTAAAAGGACATACTATCACGACAAAATTAACAATTCGCCTAACTCTCGCATGCTCTTTAAAACATTTTCCTCCCTCCTTTATCCTCCTCCTACCCCTCCTTCATCAACTCTAACAGCTGATGACTTTGCCACATACTTCATTAATAAAATTACAAACCTCACTGCACAATTCTCCACACCACAAACTGTCAAACACATCTTACCAGCAAACATACACTCGTTCACATCCTTCTCTCCACTCTCTGAGGCAGAAGTCTCTAAACGCATCCTTTCCAGTCATCCTACTACTTGTCCGCTTGATCCTATTCCTTCTCATCTCCTTCAAGCCATTTCTCCTGCAGTTGTACCTGCACTCACTCACATCGTTAACACATCCCTTCACACTGGAGTTTTTCCCTCAGCATTTAAATAGGCTCGTATAACCCCTCTTCTTAAGAAACCCACTCTTAACCCAACTCTTTTAGGGAACTATAGACCGGTTTCCCTTCTACCTTTCATTGCAAAAACACTTGAACGAGTTGTGTTCAACCAAGTCTCTGCCTTTCTAACACAGAACAACCTCCTTGACAGCAACCAGTCTGGCTTCAGAAGTGGACATTCGACCAAAAACTGCCTTGCTCTCAGTTGTTGAAGCCCTAAGACTTGCTAGAGTGGCTTCCAAGTCTTCATTACTTATTTTGCTGGATCTGTCCGCTGCTTTTGATACGGTCAACCACCAGATCCTCCTGTCTACCCTATTGAAAAAGGGCATCTCAGGAACCGCACTCCAGTGGTTTGAGTCTTACCTCTCAGATAGGTCCTTCAAGGTATCTTGGAGAGGTGCGGTATCCAAGTCGCAACATCTAGCTACTGGGGTGCCTCAGGGCTCAGTTCTTGGCCCACTTCTCTTCTCTGTCTACATGGCATCATTAGGTTCTGTCATTCAGAAGCATGGCTTTTCATATCACTGCTATGCTGATGACACTCAACTCTACCTCTCATTCCATCCTGATGATCCGACGATAGCTACTCGCATCTCAGCATGTCTAACAGACATTTCTTGCTGGATGAAGGACCATCACCTTCAACTCAACCTAGCTAAGACAGAACTACTTGTTGTTTCAGCAAACCCATCACTTCTTCACAATTTCACCTTCCAGTTAGGCTCATCTACCATAACTTCTTCAAAAACTGCCAGAAACCTTGGAGTTGTGATTGATAATAAGCTGAATTTCTCAGACCACATTGCTAAAACTGCCCGGTCCGGCAGATTTGCTTTATACAATATTAGGAAGATCAGGCCCTTTCTTTCGGAACATGCAACACAACTCCTTGTTCAAGCTCTTGTTCTGTCCAGACTTGACTATTGCAATGCTCTCTTGGCAGGTCTTCCAGCCAATTTCATCAAACCTCTACAATTAATCCAAAATGCCACTGCAAGGTTAATCTTTAATGAGCCGAAAAGAACGCATGTCACACCTCTGTTCATCAATTTGCACTGGCTACCAATAGCTGCTCGCATAAAATTCAAGGCATTAATGTTTGCCTACAAAACCACCTCTGGCTCTGCACCTTTTTACCTAAATTCAATACTTCAGACCTATGTGCCCACTAGAAGCTTACATTCTGCAAGTGAATGACGCATTATTGTGCCATCCCAAAGAGGCACAAAATCACTTTCACAGACTTTTTCATTAACTGTTCCCACCTGGTGGAATGACCTGCCCAACTCAATCCGAGCAGCTGAATCCTTAGCCATCTTCAAGAAACGGCTAAAAACACATCTCTTCCATCTTTATTTGACCCTCTAACTCTAGTACTCTCTATTCTAATTCTATTTTATCTATCTGTCTTCTTTTTATTTAAAAAAAACACACACACTTGACCCTCTATCAACTGCATATTTATTCTGTAACTGCAAGCTTTTCTTGAAAAAATAACACTACTTGTTTCTTTAAAAAAAAAAAAAAAACTAGATTTCTTTTTTCTATATTCTATTTACTTGTTTTCTTTATAAAAAAAAAAAATATATATATTAAAAATAAAATATATCTTGCTACGTGTACTGCGTTAGGCTAACCAAGACTTGTCATAGCACTTGCATGTTGTTGCTCTTTTGTTGGTTTTGATTGCTTCTATTGCCCTCATTTGTAAGTCGCTTTGGACAAAAGCGTCTGCTAAATGACTAAATAAAATAAATAAAAATAGATGGCTGGCCAGAACATAGTCAAAGGATAATTTAAGAAATTAACTGATAAAAAATACAACTACAATTGCCTGACAGACTGTTACAGTGTCTTTTGTAACTGTTAGAGAGTTGTTACTCTGTTAAATCCTGTAGTAGGGCAGTCATTAACAAAAAGCCACATTTGTGTAGAGTTAGGCAGAGTAGCCTATGTGAGCGGAGTGGAGCGCCGACAATTTCCCCTGCGCGCTCCGAGCATTTAATCACTCCGCTCCTGGTTCACCATTTCCCGCTCCCGCTCCGCTCCTCGCTCACGGATACCAGAGACACCGCTAACCTGACTTCGCTATCTCATGAAAAGTATATTAAAAAATAAAATAACAGTAGGTTTGAAATATAACCGTTCTGTTCATAACGTATATTAAAAAATAAAATAACAGGAGACTTTTTTTCCTTTCAATGTGGCTTATGGTTGTGGAACATTAAAAGGTATAATTGCTATAGTGTGCAAACTTTTTTTCCTACCACATGAGCTAATAACAAATTTTGGTTGAAAATCAGCATTAAAAGGTATAATTGCTGCTTTTTGCAGTGCAAATTTTGTTTGATGAAAATAACAGTACGTTTTCGTCAGTTATTTTACCTACGGATCGATGCATTTCTTACAGATTTCTGCAGATGAAGTCATTCAAAATCATTTGTTTGAATGATACAGATGAAGTAGCACTGTAAGATTACGTGTGAATAAGTGTTTTAGTTTGTTTAAATCATGCGTTATCGAGCGATTGCGTGTGAATAAGTGTTTTAGTACTTGTTTAATTCATGCCTTCAGCTGAAATTATTCAGTATAGGAAAAAACAAATTCCTTGCCTTCACACTATAGGAACTGATTTGAGTGCCTTCACATTCCTTCTGATTTGAGTGATCCTTCTCTATCAAGCTTGCTAAATATGCAGTTATATTACGGGCTGTTGGCATGAATTGTACTCGGGATGGAGCAGTGGTGGAACGAGTGAAAACACAACGCTCCGATTTTTAAAAAATCCGCTCCTCGCTCCAGTCAAAATCACACCGCTCTACTCCGCTCCCCGCTCCACTCACGTACTCTGATTGTGAGTAACTGTTGCTGTCATGGGTCAGTTTTGGCCCGCGGGCCGCCTGTTGCCGACCACTGCCATAGAGTATCGAAAAACGTCTTGTCGTTCAGTACCAGACTTCGATACCTAAGGGGTTAATCTCATCAACGTCAGTGAGCCAATAAGCCTGCAGCACCAGGTGTGTTCGACTAGAAGCGACGCCACGCAGATCGATCAGTGTTTGACATCCGCGAGAGCAGAGGTACGTAGGTACACAGTAACGAAGTACATTTACTTGAGTACTGTACTGAAGTACACTTTGAGTATCTGTACTTTACTTGAGTGTTATTTTTTCTGCAAACTTGCTACTTCAACTTCACTACATTTGAATGACAAATATCATACTTTTTACTCCGCTACATTTATATCAAGGTCCTCAAGTAGAAAGTCATTATATGTAGCAGTTTTTCCAGTGTGCGCATTTTCAGATTCACTGAACCCTTTTTTTCTGCTAAAATCCGGCCTGTGATCTGCCAGTGTTGCGAAGTCTTACAGTATTTCTAAGCCTGCAGTTTTCCGCCTAGATTTGAATGGATATTTGGCTGATTTTTTACGTAAATCTGGCAACTTCTGGACTTTCCCCGCTAAACTAATGTAAACATCTGCGCTACTGCACAGCTGAAAGTGCTCTAAAAAGGCAAATAAGATAATAAAATACGAAAAAGGCACATATTTATAGTGTGGTGTGATCATCTGTATGTTCACCACATTGATTTTAAAGAGACAACTGTATGTGATGCCTTACGTAGGCCGAGCACTACGATCAAAGATCATAGAAGATAAATGATTGGCATACAGTAAATAAAAATTACCTACACCTTGATCTACATGATAAAGAAAATGTATAGTTTTTATTCTGTGTGAACTCGCATGTGTATGTGTTAACTCATTAAAGCTCTTTGGAAAATTAACCATGTTTTTACTATAGTAACTAGTTTAACTATGGTATTTGCAGTAAAATCACAGTATCCACAAATTTACTATTCTCTCACTGTAGTAACCATAATTATGCTATTTGTAGTAAAACTACAGTAACCACAAATTTAACAGTTTCATTATAGTAACTATAGTTTAATATTTGTAGCTAAACTATGGCAATACAAATGGTAGGCTAATATATCCGTCAAAAATGGCTGCTACCATATATAAAAAACATTACTAAATTGCTGCTAAAAACTGGTCAAGGAAGTATATAATCTGAACATTATTTTATTGTCAAAACACTGCACATAAATACATATATTTTTTGCAAAACAAATGATCAATAAGTAGGTTAAATGATCACACAGTTCCAAATGTTTTACTTCACTTTTTTACAAATTTGGAATCTAATCTGGGAATTAGTGTTAATTTTGTCAGCTGTTTTCAGTTTTAGTCTTAGTCTTAGTCCCGTGTTAAATGTCCTTGTAAGTTTTTTCTAAATCATATTTAGTCAACATTATCCTATTTGGTTTTAGTCAAGTTTTAGATGACTAAAAGTCTCAACATTTTAGTCTAGTTTTAGTTAAAGAAAATCTGAAGTATTTTTGTCAATGAAAACTTGACATTTTAGCAATAAGATTATTATTAATTAACCGTAAAGCAGTATTAATTTTAGCAGCCATTTTTTATTTAGTCTTAGTCTTAATCAAATGTACATATTTAGTCAAGCTTGTCCTGTTTTTTAGTCAAGTTTAAGTCAATGAAATGTATGAGCATTTTAGTAATGTCTTAGTCAAATCTTAAGTCACATTTTCATCATGCTGTATAATGGTTAAACTGATAAAAATAATTTTTACTCAAATTTATAATTGTAACGATTATTGTCATTTGAAAAAAAATACTTTTGCATTTCAGGTATTGCACTTTCAACAGTAAGCACAAATCAATAGAATGTGGACTCATGGTGTATTTTACCTCATCTAGTGTACTGTTTTATTATATAAATTAATACCAAAGATTTATGCAATCTGTCTACATTATGAAAACTGCTAAAACAAACGAAAAATATTATAACAGTGAAATTCCAAGTAATTCCACTATAGTTCCAAAATGCAATATCCTATTTATCTATTAAAACAACAGCGGTTGAGTAAGTGCATTTATACAGTGATCACAACCGCAAACAATACAGTAGAGATCTCATGACAGAACACAGTCCGGCTGAGTGACACTTTCATGTAGATCGCTAAAATCCAGCTTGTTTGTCTGTGTTTTCAGATCATCGGCGGCGGCACTTCCAAATAGTTGGTATAACTGCAGACCGGAGATCTCCAAAATGGGTGTGAACTCCAAAAGTGGGCAGAACCTCCAAAATGGGGAGGGGTCTATTCGCGCAAAGACTTTCACCACTGGCTCTGGCTTCAGCCAATTGTTATTGACTTACATTTCAAAATAAAACTTTATAAATTAAACATTGTTTCTAGTTGATCTAAAATAAAATATGCTATATAAATCAATATTCTCTGTGAGAGCAGAGCCCAAAGCTCGTGGCCAGTGATGTTCGGGCCGGAGTTTGAACCTCTGCTTAATGATATAAATGAGAATCACCCACGAGCCGTCCCATAGCAGCGCAGGGGAAAGATTTTACTCTATTGCTTTGTTTTACAATGGGGGCGTCCCGGGGCTCAAAAGTCGCAGGGTAGGATGGGGTAGTGACGCTGGGTGTAGCTAAAAAGGTGCCATTGTCCGGTGAGGTCCGGTTGGGGAGTTACGGAATGGCCGGCTCGGCGATCTCATATTGCATAATCTTATTAACTGCTTATCTCCTGAACTGCAACTTTATTTACCATGCTATTCAGTGCCAATCCCGCCGTGCAGCCAAATTCACTGGTTAAGGTTAGGGTCAGGTGTGGGGTAGGTTTAGGGGTTAGCATTTTTGTAGCATAGTGTAGGAAATTAACACTGTGATTGACACAACCAATAAAATCTTTAGAATCATCTGTGGGGCGGAGTTTGCGCTGAAGTTGATTGGGAGAAAAAATTGCGCATGCGTGTCTGTCAATGGGAGGAAGCCACACCCTATTTTGGAGCTCCCACCCCGTTTTGGAGTTCCTGCCCCCATTTGGAGATCTCCAGGCTGCAGTTATACCCTTCTCTGCGCTTCCACAATGAGGAGCGAGCACGTGCGCGTGGTTGCCAGATTGCTTAAAATAAGCAAAACACCGGGCAGAAAATGTATGCTTGTAACAGTGAAGCTCTGATTCGGGGATTTGAACTTTTGATATCTGGCAACCGCACTCATGAAATCTCGCATAGTAGAGGCATGTAGAGCAGTCTAAAGTCTCATCTTATTTCGTCAATGAAATTGCATGTTGATATAGTCATAGTTATCGTTTATTGACCTTATTGTTGTCTCGTCTTCATTTCGTCTTAGTCATGGGTAAAAAGTTCTTCAACGAACATTTTTCGTCATAGTCTTTGTTGACGAAATTAACACTACTGGGAATCGATAAGAATTGAAATCAATAAGCAGCATCAAAATCGGAATGGATAAAATTCAAACAATATCCAACCCTAGCCACATTTTGTGAAGTTCACTGATTTCTGAGCATTTTATGAACACTGATCAGTTGATGGCAAAATTAAAAAAGATGGTTCTTTGGCGCAACGTGCACACTCATGGCCATACTGAGAGAGTATGTTTCAGTTTTCTGAAAAGACTAAAGATTTGTTTTCTTTTCAGTGATTGCTTTGTTTGCCTAAAATGAACCATATCATAGCCTTCAATATCTCTTTGAAAAAGAACTTTGTAACTTTTAAACAAGTATTAAAATGAGTAGCTGTAGGAGTGTTAAATAAAAAATAAAGATGATTATCTTCATTCAGTTGTTCCATTTCTATTGGTTTGGTAACATAAAAGCTCTTAATTCCAAAGATAATACAAGCTAATCAGTGTATTCAGTAGGATGCATTAGTGGCATAAGGTATTATAAGTATACAACAATGTTACAATAAAACAATGCATTTACTTTTTACTTTTGATACTTAAGTACTTTTAAAAGCATGTACTTTCGTACTTTTACTTAAGTAAAAACCTGTCTTTACAACTTTGACTTGTAGTTGAGTAGTATTTGACCCGTAGTATCTGTACTTTCAAGTAATGAAGTTGTGTACTCTGTCCGCCTCTGCTCGAGAGCGGACAAAAAAATTTGAAAGCGTACGAAGCAGTCTGCTCTCTATAGCTCTCTCGGTCCTGCGCAACACAGCGTCAAGTCGAACAGACCTACTAGTTTACAGCGGTTACAGAGATGTGGCTCACACGTGAGGCTGTAGCGTGAAAGCATCCCAACCCCCAGATGTAAGGCTACGTTTACACTGGTGCGTTTTTGTTTAAAAATGAAAACAATTCTCGTCCATACTGGCGTTTCAAAAAAAGATATCCGTCCATACTACACGAGTTACGTGACCATTTATGCACACTGTAGCATCATGCTACATAAGACAATAAATAAGATTTATATTCCGCTTTTACTCAAAACTCACTTTAAACCACCATCGAGTGTTTGTAATAACTTCCGATTGCAGTCTAATGTGTGTTTTGGCCATGTAATGTTGCTGAAATATGTTATGTCCTTTGAGTCAGAAGTTACAGCGATTGCGGAACAGAGAAGGCATATAACGTTATACATACCGGCAGACAGCGCTGCAAGGTACTAATGCTTATCAGTAAATTAGTGGAAAATTAATAGAAATGATGATTCTGTCTGAGCTATGCGTTTTAAAGCGAACATGCACTAGTGTAAACGTAGCCTAACAGATGTGTAAACTGAAAACTATTTGAGCTTTATTAAAATTATTTACACTGATTTATTGTGTTGGATATATTTTGTTCCTTTGTGCAGTCTTTGAGTCTGTATAAAGCCCTGTTCACACCAAGAACGATAACTATAAAGATAGCTATATTAGCGTCCACACCAGCACATTAGCGTCTGCCGCTTTAAATTCTCCAGCTCGTAATAGCAGGATGGATTCCGATTGGATGTCAATGTTTGTATCGTTCATCAGCTGGAAAATTAGTTTTGAAAGTGATTCCAACGATATCGTTTCTCTGTGCCTTTATCGTTATAGTTGTGGTGTGGACTTGAAAAAAGTATCGTTCAGGAACCATTCAAGAGGGAAGAGGGAAACATTCAAGCTCATAAATCCTTCACTTGATGTATATGTACAACCAGCAGTGACCAATATGAGTACCACAGCTGTGAGCAAGAAGCTGGGATCACAATGTTTTTCCAGGTTCTCTAATTGGCAATCACTTATCCGTTCAGTCGGATGCCTCATTCACATTGCCAATGTTTTCCATAAACCAGCAACTGATGAATCCTCATGCCTCAGGAGTTGCCATTATTGTCCAACAGCTTGTTCAGTAGAAAACTTCTCAAAGGTTAAAATTGTCATCCTTCATGCCGTCCAAGAAGAAACCTATGCAACAGAAATTTCATGCATCAAGAATGGGAAAAATCTTCCTAAAAGTAGTCCATTAATTTCACTGAATCCATTCATTGACAATCAAGGTCTTTTGAGAGTTGGAGGTCGCATTTCAGCAGCGAAACTGGATCAGGATGAAAAGAACCCCTTGATCATTCCTGGCAAGCACCATGTTGGAGCCTTATCGGTAATGCGTTATCATCAACAAACCCAGCATCAAGGACCCTTACTCACCGAAGGAACTATCCGTTCAGCCGGTTTCTGAATCATTGGAGGCAAAAGGCTTGTCAACAATATCCTATATCATTGTGTCCTTTGTCGAAAACTTCGTGGCCACCTCCAAACTCAGGAGATGGCTTTTCTTCCATCAGAACGGATGTGTACAGATCCTCCCTTCACCAACATAGGCCTGGATGTATTTGGCCCATGGTCCATCTATGCTCGTCGGACAAAAGGAAGTCTGGCACATGACAAAAGATGAGCAGTGATCTTCACTTGTCTCAGTGCCAGGGCAGTCCACATCAGTGTTGGGGGTAACGCATTACAAGTAACGCGAGTTACGTAATAATATTACTTTTTTCAAGTAACTAGTAAAGTAACGCATTACTTTTTAATTTACAAGAAAATATCTGAGTTACTTTTTCAAAAAAGTAACGCCAGTTACTTTTTTCCCATTTATTGACTGATAGTTATTGAAAAACTAACTGAAATAAAATAATTAACAAAAATTAACAATCGTTTTCATAATCATTACGTTCTCACCCCTTGGCGGAAAAATATTTGAGTTGTGTGACAGTTTAGGGAAATACCTGTAAATGGCGCATCACACACATTGGGTTATCTGACGGAGAGACGCAAAGCAGTTTAAAGCAGAGTCCTGCACCGGTCCTGTTTGCTAAACGTGCACCAGCAGTACTTAACAGAACACCCGACCCGTTATCCCACAGCAGCACTAATTTAATTCTGTACCAGACCAGAACCGTTTGACATAAAGACCGCGAGTCGCGACCCGAACCGCACACGCATTAATCTACAACATCAGGTAGGCAAAACTTATTCATTTTCTCGTGTAACACAAGCAATCAAACCAACATTAGGCATTCTAAGTTGGTGCTTTGACGAAAAACAGACACGCAGAGCAACGTGATAATTAACAGAAAAAAAAGATGAGAACGTGCATCCTTTCTGTAAACAATACAAAACTTGGCCGAGCATCTCGTGATCACTCTGCCAAACTTTAGAACAAATATGCATAGGCTAAATTACATCATACACATGCTTATAATTCTTCATAAATAAAGAAAAGAACATATTCAAATATGAGCCTTTACTGCGATTGTCGTTATTATTGAATTTCATTAGTCATTAGTCATAATTCATTAGATGATTTATGCGCGGCTGTTCATGGAAAAGTGAGCAAGACACGACAATACCATGATTATGGTTAAATAAGAAAAAAGACATCTAATATAACGAAATTAGGCTACATTTATTTTCATATTAATATCGCAACACACCATTAGATTACATTATCGCAACTTGTGTAGATTTATGCGTTTCAGCATGCGTTAATTTTGTGTCGCTAAACGTTTGCCTCAATAAGGTTAAATTATGCCTACGTCTTTCGTTGGCCTTCGCTCTGGAAGTGATCTGTTGATTCTGCTAAACTTAAATTAAAACCGAAACTAAACTATATAAAAACTAAATAAAAATGTGTTCACAAAATAAAAACTAAACTAAAACTAACAAAAATATTAATGAAGCTAATAAAAACTAAACTGAATTTTATAGCAAATTTGAAAACGATATTAAAATAAAACGAATTAAAAAATTCAAAACTAGGGCTGTGTATTGGCAAGAATCTGGCGATACGATACGTATCACGATACAGGGGTTGCAATACGATATATTGCGATACTGTAAGCAAGGCGATATATTGGGATATTTCTTATTTTATGAATAGGATATATTTTTAGGAAAGCTGTCATTAAGAGCACACCACCATATGCAAACCTTAGCAATAAATAAATAAAAACTGTTTAACCAGAACACACTGGGATCTGCATTTGCAATAATCAGTCCCTGTAACATTCTATTGAACCACTTTTTGTGCAGCACGAGTCAAGGGGGAAAAATTCAAGTCCTTACAGGATTCTTTAGTTAAATGTATGTATAAAATGTATTTTATAAAAAAGACCATATATATTTTTAGACCCTGCTTTAAAGGTTCACAGTTTAAGTTTACAATTGTAATATACAATATCATAACATTTTGATCTGAGCAAAAAATTACATCATCTTAGTATTAATGAAATATAAAGTGCTTGCTGGATTCCTAATGAAAACAAAACAAATGTAAACAATAAAATAAATACAGATGTTGAACATTCTCAGAACCTTTCAACTTGGATTTCACAGGTTTTTCAGTTTGTATTTATGTTCCGCGTGGAATCGCCGAGACCGCGACGCGAGCACCGCCCCAACTGCACAAAACACCCCCGACCACAGTTGCCAACTCTCGCGAGACAAATAAGCTACCGCAGCTTCAAAAACAAGCCCAAAACAAGCCCAATATTTTTTAATGATTTATTATCATCAATATTATTTATCAATTATTTATTACCAATAAATGAGCCTGCAACATATTACACTGAAACCACTCGTTTATCTATTTTACAAAAATTAGCAAACTGCAACAAAAGTGGGAACAAAACTCGTCTCCAATCAACTGTGAGCAGAATAGGATTGGAGAGATGGAAAAGGAGAAAAGCACAAGAGCTTCAAAGGGGAGCTGTAACATAGCCACATATTTATAGCCTAAAATATATAGGGGTCATTCTATGGAAATGTCCATTTTTCTGTCCCTAGCCTTTACAGAAATAATACACTTGAAAAACACTTGGTTACATTTTTTATATATATTTTTTAAAATGAAACAATGATGTGTAATGAATTACACCTTCTTGAGCCATCAATGTGGCAATATTTGTTTTTAATTAATTATAAAGTATTCCAAGCACCACAAAACTGTTCATCCCCACAGCCGTGTACAGTGAAAAAGTGCTTTATTTTTAGGTCAAAAACAGGTTTTTCTTCCATTTAAAATAAAATAATGTATACATAACTATCCAATAAATGACATAAAAAAAAAAAAAATGTCACATAAATATTATAGAAAAATATATAAAATATTATATTAAATTATAATATATATAATAGTAAAACAGAAAATATTAAATAATATTATAAAAAATATTTTTAAAAAAGCATTAAGCTGTCATTAATGTGTATTCATGAAGTCAAAAGGTAATCTAATAATGTGGTCTAAGTTTAAATGTTAAAAAAAGAAATCTATTTTAAGACATCTTGCCATACCAGGCTATTTTAACCAAATGTATTTACTCAGTATTAGGATATGACTACATGTTTTTTATTACAGCTCATGATAATTAATACATTACAAAACATTGTAAAAAATTAGGCTAAAAGAAAGTCACCCCTCTCCTCTACGTCTACTTCTATCATCGCTTGGATTACAGCGCCACGCTTCTTTTTGAATGTGATTTTTCTCCAATGAGGGGCGGAACATTTGGCAAATTACTCTACTGCTCTTATATTATTGCACTGGTTGGCTATTAACTGCGAGCAGACAGAGTGTCAATCAATGCATTGGCGAACATAAATAAAGAAACACAGTCGCTTGTCAGATTTTCCTAACAAGCAACCATATTTTGTAAAATAAGCCCAAAAAACCGCAACCCGCGACCAGGGATTTTTTTCCCGCAACTTTACAAAAAAAGAAGCCCAAAGTCGTGTATAATACGTGGACTTGGCAACTGTGCCCCCGACACGAGAGAAAGCTGCAGCCGCGCAGCGACCCTGCCGCCCGCCGTACCCCACGCGAAGGCTTTTCACACGGGGCGCGGCAAGCGGTGGCGCTTGGTCCCGGGTGGACATTAGCCCACAAAAGCCCAAATGATGCCACACTTCAGCTTTGTACACCGAAGCGAGAGCTGGAGCAGTTCTTTCATCCTCCATTACTGGCAGCGAACTAGATTAACGCGAACATTAGTGGTGTGCTCTAATGCTAGTATTTCCTGTCACTGTTTAAGTTCAGAGATGAAGACTGCTCTCTAGCGGTCGGGATATGAACTCAAAACGAAACAACTTCCATGAATCCTGTATGATTTTTTTTTTTTTTTTAAATATCGATATTCCGTTTTTGAGAATCGTAAAAGTAACGTAACGCATTACTTTCCTAAAAAAGTAACTAAGTAACGTAATTAGTTACTTTTTTAGGGAGTAACGCAATATTGTAATGCATTACTTTTAAAAGTAACTTTCCCCAACACTGGTCCACATTGAAGTAATTTAGTCGTTGGACACCTAGTTTTATCAGTGCCCTCAGGCGCTTTTTTGCTTTCCGAGGTCCAGTGAGACAAATTTGTTCAGATCGTGGGAAGAATTTCATCGGTGTGTAAGGAGCTTCACTCAGATCCCATCGAACATTGATGATAAGAGTGAATCAATAACACATGAAATTAACTCATGAAGTGCTCATTACTTTCATGGCTGAAGTAACCACCATCATCAATGCTAGACCACTGGTGCTGGTGTCTACTGATTCAAGTGACCCGTTTCTCCTTACACCTTCCATTCTCCTCACACAGAAAGTGTGCACCCCTGTTGCTCCTGTTGGTGACTTTGGAACTAAAGATCTTTTCCAGCGTCAGTGGCAACAAGTTCAACATCTAGCTAACACATTCTGGGATAGATGGAGGAAACAGTATATTACCTCCTTTCCACCAGCAGGAACCAGGTGCTAGTTCAGAGCCAGTGCTCTTGCCAGTTCTTAGTTGGTTCAACTGGCGAGCCCTTTAAGAACCGGTTGCTTTTCCACAGGCTAGAGAGCCAATACAGATCTTACGTCACTAAATATGTTTCGTTTCAGTAGCGCGACCGCGACAGCACCAAACACAACAGACTTGTTCGAGGTGCATCAGCACCACGCAGAACGATCGGCGCACAACACACCAAAGCACCGCGAGAGCGATCCAAAAGCATAAAGAGCCGTCTGCTTTCCAGTCTCTCCCGCAGCACTCCGATGCCTCGCACCGCATGGTCCGCGCAGCGCCAATCCATCCCGAACAAGCCTAAACAAACTATCAACAATGGCGGACGTTGCGTTGCTATTGATGTTCATGGCTTTGCGAACCTACATCGGCATCCAAATACGGCGAATCCAACATGTTCGTGTTTAGCTGCTATTTCAAATATGGCGGTCCAAAGTTTCTGTCGTCTTGTTGGTCACGGTAACCCCACCCCCAGCCCCTGACGCAAGCGGTTCTTCCTTCTAGCCCAGCAATGTTTTGGTGCTACTTACGAACCGCTTTTCCTGGTTCAGAGCTGGTGCTTTGGGTGTCGAAAAACAAAGAACCGGTTTGAAACTAGGCTCTGGCTCTGAACCAGCACTGGAACTGCCTTGGTGGAAAAGGGGTATATGTGCTTACTACAGACATGTAGGAAATGGAAATCTAAACAACCCAATGTTGAACCAGGTAGCATTGTGCTCCTTAAAGATAGCCAAACCAAAATAAATTAATCTTTTAATTTCTTTTAATTTGCATAATGATTGGGAATCATTACGCAGATCTTTCCAAGCAAAGACAAAAAAGTGCACAAGGTGGAAATAAGGATTCCTAAACTAGATGGCACCAAGCTCTTCCTTAGGCCAGTAACTGAGATTGCCTTACTCCTTCCTCATGAGTCTAACTTAATGTCAAAAAGCAGTTATGTAGTGGTGGCACTCAATCGCGCCAGATGGGGAGTGTTCTGTTACAGTAATTATTCTCGTTAAAAATAATTAAGGAATAAATGTTTGGTACATAGTTTGAGAATTACGCTGTCATTATCATGTGACTGATCAGATGACTAACAAGGAAATTAGTGCCTTCCATGCTGCTATTCTATTCTTGAGTCAGGAAGCAGTGAATCAGTATCCATCTGCATTCATCCTTGGCCTTTGGTAGCTTCGTCGGCAGGGGGGAAATGGGGGGGGAGGGGCGGAGTCTGGGGAGTGAATTTTGAGGGGGGACAGCGTTTCACTTCCAACTGGTTAGGTTTATTTGGATATTAAAGTGATTTCTATATTTTATCCTTTCAAAAGACTACGAAAGCGATCCCAGTTCTGCACATAAACGTAGCACAGTGTTTATGGTTCGCTGCGCAATGCCGTCTTTTGCCATAATACCTGCAGAGTGCAGCCAATAGAAATGCTTCTCTATCGGTGCGCATCCTGCTCCTCACAACACCGATTGTGAAAGCAGACTGCAGTTTTTGTCATTCATTATAACAAACGAAGGGTAGAGACGATGTAAATAATAGATTCAGTGTGCAGTGTAGAGAGCTTAATTCATTAAAACGGAAGTTTGTGAGATCGCGATGAATTAAGACGAGTGACAGAATTTTTATGATTATAAAGGGAGTTTGCAAATGTGAAATTGAATTTATACAACAGTTTTATACATTTTTGATTTTATACAAAAGTTAATATTAAGTGACTTACATTTTAGGAACACTGTTGTCTATTTTGCTCTATTTCGTCAACAAAAATATAGTTCAAAAACAAAGTCACAGCTGAGCCGCTGCACAGCGCTGTTTCGTTTATGAATTAATCTTTGCTTTTGAACAGATCTAGTGAGTCAATGGCTGTGTTCGAAATGCCATACTATCATACTACACTTACTATTTCTGCAGTATCCAGTATGTATGCTGTGCATAGTATGCACGTTTTCTGTATGCATGGAATACCCGCATGACCTACTATATTTGCGAGAATCTGCTAAATCTAACTCAAGTACACTGAAATCAGTACAGAAGCGGTGTTCGCAATGGCATACTATCATATACACACACATGCTGTGTGTATACTGTGAATAGTATGTGTAATTTAGTAATTTAGTAAAACAGCTGTTTATTATACACTGCATACTATAGGGCCATTGCTAACTATAGGCAGAGCAGGCAGTTGACCTCTGCATTATGAATGGCCTCCATAACTGTACCACAGTACAATATAGGTAATGGCATATGTTTCATGTTTACATTGAGCACTCCCCACCAGGTACAATATTCTGATTGCTTGTATCTTGTTTTTAAGCCCATAAATAATAATGTACTCTTCTAATAAATTTATATTGTATTGTACTCATATTAATATATTAAAAAAATCATCTTTACATTGCTGGTAGGTCATCATTGCACAAATTAACACACTCTCTACATTTAAAAATTAAAAGAGTTCTAAACTAATGCTCACTGTATCTCACGCACACACACGCATGTTCAGTCACACACACACTCAGTCACTCACTCACACACACGCTCAGTCACACACACGGATCACGTTGCGGCTGCACACAGACATTCAGCAACAATGTTTTTAGCGCTGCCCCGCAATTTTATCAATAAAATAGCTTAATCGCTCAGGAGCTACATTATATTTCTCAACAAGGAGCTGGTAACATCATTGTTTCTGAAGGAATTAAAGCCCCAGCTTTACTGTTGCGGTGGTCGTTCATACACAGCTTCTCTCTCTCTCTCTCTCATATAAGTGAACACTTGATGAATTACACTTTTCTGAGAATAGAATATTGAAGTGGAGATCGCTAAACTGCTAGCTAGCCGGTGTTTTCAGAAAGCAAGCGCGTTTATCCACAGTGGAGAGAGCGCGTGCACATGGTTGCCAGGTTGACAAAAATAAGTATCACACTTAGCAGATATTTCCGTATTGCGCAAGTGGGTAGCTCTATTTCGGGGATTACGTCTCTTTATATCAGGCAACCCAGTTGAAACAGTTAAATGTAGCGAAATTACTAACCTGTTCAGGGCTTCAAGTGCAGGTCAATTTCATCTGTAATACGCTACTGTAGTTTTGTCTTTACCACAGTTTAATACCTAGTTGAGTATTAAACTGCTAGCACCTGTTAGGCTGTCAGTAGCACCCCATTATTATCATCAGTCAGAATACTGTGCTAAAGACATTATTATCGATTGGAAAGTTACATTAATAAATTTAGCAGGCAGATATTCACATGGATTTCTTGTATAGAAAGGGAGGGAGCTAGAGCAAACAGCAACACAAAAATATCAGTCAGCCCAAAAATACAATAGTGTGTTCAGTATTAGGATTTTCAATGCAAGGCATTTAGGCACTTTAGAAAATTTGTTTTAATATATTTGTATGAATTATAGGTTTGTTAAATCATGGGTAATTAAGTCATTTTAAGAGAAATAACATTTTGTGCAAACAAATTGTAATGAGGGTGTTGTTTTGCAACAAGGTGAACACAGTTCTGTTAATAACAGTAGACCTGCTGGTGAAGAAGTGACGGGTACAAGAAAAAAGGGAGTGACAGAGATATTGGAGAGAATTAAGAAAAGGGAAGTGAAGGTGCAGTTCAAAAGAGAACATTTAATTATTTTCCATGGCCCCGACTAAAGACAGACCTTTTTATGTGATGGTCATACAAATAGGCTAGGTTGTCCATGTTTCAGAATTTGTTGTGGGTGTATGGGAGGGCCTGGATGAGTGTGAGATTTCCCGGCCTGAAATTTTGTCCCAGTCCGCCCCTGCTCTCGTGGCAGGTCTTCCAGCCAGTCCTATCAAACCTTTACAATTAATCCAGAACGCGGCAGCAAGATTATTTTTTAATGAGCCAAAAGAATGCACGTCACACCTCTGTTTATTAATTTGCACTGGCTACCAATAACTGCTTGCATAAAATTCAAAGCATTAATGTTTGCCTACAAAACCACCACTGGCTCTGCACCCCTTTACCTAACTTCATTACTTCAGACTTATGTACCCTCTAGAAGCTTGCATTCTTCAAATGAACGTCGCTTTATTGTGCCATCCCAAAGAGGCACAAAATCACTTTCACAGACTTTTAAATTAAATGTTCTCTCCTGGTGGAATGACCTGCCCAACTCAATCCGAGCAGCTGAGTCCTTAGCCGTCTTCAAGAATCAGCTAAAAACACATCTCTTCCATCTTTATTTGACCCTCTAACTCTAGCACTCTCTTTTCTAATTCTATTCTTAAGAAGAAAAAAAATATTTTTCTAATCTTTTTATTTTATTTATTTGTTTTCTTTTATTTATTATACAATTAACAAAAGCAAAAAGGCCTCTAACACTAGCTTGCTCTATTATTTTTCTATGAAAAAAAACCCTTGCTACGTATACTGCATTAAGCTAATTGAGACTTGTTATAGCACTTGCATATCATTAGCCCCTTTCGCACCGCTTTAGTTCCAGAACTAAAAGTACAGTACTAAAGTACTGGGACGATTTTGCGCGAACTATTTCCCAGTACTATTTAAAGGGTTGCATTCGCACCGACAGTGGGTACTAGGAAGTGACGTAAGCCGGTCGACAGCGACGTCATTTGTGCGCGGCGTTCAACAACGAAAACAAAGAAGAACAACGACGTTAACAACAGGAGGATGAGGACGCTGTGATGGGAGCTGTGTTTTTGTTGTGTATCGCGGGTTTCACAATAATGGACGTGGAATGTCGACGTATACCTCAAGCAATTGAAAGATCGGAAAGAGGACTAAGAAACCAAAGCAGTAACGTTAGTGCATATGTTTTGTTCAATAAATCATTTTAAATGGTACACTATTTTTGTCTGTCCATGCTTTTTTATGACTGCATAAGCCATATATACTACATTAATTACATATATACTAACTTACGTTTCTCTTATTTTGGTTAAAAATACCTTTTTGGGATTAAAGACGTCGCAATTTTTTAACAGCTGCTCTCTCATCATTATGTTCTGCAACAAGGTGATTATCAGCACAAATAGAAAGATTTAGCACACATCTTTTGTTTTGTAAACTTTATTTACATTTTTGTAAACTTTATTTACATCCATTCTTGCGAAATATAAGTTGATACAATGTTTGCACAGTACGTGTTTACACGGCGTTTTAAATCATGGCGGGTGAGGGTGTTTTCATACGCGTTTAGCCAATCAGCGTAGACTTATGTCACGATAGTTCCTACGGAACTGTTTTAGACCCTACTCTGAAGTAGGAACTAAAACAGTTCCTAGTTCCCGCGGTGCGAACACGACAAAAAGTGGGTAGTTCCACAATTAGTTCGGGTACTATGAAAAGGTTCCTGCGGTGCGAAAGGGCCTATTGCTCTTTTGTTGATTTTGATTGCTTCCATTGTCCTCATTTGTAAGTCGCTTTGGATAAAAGCGTCTGCTAAATGACTAAATGTATATGTAAAATATATAAATAAAAATATTTCAATTATGGGTTTCACTTTATTTTGATTGTCCCTTTAACACATTCCGTTGACTATAAGTAACATCGCACCTACATTTCTACTAACTCAGAGTGTTAGTAGTGTATTAGTAGACTGGTAGGGTTAGGGTTAGAATAAGTTGACATGTACTTGCAAAGTTACTTACAGTCAGTAGAGTATCTGTTGGGAGACCATCACAATAAAGAGTTAGAAGATATGAAGCAGACAGTACTAATACTCTAATGAGAGTTTGTTGACATGTAGTTGCAACATTACTTAGTGTCAACAGAATGTTCAAAAGGGACCATCAAAATAAAGTTTTACCTAATTATGCAAACAGAATTCAATGTCAAGCAGCTCTAAAAAGAAACGGAGTGTATTAACTCTAAGGACAAATATTTGTTGTGACCAATTTGTTGGCAGAGGCTATTTAAATGAACTCTGCCCATCAATCCCTGGCTGCTATAAACAGCACTGCAAAAGACACATGTTTGTCTGTAGTTTCAGTGGTGCAGCGAGTAAAACGTGAGCAATTTGCTTTTGACGCGATCGACCCGAGTTCGATTCTGGCTTTTGTCAAACTCGTGCTTCTCCTTTTCCACATCACATACCGAAAGGCATTTACTTAAAAAAAAAAAAATTAAGTAAATATTTGAAAAGTGGAAATAAAACGCCTCATTAATAATATGATTATGTATGCTTAGCTGTAGGTAGGTTTTTGTCCCAATAAAGTGGCATTCATCTAATAAAATTTATATATATGATAATTTACACTCAAAATGTTATTGCATTGTTTTATAATGTACTATAGTTTTGAAGTATAAATATGTGCCCCCTAACTGCTATTTACATGCCTGTTGCTTAAGAAAATGCTGCTATTTTAGTGTATACAGCATTTATCATTATTTGCACTTAGTGTAACTAGAATATATCACTTTTTCCAATTAGTGTAACTGCCAAAAATATCATTGTTCAGTTAAAGTCAAGTCAAGTCACCTTTATTTATATAGCGCTTTTAACAATACAAATTGTGTCAAAGCAACTGCACAGTATCAATATAGGAAAATAGTGTGTCAATAATGTAAAATGACAAGATTAAACACTCAATTTTCAGTTAAAGGCATTTCATTATTGAATTCAGTGATGGCAGTGATGGCAGTTAAAGACAGCTCAGTGTTGATTCAGTTATGTCCAATACGTAAAGTTCATAAATTATGAAATGAGTTCAATTGGGCAATATAGCATTGTTTACTACTATTAAGCCTTATTAACAAGCCTTTGTAAAAAGAACGGTTAGCACATTTGTTTGTAAGGTAACAACCTTGACAGCTGTGCTGAATTAATGTTCAGTGTTTGTCATGTGACAACACTTAAGCATACTACTCTGAAATTTGTTGCTTATTGTATACTGTTTCACAACACTATTCTTTAAAAAATAGTTGGCAGTATGCACTGTGTACTGGGCAGTAAGCAAGCATGCAATTTCGAACACAGCCAATGATTCAATGACTCATTCATAAAGAGAGTCACTTGCTTCATTTCCAAACGAATCAGCCATTTGAACGAATCGATTGAATGAATGATTTAGTGACAAAGACAGTGACTTGCTGCCACCTACTGGTGGTTTCAGTTCCTCACCGGCAGACCACAAGTGGTGAAAATGGGCCAGTTCACCTCCAACTCCATCACCCTGAACGTAGGAGCCCCGCAGGGCTGCGTTCTGGCCTGAAAGCCATTACCAGCTACAAGACCCCTCCCCCCAGCACTGAGGCCAATCAACAACTGGCTGAAGACCTGAACAATTTTTACTGTAGGTTTCAAAAACAAAAGCCTGGTCTGACACCCCACACCCACTCTGACCGTCTCACAACACAGCCATCAACACCCTCCCCCTCCCTCCGCCCTACTGTTTCTCAGCCTGTAATCAAGATCTGTGAAGAAGATGTAAGCAAAGTCTTCAGGAGACAGAAGATAAGGAAAGCCAAAGGCCCAGACGGTGTCTCTCCAGCCTGTCTCAAAGCCTGTGCTGTTCAGCTATCATCCATCCTCCAGGGATGTGATTTTTCTGTATAAATACAGATTTCCGTATTTTCCGACCTCTGAGGGACGACCCATGTGATTCACGTAGATCATAGCTTTTTTTTGTTGTATTTTTTTTTTTTGGGGGGGGTACATGATGATTGAAATCGCGCAAATGGCCTTAAGCTATTACCTAAATAAACTGCGAAAAGATTTTCTCAAACATCATGGACGGAATGATCCTGAGAGCGCTGCACGAGCTCGCGGCGCCATCTGCAGGACAGTTAAAAGCGTTCAAATGATTCAAAGTGCCAAACACGTGTAGAGTCAGCGACCTGGTGATTTTTTTTTTATGAATGGCGGTGAGAATTTGAGATTGCTAGTGCTGTCATAAAATTAGCAACGGTTGTTTTGTAATTATATAATAGTCTGTAGTCTGACGCGCTACATGTCTGCTGCCACAGTACTGTGTTTAGTTTCGATTCACTGTTAGTGCTAGCTGCGCTGTGATTGGTTCGAGCCGCTTTAATTTGCATTTAGGAACGCAGCATTCGTCATTAGAAACGTTTATAAATATGTTGTTTACAAAGAGAAGTTTCAGTGTCTCCTAATCCTTCAGAAATCATTCTAATATGCTGATTTGCTGCTCAAGAAACATTTCTGATTATCATCAATGTTAAAAACAGTTTTGCTGCTTAATATTTTTGTGGAAACAATGATAGCACTCAAACATTTGTATAAGATTAAAAAAAAACAGAGAGAGAAAATGTATAATTTTATTCATCATGCATGAAAGTGATAAAAAGTGAGTGAAGACATTTAAAATGATTTATATTTAATAAATGCATTAACAAATTTAATTAATATATTTGATAAATGCAAATAAATCCTGAAAAAAGTCCTGAAAATAAAGTGTATCACCATTTCCACACAAAAATGAAGCAGCAAAATTGTTTTTAACATTGATAATAATCAGAAATGTATTAATAAATTGTAATGATTTCTAAAAGATCATGTGACACTGAAAACTGAAGTAATGAAGAAAATTCTGCTTTGCATCACAGGAATAACATTACATTTTATATATTAAAATTGAAAACTTTTTTTTTGTGTAATATTTATTTCACTATATTACAGTTTTTTTTAACATTATTTTGATCAAATAAATTCATCCTTGGTGAGCAGAATATATTTATTTCAAAATCATTTATAATTGTAATGTTTCCAAACTTTTGGCAGGTACTTTAATAATAATAACAATTCTATATACTTTACTATAACATATTATAGTACTTTATTATAATATATTATATTATTATCATGATTATTAAATGCTGCTTTTTATTTTTTACAGGACAATAGTATGTATTATTACGATAATACATATGTATTATTACATATGTACATACAGTGGCATGCAAAAGTTTGGGAACCCCTTGCAGAATCTGTGAAAATGTGAATAGTTTTAACAAAATAAGAGAGATCATACAAAATGCATGTTATTTTTTATTTAGTACTGTCCTGAGTAAGATATTTTACATAAAATATGTTTACATATAGTCCACAAGACAAAAAATAGCTGAAATTATTCAAATAACCCCCTTCAAAAGTTTGGGAACCCTTGGTTCTTAATACTGTGTGAGGTTACCTGGATGATCCACGACTGTTCTTTTGTTTTGTGATGGTTGTTCATGAGTCCCTTGTTTGTTCTGAACAGTTGAACTGAGCACTGTTCTTCAGACAAATCCTCCACGTTCTGTAGATTCTGCCGTTTTCCAGCATTTTTGCATATTTGAACCCTTTCCAGCAGTGACTGTATGATTTTGAGATCCATCTTTTCACACTGAGGACAATTGATGGACTCAAACACAACTATTAAAAAAGGTTCAAACATTCACTGATGCTCCAGAAGGAAACACGATGCATTAAGAGCCGGGGGGTGAAAACTTTTTGAATTTGAAGATCAAGGTAAATTGTACTTAATTTGTCTTCCGGGAA
This sequence comes from Schizothorax lantsangensis, assembly GCA_027422415.1. Classification (NCBI taxonomy): domain Eukaryota; kingdom Metazoa; phylum Chordata; class Actinopteri; order Cypriniformes; family Cyprinidae; genus Schizothorax; species Schizothorax lantsangensis. The sequence goes on along the minus strand of CM049839.1, from coordinate 36,280,347 downwards.
ACATGCAAGTATCTTCTGTTGCTTCCAAGGGGAGTAATAAATGGAAAAAAATATATATTTCAACAAAAGAAAAAAGTTGGAAATCTTCATCCTGTTCAAAAGTTTTCAACAGCCTGCTCTTAATGCATCGTGTTTCCTTCTGGAGCATCAGTGAATGTTTGAACCTTTTTTAATAGTTGTGTTTGAGTCCATCAATTGTCCTCAGTGTGAAAAGATGGATCTTAAAATCATACAGTCACTGCTGGAAAGGGTTCAAATATGCAAAAATGCTGGAAAACTGCAGAATCTACAGAACGTGGAGGATTTGTCTGAAGAACAGTGCTCAGTTCAACTGTTCAGAACAAACAAGGGACTCATGAACAACCATCACAAAACAAAAGAACAGTCGTGGATCATCCAGGTAACCTCACACAGTATTAAGAACCAAGGGTTCCCAAACTTTTGAAGGGGGTTATTTGAATAATTTCAGCTATTTTTTTTGTCTTGTGGACTATATGTAAACATATTTTATGTAAAATATCTTACTCAGGACAGTACTAAATAAAAAATAACATGCATTTTGTATGATCTCTCTTATTTTGTTAAAATTATTCACATTTTCACAGATTCTACAAGGGGTTCCCAAACTTTCGCATGCCACTGTATGTATTATTACGATATAAGATATATCTTTTAATGTGCTAAAATATATATTTTTAATAATAAGTGCTGGGGGCGTGGCTTGGGGCGTGGTCAGATTTTCCTTCTTTTTTTGTCTCTAGCTGATCACATGCCTGATCTTCACATTGATCTTCAACAGATCACTGGAGCTGTGTGAAGTCCCCTCCTGCTTCAAACGCTCCACCATCATCCCTGTACCCAAGAAACCAAAAATCACAGGACTTAATGACTACAGACCTGTTGCTTTAACGTCGGTGGTGATGAAGTCATTTGAGAGGCTCGTGTTGGCCCACCTGAAGGACCATTACTGGACCCTTGCTGGATCCCCTGCAGTTTGCTTACCGAGCAAACAGGTCTGTGGATGATGCAGTCAACATGGGATTGCACTACATCCTCCAACATCTGGACAAACCAGGAACTTATGCAAGGATCCTGTTTGTGGACTTCAGCTCCGCTTTCAACACCATCATCCCAGACACCCTTCAGAATAAACTGACACAGCTCTCCGTCCCCACCTCCATCTGTCAGTGGATCACCAGCTTCCTGACAGACAGGCAGCAGCTAGTGAGGCTGGGAAAATTCTCATCCAACACCTGCACCATCAGCACTGGAGCTCCTCAGGGTTGTGTTCTCTCCCCACTGCTCTTCTCCCTCTACACCAACGACTGCACCTCTAAAGACCCCTCTGTCAAACTCCTGAAGTTTGCAGACGACACCACACTCATCGGCCTCATCCAGGACGGTGACGAATCTGCTTACAGACAGGAGGTTAAGGAGCTGGCTGTCTGGTGCAGTCTAAACAACCTGGAGCTCAACACGCTCAAAACTGTGGAGATGATCGTGGACTTCAGGAGAAACCCCCCAGCTCTCCCCCACTCACTATCATGAACAACACTGTGACTGCAGTGGAGTCATTCAGGTTCCTGGGAACCACCATCTCTCAGGACCTGAAGTGGGACACTCACATCGACCCAGCGGAGAATGTACTTTCTTCGTCAACTGAAAAAGTTCAACCTGCCACAGGCGCACATGACACAGTTTTACTCTGCTGTTATTGAGTCGGTTCTGTGCTCTTCTATAACTGTATGGTTTGGGTCAGCCAGCAAATCAGATATAAGAAGACTGCAGCGGACTGTTGGGACAGCAGAAATGATCATTGGTGTGCACCTGCCCAGCCTTCAGGACTTGTACTACTCCAGAGTGAAGAAACGGGCAGGTAACATCATCACAGACCCCTCTCACCCTGGACACGACCTGTTTGCGCTTCTCCCTTCAGGCAGATGCTACAGATCTCTGTGCACTAGAACATCTAGGCATAAAAACATTTTTTTCCCCCATGCCATCTCCAGCCTAAACAACTAACACAGGAATTATTACCTGTGTTCTGTAATTCATGCCTGTAATTCATCCCCCATCTCTAATTATTTACTCTCTCTCTAGTACTATGTAAATATGTATGCATAATTTTCTATACAGCTGTATATATAGAGTAAATAAGGCACAAATCTGTACATAAATCTTCTGTTCCAGATTCATACACATTATTATTGTTAAGTCTTATTTAAATGTTCTGTTCTCATGTCAGATATGTATGCATGTATGTACCAAGAGCTTCTTAAAAAAACACAACAAATTCCTTGTGTTTGCGCACACTTGGCGAATAAAGCTGATTCTGATTCTGATAAAAATTCCATCATAATCTATTATTAACCGTCATTTTGATTTTCATATTTTAATTATAATAACACATTTAATTGTTTTTATTTTTGTTCACATTTTCATTTTTAATAATGAACCTACAGGATGAGCATATAGCTAGGCTTTTGCATTTATTTATTTATTTATGAAGAGAACAGATGAACAGAGACTGTGCGTCACTTTTCATGTTCAACACCACACACCGCAGTGACAGCGGAGGCCACTAAAACAACTAAATATGCTTGGGCTGGGTAAAACAAAAAAACGATTTCTCGATTTTAATAGATTCTAATTTTTATGAACCAATATCAATTCTTAAATCCCAATCAATTCTGTTTTCAGTTGATGAATGAACAATACTGTGTGCGCCTCCCATCCAATAAATCGCAATAGGCTTGTGCTTTGTTACTTTTGATATGAAAGTCTCAGATTTCAAATTCTGTCCATTTTATTATGAAATTCAAGCAATTAATACCGTTTTGACGCTCTTTAATATGGCGTGATCGATCGCTGTAGCCACCTCAGATCAAGTCGAAGTGGCAGCGCACGTGAACTGATCATCTCATCGCTAGTGGGAACTCGCCTGTGCATAATCAAAGGCATAGCAAAAGACTCGTGACAGTTTTATTTTTGTTCTTGAGCTGATGATCCCGCGCTCTGCTGCCAAACTGGAGCGCACTCACCACCAATGTTCCTTCTAAGCTGCGTGCGCACGCGGCCATGCAGAGGAAATAATGTGCCGCGCACATGCAAAAATGAGTTGAGGAAAGCCAAAAGAATTGCAATGCTCTGGCAAACCGCTGTAGAGCTGTTGCCGCTATAGAGTTAGAACTGGTGAATGCGGTTTACAGGTTTCATAGAAAGAGAATGATGTGCGCCAAATGAGTCGCTGTAGAAACCGAATACTTCAATGGTTGCGGCGGACTTAAGAGCTCAACACGAGAGCAAACGCAATGACATGTGAAATAAAACGTATTTTTGAAAATATCTAACTTACAGATCTCAGTTTAACTAAGTTTTGCTTCAGTTTCTATTCTATTCTATTAGTTTAAATGCTTTAGTTTGTTTTGATATTATATTATATTAGGCCTATATTATTAACCTATTAAATAATTGACCTTGTTTTTTAATAGAGTATCTTGCTCAAGGCTGTATTTATTTCAAAAATACGAAGAAAAACTGTGATGTTGTGAAATATTATTGCAATTTCTAATATTGGTTTCCTATTTTAATACCTATACTTTAAAATATAATTTATACCCGTGAAGCAAAGCTAAATGTTTAGCATCATTACTCAAGTCTTCAGTGTCACATGATCCTTCAGAAATCGTAATATGTTGATTTATTATCATTGTTGCTGATCTAAAATGCTGATTCACAACAGTGAAACTCACCCTCAGTCTAATCTGTCAAAGTGATGGACAGCCTTCAGATTTTTCCGTCACTGCTAAAAAAATTCTGTCAATGACTGAAAATTTTCGATTAATGCGACCTCTACATAGGACGTATATGGAGAACAGTACACACATCACATCATTAGATCATTAGATCTAATCACATCATTAGATATGACATTATTAAATTAAGCATAACTTGTGTAGATTTATTTAGTAAAAAGGCTTGTATGTTTGTATACTTTAACCATCTAATCAATCTCAGCATGCATTAATTTTGTGTCACTATTTGTTTGCCTCACTAAGGTTAAATTATGCCTAAGTCTGTCTTTGGCCTGCACTCTGGAAGTGATCTGTTAATTCTGCTAAACTTTAATTAAAACTGAAACTAAACTATATAAAAACTAGTGCTGTCAAACTCATCCTAGTGCAGCCAATATATATATATATATTTTTTTTTACATAATTTATGTATGTGTACTGTGTATATTTATTATGTGTATATATAAATACACACACATAGAGTATATATTTTTTAAAAATATTTACATGTATATACATTTATATATTTATATTCTGATATTTTATATTATACATAAATATATTTAATATATAAACATAACATATTTTTCTTAAATATATACATGCATGTGTTTGTATTTATATATACATAATAAATATACAGAGTACACACACATACAGTATGTACACTGCCGCTCAAAAGTTTGGGATCAGTAAGATTTTTAATGTTTTTTAAGGGAGACTCTTCTGCTCATCAAGGCTGTATTTATTCGATCAAAAATACAGAAAAAATAGTAATATTGTGAAATCTTATTGCAATTCCTATTTTAATGTACTTTGAAATATAATTTATTTCTGTGACGCAGCGCTGAATTTTCAGCATCATTACTCCAGTCCTCAGTGTTACATGATCCTTCAGAAATCATTCTAATATGCTGATTTATTATGAGTGTTGGAACTGTTGTGCTGCCTCATATTGTTTTTTGGAACTTTTTTTCTTTGATTCTTTGATGAATACAAAGTTAAAAAGAGCAGCATTTATTCAAAATAGAAATCTTTTCTAACAATGTAAGTCTTTACTATGACTATGTAAGTCTTTTTATTTATTTAACATCCCTCCCGAATAAAAGTATTAATTTCTAAATTAAAAGCAAGTTAAAAAAAAAAAACTTACTGACCCCAAACTTTTGATTAGCATAGTATATTGTAACACAAAATTTCTTTAACTTTTTATTAATCAGAGAATCCTAAAAAAAAATATCACAGGTCCCCAAAAAAATATGAAACGGCACAAAGGTTTCCAACATTGATTATAAATCAGCATATTAGAATGATTTCTGAAGGATCTTGTGACACTGAAGACTGGAGTAATGATGCTGAAAATTCAGCTTTGATCACAGAAATAAATGATATTTTAAAGTATATTAAAATAGAAAACTGTTATTTTAAATTGCAATAATATTTCACAAAATATTTTTTTTCTGTATTTTTGATCAAATAGATACAGCCTTGATGAGCAGAAGAAACTTCTTTAAAAAACATTAAAAACCTTACTGATCCCAAACTTTTGAGCGGTAGTGTAAATAAAAACATTTATTTTGGATGCAATTAATCGTTTGACAGCACTAATAAAAACGAAATAAAAATGTATTCACAAAATAAAAACTAAACTAAAACTAATAAAAATATTAATGAAACTAATAAAAACTGAACTAAATTTTATAGCAAATTTGAAAACGATATTAAAATAAAACGAATTCAAAAATTCAAAACTATAATAACCTTGGTGCACATTTAGAGTGCACGCTTTCACAACATGAGTTAGTCTATTAAAATAGTATATGCAATTATATTATTATAGCGCCCAATAATGAGATGAAACATGAATGGTTTAAATGCCAAAAGCATTTATAATGTGAATAAACTAGTCTTCATCAGCTCACCATGTTACATATAAACAATGATTTGACAGCAAATATTCTTTTTTGGGTGAACTGTCCCTTTAAGACAGTCAAATGCTTCCTTCCTTCCTTGAATCAGCATTTTGAATGAATTGGCTGAGTGAATGATTCATGAATGACTTATGAATTCATGCAGCTTATGAATTAATGTGAAAACAAGGTTAAAACTTGCCACGCTATTCAGAAACTCTGTAGAGAGCCTCATTCTGCTGTGTCTATCTCTTTTACAGGTATGCATAATAGGCAAAGGAAGGAAATACAGAGAGGCCGAAGAGGCCCTGGTAGAGAAGCGGCGAAGTGATTATATCAGGAGGCGTGAGGCTTTATTCACAAGCTCAGGGGTCAGTATGAATTTCAATCAAAGTGGCCATTATAGACCTAATCACAATGACAATGGACAGAATATTTCAACCCCTGCGAATGACTGGGTGAATGGCTTCCAACCAAGAGAAAAGACAGAGACCATTAGGAACTGCACAGCCCTTCCGAGGGATTTTGTGAATGAAGTGGTTCTAAGGGTAGCAAAGACCTTGCTGAGTCTGACTGAGAGTAACACGGAGAGCAGCAATTGTGGTGACGCTTGGAACACAGGAGGTAAGAATAATTCTATTGCATATTAATTCTAATTCATATGCATTTTGTTTTATTGACCACAATATTATTGTTGACAATTGTTGAGAGGGGCTTATTTAATTTTGAAAAAGGTAGGGTCTCGAGCCCCAAAACACCCCCTTCTTCATGTGCCTGCCATGTCATCGTGCTTAACACTGAGAATTAGAATAATTGCAATGTGACAATCGGGTGGGGGTAGGGTGCAGATATCTAAATCAGAGAAAATCATAGCTTCAGGTGCGTGGAGAGTAGTGGATGAATAAATTTTAATAGCGTATTCGGGTGACGTTAGAGCTGATCCGCGCATCTCTACCTTACAGGAATGATCAGGTCTTATATCACCCTGAAGGGGTTTATTTTGTGATGATAACCAGCTGGATGTACATTATCCTGCTTATTACACAACTACTTTCCACAAAAGTAAATAATTACACAAAAAATATTGATTTCAGTTTGATATAGTATAAATATATAGCTACATTTTAACTAACTAAACAAAGCTTCTGTAAAAAAAAATATTGATCCATTTTTTTTTACTTCCTAAAAACACTAGCTGAGTTTTATTTATATATTTTTTTGGAAAAAAAGGTTTAGCACGTCAAAATATTTAGCAGTTTAGCTGTTGAAAACAGCATTTATCGGTACAATTTCTCAAGTGTTGACACAAATTGCTTTAATGCAAACATGTTGTCACATGAAAAACCACATGCAGCATCCATGTTCATAAGTGTTGTTAGCATGGATGTGGATGTTCACAGCATCCAACGAGTGTAAAGACCGATGACTTTTTCCTACGCGACTTTAACCGAGCAACGACACCGAGCACACACTTAAGTATACTTTCTATCTTCCCTCACACACTCTCCTTTCCTATCCTCTATCCTTCCACCTCTATCATGTGTTTCCAAACCATTCCGGTTCTCTCTCAACCTCGCTCTAAAAACACAAGCAGAAGGCAGCGTAATCCTGCTAACCTGCGCCCTATCTCTACATCTTATACTACACCTCTTTCTTTCTCTGTGGGTCTTTGGAATTGCCAGTCAGCTGTCAACAAAGCTGACTTCATTTCTGCTTTTTCCTTACACTCCACACTCAGCATCTTGGGCTTGACTGAGACCTGGATTCATCCAGAAGACTCAGCAACCCCAGCTGCTCTCTCTCACAATTTCTCTTTCTCTCACACCCCAAGGCAAGTTGGTCGGGGTGGGGGAACTGGTCTGCTCATTTCAAACAATTGGAAATACTCAACCCACTCTCCCCTAGGCAATCACAACTCATTTGAATCTCATGCGATTACTGTATCAGCTCCTATAAAACTCCAGATTGTGGTAATTTACCGTCCCCCTGGCCAAATTCTAGCCACGTTCCTAGAGGAGCTGGCTGGGCTGCTTTCCTCTTTCATGGACGATGGCACTGCCAAGTGTTGCTCCCATTAAAGCACTGTTTCTCTGTAATGTTTAAAGGTGTTAAATCTGTTATATTAATAAAACAACAACAATGTAATATTTTTGATTGTTTTAAAGTTTTTTTCAGAGCATTTTAGCACAATGTATTCTGAAGTTCTTTCATTTAATTGTAAATGGCATCCTTTTAAAACCTCAGAACACTAAAAACAGAATGAATACCATTTTTGATTAGAATGATCTGAACATGTAAATCCCTGTGTTCTCGTCCACGTCTAAACAAAACAAGCTTCACTGCATGTTAAAGGTGCCATAGAATGCATTAATACAATATTTTAAATTGTTCTCTGATATCTACATAGAAGGTATGTGGCTTAGGTAAGTGCAAAAATTCTCCAGAAACAGTTTTACATGTGCATTTACAACCCTAGAATTTCTCCCCAGAATGAAACGGTCTGTTATTGGCTTATTTGGAAGGGTCATGAATAATAATGTTGAGCTCTGCTCTGATTGGCTGTTTCACAGTGCGGCTCAATGTTGATCTCTGCTCTGATTCGCTGTTTCACAGTGCGGCTCATTTCAGTAGCTCACAGGAAGGAAACACAGGGATATATATATATTTCAATACTTTCTCGCACAGTTATATCGTTGGGTAATTATACTGTAAATAAAATGCGGGCATCAGGGAGTCGCTATTAATATGCGGGGCATTGAAACTGCTTTCACATGCACGATCACTTTTTAGTTTCACTTTCACTTTGAGATTCGCGATCGCACAAACTCTGTTTATACTTTGGAGCGGCAGTACTTACCACACATTTTACAAGATCAGATGCTTGTCAGTGGTGCTCAGGATCTGTAAATCATTCGCCATCATCCTCAGTCATCTCTCCTTACTCTGTTTATGTGGTAAGTGTAATCCTATGTACTGCAATGTAACAGGCTACCGCTAGCAGCTAACCATGTCCCTTTAGTGGCTCGCATTATTTTATTAGAACACGTTATTTGCTTTCCGTGCCTTTCTGAATACAGACACCAACCCATCCCTGCACTTCACATCCCCTGCACAGCCTGGAACATAACATTTATTTCCATGATCCATTTTCGCTGTTGTCCTCGCTTGTTTCTTCACAATACCTGCAGAACTTCTGATGGTTCGGCTGGCGGCTGGCACAGAACATGGGCGGGTATATGCAAATGTTGGGGGCATAACTATTAGTGATCCCGACTGTAATGTCACAGTCAGTGTTATGTTCTGATTCGCCTATTTTTCAGTGGTCTTTTTTATTCACGAGATTTACATAAAAAGGAGGAAACTATGGTGTTTGAGGCTCACTGTATGTCATTTCCATGTACAGAACTCTTATTATTCAACTATGCCAAGGTAAAGACAGTTTTCCATTCTATGGCACCTTTAAACAGTAGCCTGCATTAAAGGGGTGGTTGATTGCGATTTCACTTTTTTAACATTAGTTAGTGTGTAATGTTGCTGTTTGAGCATAAACAATATCTTCAAAGTTGCGGCGCTGAAAGTTCAATGCAAACGGAGATATTGTCTTTTAAAATTCTGGCAGTTTAATGCCTACAAAAACGGCTCGTAGGGACTACGAGTTACTTCCTGGGTTTGTGACATCACAAACCAGACAAACCCCACCCCCGGGAACATGCAACAAAGGGGGTGAGGCCATGCTGCGCTGCTTTAGAGAAAAGGAAGAAAACTAGGGGTGCACGTAAAAATCTGTTCATATATGAATCGCGATTCTGTCTTCTAACGATTCTAATGGATTCACAAGTTTCAAAATCAATGTTCTAAAGCAGCAGTTCTCAATCCTGTTCCTCATGTCGCCCTGCTCTGCATCTCTCTCTCTCTCTCTCTCTCTCTCTCTCTCTCATTCAGATCATCAGCTCAGCTCCAACAATGAACTGTTCCATTTATACACTCATTTTCACATAGCTATGAGAAGCGTTATACATGGACGCGCGTGCGGTTGCCGTGCTGTATTAAAGCTTTAATCAGGATAAAACCGTATATTAAAAGCTAACAGAAGCAGTAGCTTTTACAAATAACAGCATATCTAAAAGTATGAGACAACAACAAACAAAAAACATACCATTAAGAGCCATGCATGCACAGGTTCTGCGCAATCCTCTTCACTAATATTCTCTGGGTCTCAATCGGGCTCAAGTTGATAAGCAATATAGACGACACCATTGTTTACAATACAATCGGAGCACATGCCACTGAGGTGAGGAGGGGGACGTTTAGACGCGCACTAGAGGCGGTTTAGCCAATCACAACACACTGGACCAGCTAACCAATCTGAGCCCATTGTGTATTTCTGAGGAAGGGGCTTCATAAAAGCAGGAAATGATCAGCGCATTTATAGGAGAAGGGACAGAGCGGTGTGGAATAAAGGTAAATTATGTGGGGTTTTTTTAAAACAAAGCATTAACACGTTAGACTGCACCCCATAAACATGATCAAGCATAATAAAAAAAAACAGTCAACCACCCCTTTAAAGATTGTTGCTACTTGCAAGACTGAACATTTTACTGTCTTACCACTTAAGTCATCATCTGATGATATTTCATAATGTAATTATATGCAAATTAGATGCTCATTGATCGTGTATAGAAACATTATGGGCCTTTTTGATACTATGAGATCACGTTCAATACTTCAGTACTTAGCTCAGGTCTGGTTTCTTGGGAAATGCAATATGCCATGTTCAAGTGTAAATTTACCTCCAAAAGCAATCTATATGGTAATGTATTGTTGACTTTTAGAGCATTGGTAGCTGGTAGTGGCCATTATTCCCCTTGGCCTTTTATAGCTTGTTGGACCAGAGATGAACAGATCATTGTTCAATACTTTGAATATGTCTTGCTTACTGTAAAGCATTGCAATTCCTCTACAGGAAATCAAAGCCAATACTTATTTTCTCACTCTTCTCACTTTGTGGCATGACAAGTTCTTTGGCAAGCGCCTTCATTGCATCAGATGCTTGAAACGGCTGCATTCAGTTGAGTCACAAAGCTATAAATACGCAAAACAAAAATCAGCTTCCAATCTCAGAAAGGACAGTGCAAAAGTTGACAAATGAAAGCAAATCATTGATGACAGTAAATTTAGATGGTGTTTTAATAAAGTCACATATTGATTGATGTCAGGAGTGTTGAATTTGAGTGATTTTGTTTTAGAGAAATAACTGTGGCTATAACAGATTGCAACTAAAAAATAAGTTCAGGAAATGAGAGAATTCTCTCTCTCTTCCTTTTCTGTGGAAAAAACTATTTGATAGTTTTTTTGCCTGTGTATGTGACTGATTATATTCTAGTTTCATGTCTTTTCTTTCTTAAATAATTAAAATTAAAATTAAAACAGTCAGCCTGTCAGGGTTTATTTTGTAGTAATGGCAGCCTGACTGTACATTATTTCTTCAAAACCTGAAACAGGTTAGGGATTGTGTGGTAATAAAAACAATGAAAAGAAATGAAACTTTGAATAATGTGATAAATAGTAAGCCACTTCTGCTCCTCCTCTTTCTCCTTCTCTTCTAATTCCCCTCACCCCATCTCCTTGCTTTTTTTTAGGCAGTTTGTTGATTAGTGAAGTAGTCGACCTCCTGGACCAGTCTTCTCTGCAAGCACTAAAGAAAGAGTGTGGCGGTCTCCAGACTCTACTGAAAAACAACTACCAGGTGTTCAGAGGTATTTAGCCCTGTTCTAGCACTATGTGTGCCAGCTACACTGCAAAATTGATTTTCTTGCTCAGTATTTTTTCCTCATTGGCAGATTATATATATTTTTTTAAGCAAAAACTAAGTATATATATATATATATATATATATATATATATAATTTTTTTTTTTTTTTTTTTTAAATAATACTTAATATCTTAAGTAATTTTCACGTTTCGATTCAAGAATGTTTAGATGTTGTTGGCACCAGTAGTCTCGTGGATGTCCCAAATTCATGTCCTGGCTCATGGACCTTTTCTGATCTTTTTTTGAATATTGCGAAATAAGGGTCCACAGTATGATATTTATTGCAATATAAAAAATTAAAAAAACATTTTAAAGTTAAAGTATTCTAATGCACTTCAAAAGAGTTCAAAATTTAGAGCTCCAACCCATGTTCTTAAAGGGGTCATATGATGTGATTTCAAGTTTTCCTTTCTCTTTGTAGTGTTACAAGCTGTTTGTGCATAGATAAGATCCCTGAAGTTGCAAAGACTAAAGTCTCAAAACCAAAGAGATATTCTATATAAAAGTTAAGATTCTGCCACGCCCCCCTAAAACGGCTCATTTAAACACGCCCCCACATGTCTATGTCACTGTGCGGGAAGATTTGCAAAACACCGCCCAAATGAAAAGAAGGCGGAACTTTTATCAGGGATGTGATTTTTCCGTATAAATACGGATTTCCGTATTTTCCGACCTCTGAGGGACGACCCATGTGATTCGCGTAGATCCAAGCTTTTTTTTGGGGGGGGGGGGGGCTGGTTGGTTACTGCATGATGTTTGAAAACACGCAAATGGCCTTGAGCTATTACCTAAATAAACTGCGAAAAGATTGTTTTCTCAAACATCATGGACGGAATGATCCTGAGAGCGCTGCACTAGCGCGCCATCTGCAGGACAGTTAAAAGCGTTCAAATGATTCAAAGCGCCAAACGAGAGTAAAATCAGCGCTGAAACGTGTTACTTGATCCGGTGATTTTTTATGAATAGAGGTGAGAATTTGAGATTGCTAGTGTTATCATAAAACTCCCAACTGTTATAATTATATTATATAATTACTCCCAACTGTTATAATTATATAACAGGCTGTAGTCTGACGCGCTACATGTCTGCTGTTACAGTACTGTGTTTAGTTTCGATTCACTGTTAGTGCTCGCTGCGCTGTGATTGGTTTGAGCAGCTTTAATTTGCATTTAGGAACGCAACATTTGTCATTAGAAACGTTTATAAATATGTTGTTGTTTACAAAGAGAAGTTTTAGTGTCTCATAATCCTTCAGAAATCATTCTAATATGCTGATTTGCTGCTCAAAAAACATTTCTCATTATTATCAATGTTAAAAACTGTTTTGCTGCTGAATATTTTTGTGGAAACAATGATACCACTCAAACATTTGTATAAGATTTAAAAAAGAGAGAGAAATTAATCATTTTATTCATGCATGAAAGTGATAAAAAAGTGAGTGAAGACATTTAAAATGATTTCTAATTAATAAATGCATTAACAAATTTAATTAATATATTTGATAAATGCAAATAAATGCTGTTCATTAAACTTTATATTTATCAAAAAAATCCTGAAAAATAAAGTTTATCACCATTTCCACACAAAATATGAAGCAGCAAAATTGTTTTCAACATTGATAATAATCAGAAATGTTTCTTGAGAGTCAAATAAATTATGATTTATAAAAGATCATGCGACACTGAAAACTGGAGTAATGATGAAGAAAATTCTGCTTTGCATCACAGGAATAACATTACATTTTATAATGTATTAAAATTGAAAACTTTTTTTTTTAATTTAATTATATTTCACAATATTGCTGTTTTATTTTTATTTTTTTATTTTAATCAAATAAATTCAGCCATGATGAGCAGAAGATATTTATTTCAGAATCATTAATTGTAATGTTTCCAAACTTTTGGCAGGTACTTTAAAAATAATAACAATTCTATATACTATATACTTTACTATAATATATTATAGTACTTTATTATAATGTATTATATTGTTATCATGATTATTAGTGCTTTTTATTTTTTACAGGACAATAGTATGTATTCTTACAGTATAAGATATATATTTTAATGTGCTAAAATATATATTTTTAATAAGTCCTGGGGGTGTGGCTTGTGGGCATGACTTGGGGCGTGATCAGATTTTCCTTCTTTTTTGGCTCTAGCTGATCACATGCCTGTTTAATTCTCGCTGTAGCATTGTTGCTGCCGCAGGCGCCATGTCCTGGAGATGCTGTGTGTTTTGTTGTGAAAGTGAAAGTACTTTGTTTGGGCTTCCAAAAGAGGACACAACTAGAAATCAGTGGTTAAGTTGTATTTACAACACTGTTCCAGAACAGTTCAACCCAAATATTAGAGTGTGTGCACTGTGCAGCACATTTTACGGTGGACTATTTCCTGAACCTGGAAGAGTAACGTTAGCCTACAATGCTGGCTTGCACAAAGGCTGTTTCTATAAAGTGGGGCAATTCCAACTTTGCAAGGACAGTCTGGCGCTTCTGACTCACAGCCTGTAAGTCCGTTTCTGCCACTGATGATTCAAATGCGAGTTTTGAGCAGTGTAGAGTAGTGCTTGTTGTTTGTCGTTTCTCCAATCACAAATGCAGACATGGTAATGCTTATGCATTATAATCAGTAATTATTTCCCCACTGGATGCAACATTTACAATCGTTTATAATGGGTTTTATTGTTTTTGTGTCGTCGCGCCAGGACACGGCATCACAATACGGTGAGGGGCATAACATTTCCGTCTCACGCTTGAGGTATTCGGCCAATCACAACGCACTGGATAGCTGGCCAATCAGAGCACACCTCGCTTCTCAGAATTATGAACTTTGTAAAAATCGACACATTTCAGAAAGGCGGGGCATAGAGGAGCAACAATAATGTACAGTATGTGGAAAATAATGTGTTTTTTTAACTTTAAACCGCATAAACACATTGCATTACACCAAATACACCAAATAATGTTCTATTTAGCAACGTCATATGACCCCTTTAACTAAGAAAACTCAAGTTAGAAAAAGGTCAGTGTATTGACTGAATGTACCTGAATTTAAAGGGGACTCAACCCTCTTTTTATTTGTGGTATGCTGTCTCAGTTTAAATTACATTCACACTGGTGTTTTAGGAAGCCAAACAAATTAGAATATAATAATAACAACAACGACAGTAATAGCCATGTATTGTAAAACAAATGCACTGTAAAATAAATCAAAATGAATATTTCATAGGTATATCATTTTTGCTTTACACTACAGTAGGGAAATGGCAGTACTTCTTTCCTAATTTCTACACTTGAAAGAGATATTTTGAATTTGGACTGCATTTATACGACTATTTTAAAGGAAATCTCCAGCTTCAGTGAAAATGCTTACAAAAACACGTCTCACTACAAATCTAGTGAAATGCTGTAATCATTTGCCGTGAAAATAAAGCATAACTGGTGGCTGTTGCGTTTCCAAACGCGCGCTAAACTTAAAGCACATGCAATAAACGAGTTCACTGCATTCATTCACTGTAAACTCAGGATCACGAGCTGATCGCCTCAACAATGTGTGCGCTTCGCTTTTAAACACGCAGCGAGAACAGACTTGATGAAGGGATTTATGTTAGAATAAGAAGTTTAAATATATTTTTAAAAAACTACACATTTTGCCCAGAAGAACTATAGTTTCATATTGTCATGTGACCATGATAATATCGAGACAGTTTTGCTATCGTGATATCATGGTATTGATAATATCGTTATATCCCTACTAACTATTCCAACATTTTGGGGCTGAAGCAGCAGGGCTATGGGGCGATGACCAGGGTTGAACAGACAGTTGCCAGCTATCTGTCCCTTGAGTCAGCATTGTCCCTGAATGCTCCGGCACTACCCACCAAGCTGCTCAGAACAACCTCGGCTTTGGTGGTTGAGGCTTTTTACGGTGACGGGCCAGGCTGGCGCATGCCTGCACACCATAGTGATGTTGTAGGCATACCAGGCTGACCTGCTTAGGGACCTGGATGAAGCTAGAACGAATTGGCTCTGATGACATCAAGGAGTTGTGGAGGGTCACAGATTTGTCTCTCTGGGCCACTAAGGAAACGGCAATAGCTATTGGTCGTTCCATGGCAGCCGTGGTGGCCACGGAGAGGCATCTCTGGATGAACCTGTCAGACACGAAAGATAAAGACAGGTTCTTCCTTTTGGACATCCCGCTTGTTCCTTCGGGCCTCTTCGGCGATGCAGTGAGCTTTGTCGTCAAGAGGTTCCAGGAGGGTAAGAAGCAGGCGGCGGCATTCCAGCGGTTCCTCTCCCGCCGACTCCAGGTCTCAGGGGCTGCTGGACGGGAGCAGCACCAGCTGTCCTCTAGCTCCTCATACAAGGTGCAGCATAAGAAGAGCGTCGCTTCCCGAGTTCCCCCTCAGAACCATCAGGGGTCAGGGCAGCTCTCTCAGCCAAAGCTGAAGATTGTCAGCTGGACCCAGTTAACTGCCAAGTTGGTTCAGTGCTGGAGTTCCTGCAAGAACGCTTCCCCACAGGGTTATCTCCCTCCACTCTTAAGGTATACGTGGCAGCTATATCTGCTTACCACACCCTTTTGGATGGTCAGTCTTTGGAAAAGAACCCGTTGGTAACACGTTTCCTCCTTGGTGCTCCGAGGCTGAGGCCTGCACTATGCACTAGGGTCCAGGCTTGGGATCTGGCCATGGTCTGGACGAGCTAAGGAAGACCCCTTTTGAACCTTTAGAGGATGTTCCGGAAAAGTTCTTGACACTAAAGACAGTGTTTCTATTAGCCATCTCATCTCTCAAGAGAGTTTGTGACCTTCTAAAGACCCTTTCCGTGGCCCCATAGCCATGTCTTGACTTTGTCTTGGAATGGTGAAAGACAAGAGAGTTTGCACCCAAGGTCGGGACCCTCCGCCCCATCATGTCTTGACTTTGCCCACTCTTGGAATGGTGTTCCAGACTTATTGCCCATAGTGCTGCAGGCATTCTGTCCTGCCCACCCTTCCGGGAGCCAGACCAGGAGAAGTTTATTTTGGTGTGTCCAGTTCAAGCACTGGACATCTACGTCCTCCACCCTTCCGGGAGCCAGACCAGAGCTGTCCAGTTGGAGGGAAAACTGATAAACTTTTCGTCTGCTTTCCACAGAGTCCGCCCAAGAGAGGTCTCCCGGCGACTAAGCAGGTGGATAGTTGAGGCTATCTCCCTAGATTACTCTGATCCTCTGATCTCCCCTCACCTCTGGGGTCCAGGGCCCACTCAACTCAAGGTATGACAGCCTCTAAAGGCCTTCTTATCTGGTGTTTCTATACACAATGTTTGTGAGGCTGTGGGTTCTACAATGTTTCTACCCTGCTCACCTTTGTCAGGTTTTATAACCTAGATGTTGGGACCACTCCAGGTTCTAAAGTGCTTCTGTCTTGAGGTGTGTGTCACACTAAACAGGCATTTGTCAGTATGGCGGAGTTGGTATTCTTGTTCCCAAAGCATTTCTAATGCAGCACGAGTTCCTGATGGGGAACAACTCTAGGTTACGCATGTGAAGTCAAGTCAAGTCACCTTTATTTATATAACGCTTTTAACAATACAAATTGTCAAAGCAACTGCACAATATCAAAATAGGAAAATAGTGAGTCAATAATGTAAAATGACAAGATTAAACACTCAATTTTCAGTTAAAGGCATTTCATTATTGAATTCATTGATGGCATCTAACCATGGTTCCCCGAAGGGAATGAGACTCTACGTCACCCTGCCATACCTCCTGCATCCCTGTGAGTGCTTGTGTCGACCTATCAGAAGCTAATGCTGTTTACACTGAGTGTCCTTTTAAGCTTCCTGGTCGCTACATCACCCCGCCTGTGACATCTCGCTACTCTGTTGGACTGATTTCACGTGTGCTTCAGGACGCGGTCATGCAGAGGCATTCCCAAAGCGTTTCCGACGCAGCGTCTCATTTCCCTTTTTTGGAACCATGGTTACATGTGTAACCTAGAGACGTTTTTCATCACTTTGAGCTACAGTAGCTCTATTGTCTTACTAACCTCTGCATAACGGGAACAACCCTCAAGACGTGCCGTTTTAGAGATGCTCTGACCCAGTCATCTATCCATCTGTATTAACCCTTGTCAGTCATTCATATCCTTTCACTTGCCCTTGTGAAGAGATGGACTAATGAAACAGAGCAAGATTTAAAAGACTGTTTTGACCTCACTGATTGGAGTGTTTTTGAAGCTGCTGCAAACTATCTGGATGAGCTCACAGAGACTGTAACATCTTATATCAGTTTCTGTGAAGATATGTGCATTCCTACCAGGACTCATCTAACTTACAACAACGACAAACCATGGTTCACTGCAAAACTCAGACAGCTCCATCAGGCCAAAGAAGATGCTTACAGGAATGGGAACAGAGTCTTGTATAAGCAGGCCAAATACACTGGAAAAGGAGATCAGAGTGGCAAAGAGGAATTATTCTGGTAAGCTGAGCCAATTCTCTTCCAGTGATCCTGCTTCAGTGTGGAAAGGTCTGAAAGACATCACCAATTACAAGACACCATCCCCCAGCACTGTGGAGAATCAACAACTGGCAGATAATCTGAATTAGTTCTACTGCAGGTTTGAAAAAACACCATTAACACCAACAGCAACCCCCATCTCCCCCCTCCTTATGTGAGGATCCTATTTGTGGACTTCAGTTCAGCTTTTAACACGATCAATCCAAACCTCCTCTTGCCCAAATTAACTCAGCTCTCCGAGCCCACCTCTGTCTATCAGTGAATCACCAGCTTCCTGACAGACAGGCAGCAGCTAGTGAGGCTGGGAAAATGCACATCCAACACCTGTACGATCAACACTGGAACTCCTCAGGGCTGTGTTCTCTCCTCACTGCTCTTCTCCCTCTACACCAACGACTGCACATCTAAAGACCCCTCTGTCAAGCTCCTAAAGTTTGCAGACGACACCACACTGATCGGCCTCATTCAGGACGGTGACGAGTCTTGTAGTAACTTAGCTCTTATTTTAGCTTTTGGGGAATCAAATCTTAAAGATTCGGGTTGATTTGATTAAACTGATCTGATTCAAATAATTTACACTTTATCAACTTAGACGTCCAGCATCTTTATCGACTTTAGTGTATCTTATCAATTTTGTTTTACTACTTTTGGCTAACGACAATAACACAAAATTGGTATGGGTTAACTTTGAGCAAAGGTAACAAAGGATCGACATCACAAGGCAGTAACTGATCAAGCACAAAACACAAACACTGCTCTTTAACATGAAACAAAAGTGTATTCGCGAGATGGCAATTTGTTTGTTACTTGCGTTCAAGTTAACAGCTGATCTTTTGTTTTCCCTCTGGCTGAGGTCAGGGAATCCTGGGGCTGCTGATTGACTACTAATGCGGTCGTTGGCTGACGTATTTCTGGAAAGCCCTCCGGCGATTGGTTGGTTTCCTTGTGACGTGATGACATGCTGGAAGTTCTTCGGAGAGTCTGTTTGCGAAGACCAAGCTTTGAAGATTTCTGCAGTCATGAAGTTTGACGAAGTGTTTGTAGTTCTGGATGTCTCAATCGCATGATGGTGTGGCGAGTGAGCGCAAGTTGGAATGCAATCAAACGAAGGCGAAAGAGCCCTGAATCTGTTCGGACATTGGGGTTTTGTCAGAGCTGAGTTTGTCCGTCCCACGGCGCGGTCTTCCAATCAGAGGTTGTTGCAAGGCCTTAACCACGCCCCGTAATGTTCCTTGATCATGCATGAATCACATGCTCCCCGTGGGGAGTGTTTCTGCAAGTTTTAATAACTTCTTATAAAAGTATTATCACCCGAGAATGATACCGAATATAATTTTTTCATTCACACCAATGATTTGCAATTATCGTGACCATTCATAATCGGAATCAGAATGAGCTTTATTGGCCAGGTATGTTTACACACATGAGGAATTTGTTATAGTGACAGAAGCTCCACAGTGCAACAGAATGACAGCAACAGGACAGGGCACATAATAAAAGAATAATATACAAATAGGCAATGTACAAAATAGCAAAAACACAATATATAATATAGACAATTATGTGTGTACAGGTCTGATGTTCAAATTTTAAATGAAAAAATAAGTATGTGTGATGAATAAATAATGTAAATAGTGTTGTGTGTTCCACGTTTAATGTCAAGTGTTCATGAGATGGATTGCTTGGGGGAAGAAACTGTTCCTGTGTCTGGTCGTTCTGGTGCTCAGAGCTCTGTAGCGTCGACCAGACGGTAACAGTTCAAAGAGGGAGTGTGCTGGATGTGAGGGGTCCAGAGTGATTTTGCCAGCCCTTTTGCTCACTCTGGATAAGTACAGTTCTTGGAGAGTGGGGAGGGTTGTACCAATGATTCGCTCAGCAGTCCGGACTACCCTCCGTAGTCTTCTGAGGTCAGATTTGGTAGCTGAGCTGAACCAGACAGTTATTGAAGTGCAGAGGACGAATTCAATGATGGCAGAGTAGAACTGTATCAGCAGCTCCTGTGGCAGGTTGAACTTCCTCAACTGGCGAAGGAAGTACAACCTCTGCTGGGCCTTTTTCACAATGGACTCAATGTGATTGTCCCACTTCAGGTCCTGAGAAATTGTGGTGCCCAGGAATCTGAATGACTCCACTGCAGTCACAATGCTGTTCATGATGGTGAGTGGGGGGAGAGCAGGGTGGTTTCTCCTGAAGTCCACGATCATCTCCACGGTTTTGAGCGTGTTATGCTCCAGGTTCTTAAGACTGCACCAAACAGCCAGCTCCTTATCCTCCTGTCTGTAAGCAGACTCATCACCGTCCTGGATGAGGCCGATCAGTGTGGTGTCATCTGCAAACTTCAGGAGCTTGACAGAGGGGTCTTTAGATGTGCAGTCGTTCGTGTAGAGGGAGAAGAGCAGTGGGGAGAGAACGCAGCCCTGAGGAGCACCTGATGGTGCGGGATGAGAATTTTCCCAGCCTCGCTAGCTGCTGCCTGTCTGTCAGGAAGCTGGTGATCCACTGACAGACGGAGGTGGGGATGGAGAGCTGTGTCAGTTTAATCTAAAGGGTGTCCGGGATGATGGTGTTAAAGGCGGAGCTGAAGTCTACAAACAGGATCCTCACATAAGTCCCTGGTCTGTCCAGATATTGCAGGATGTAGTGCAGTCCCATGTTGACTGCATCATCCACAGACCTGTTTGCTCTGTAGGCAAACTGCAGGGGGTCCAGTAAGGGTCCAGTGGAGGCCTTCAGATAAGCCAAAAAACAGTCTTTCAAATGATTTCATGGCCACAGACTCTAGAGCCACAGGTCTGTAGTCATTAAGTCCAGTAATTTTAGGTTTCTTTGGGACAGGGATGATGGTGGAGCATTTGAAGCATGAGGGGAAGTGTGAAGATGGGGGCCAGCTGGTCAGCACAGGTTTTTAGGCAGGCTGGTGACACACCGTCTGGCCTGGTGCTTTCCTTCTTTTGTTCTTTTTGAAGACCTGGCGCACGTCATCTTCGCTTATCTGCAGTGCAGGTGTGGGGGAGAGGGGGGTTGCAGGAAGTGTGAATGTTTTCTTTTTTCAAACCTGCAATAGAACTCATTCAGATCATCTGCCAGTTGTTGATTCTCCAGAGTGCTGGGGACGGTGTCTTGTAACTGGTGATGTCTTTCATACCTTTCCACACTGAAGCAGAATCACTGGAAGATAATTAATTCCTTAGCTTGCCAGATTAATTCCTCTTTGCCACTCTGAAGAATGTTAAGTTTAGTTTCATAAGAAACTAAATTTAACATATTTCACACACGTTAATAGCTTCTTGCTAAAACAAAAAGGTTATAAGGCAAAGATTAAAATATCATAGGTTCTAATAAACACATCACGCATAAAAAGGGCATAAAACACAATTATTAGTAAGTATATTGCTTTAATAGCTGCGGTAATTACTGATTGTCCTTTTAGAAGAAGATCAAAAAAAAGGTTTGTGTTTCTTGGTCTGTAAAAGACAAGAGGGTGAGTTGGAGGCACAGAAGGGCAGGAAGCAGATGGTCGTGAGTCATGGGACAGTCATGTTGCAGATCCTGTGTTTGCAGGCCCGAGGGCGTCAGTTAATTTGATCATGTACCGTTGGCTATACCATAGTCCCATACATTGCCTGATCACAAGGTGCTTCTTGATACAAAAGATCTTTGTTGTTTTCCTGATCAAATTAGTTTTATCACCCTTCTGATTAGATAACAACCAGGCGCTGACAGGAAACTTGACTCAGAATATTGACGTCACGTGATAGTGATGATTAGTTTAGACCTCATGATGAGTTGATTCAATGGCTTATCTGTGTCGGTTCGACAGAAATCCTACAGTCTGCTTTCAGACAGGAGGTTAAAGAGCTGGCTGTCTGGTGCAGTCTTAACAACCTGGAGCTCAACACGCTCAAAACAGTGGAGATGATCGTGGACTTCAGGAGAAACCCCCCTGCACTCCCCCACTCACCATCATGAACAGCACTGTAACAACAGTGGAGTCATTCAGATTCCTGGGCAGCACCATCTCTCAGGGCCTGAAGTGGGACATTCACATAGACTCTATTGTTAAAAAGGCCCAGCAGAGGTTGTACTTCCTTCGCCAGCTGAGGAAGTTCAACCTGCCACAGGAGCTGCTGAAACAGTTCTACTCCGCTATCATTGAATCCGTCCTCTGCACTTCAATAACTGCACTTCAGCTCAGCTACCAAATCTGACCTCAGAAGACTACAGAGGGTAGTCCGGACTGCTGTGCGAATCATTGGTACAACCCTCCCCACTCTCCAAGAACTATACTAATCCAGAGTGAGAAAAAGGGCTGGCAAAATCACTCTGGACCCCTCACATCCAGCACACTCCCTCTTTGAACTGCTGCCGTCTGGTCGACGCTACAGAACTCTGAGCACCAGATCGGCCAGGCACAGGAACAGTTTCTTCCCTCAGGCAATCCATCTCATGAACATTTGAACACTTAACATTAAACATGAAACACACAACACTATCATACATACATTTATTTATAGGGCTGGGTATCGAGTTCGATAGTTTTTAGGCATCGACCGAATTGCCTCGATACCACCGAGTATCGAAAAACGTCTTGTCGTTCAGTACCAAATTTCGATACCTAAGGGGTTAATCTCATCAACGTCAGTGTGGCAATAAACCTGCAGCACTAGGTGCATTCGTCTAGAAGCGGCACGCCGCAGATTGATCAGTGTTTGACATCCGCGAGAGCAATTCAAAAGCGTACGGATCAGTCTGCTCTCTATATTGCGCGGTTTCATTTACTACACACAGACTGAAGCGCGCTCGCGGTGATTTCAGCGACTGCCGTCTAAATGAGGACATAAACACATGAACAACATCTCCAGAACTGCTCTGAGAGTCACTTCATGGGCATTTTACCATTTGATTTGAGTAAAACTAGCATCCTATCATATACACACAGAACTGTAAAGGTATTCACGGCAACCCGTCAAAATAAAAGTTCGGTTTAATTTGGAAGACACTGCGGCAGAAATATATTAATATTGTTCAGCAGAGTGTACATACTGCTACTACTAGGCTACTATTAAAATTATTAAAACTTAATTTTTTTAAAAGTAATGATCACACAACATTTCCTCCATGTTTTAATTTTAATAGTAAAATTTTGTTTGCCAAAATAAATAAATAAAGTTTGATTTTCAAAAATGTAAAAGATAAATGAAATTTGTTTTATGCCTTCATTTGAAAACCAGATACAGAATACAGAATTTCTGAGGAAAAATAAAACATTTCATAAGGCTATTTTAAGAATAAATTTGAATAAACTAAGTAGTTTTTATTCATTCAAATAATTAGACATAGGCTACTACAACACAGAATTTAATAACAATAAAACATATGGTGAAAGAAAATAAAACACCCACTTATGAAAGTAGATAAAGATTTTCAATTTCTTGAAGTCTTTAACCTAGAATAAATGAATAGAAATGATGATTCTGTCTGAGCTATGCGTTTTAAAATGAACACGCACTAGTGTAAACTGAAAACTTTTTGAGCTTTATTAAAATTATTTGCACTGATTTATTGTGTTGGATATATTTTGTTCCTTTGTGCAGTGGCTCAGGAGATGAGTCTTTGAGTCTGTATAAATGTCAACAAGCTGAAAAAAATAAAACCAAAGTTTTTTGAGATAATGTAATCTTGTTAAAACTGATTTCATAAAATTGGTATCGAAAAAAGTATCGTTCAGGAACCGGTATCGAACTCAAGGTATCTGTATCGATATCGAAATTTTTTGAACGATACCCAGCCCTATTTATTTATTTAACACACATAAATATTACATTTCATAGGCTTTCCTGTAGCTCAAATGGTAGAGCATGGCGCTAGCAACGCCAAGATCATGGGTTCGCTTCCCAGGGAAAGCAAGAGCTGGTCAAATGTAAAACTGTAACTTGAATGCAATGTAAGTCGCTTTGGATAAAAGCATCTGCTAAATGCATAAATGTAAATTTCAATTTTGCACATTGTCTATTTTGTATATTTGAATATTATTATTTTTATTATCTGTGTCTTGTCTTGTCACTGTCATTCTGTCGCACTGTGGAGCTTCTGTTACCAAAACAAATTCCTCGTATGTGTAAACATACCTGGCAATAAAGCTAATTCTGATTCTGATTCTTTCCTGCTTCTAATACATAGAATTCAAAAACTGACTGTTCTCATCCTGCCAAATATATCCCACTCCTTGAAAGGTGCCACTGTAATAATATAAATCAGTATTATTCACTTCACCTGTCAGTGCTTTTAATGTTGTGGCTGATTGATGTACATTATTGACACTGTGAACATGTTAGTGTGCGATATTAAAGAAGATGAATAGGAATCCATATTGAAGTGTGAATGTGCTTGGACAGGATAAAAATAAGCTCCTTATCTCCTAAGAAAACACCACTCTGGTGAACATTGTAGAAAAGCTAAATCCCCACAAAATATTACCCCTTTAAAGGAATTATTTTAAGTTGCTGATATGATTCTCATTTATTAAGGCTTGCAGGTAAATTGTTCTCTGCTTCGGTTTCTTTTTCATAGTGGAGGGTGGAAGTGTCTTTATTCGGGACTGGAGGACGCATACTCTCAAAGCACAAAGCTCTCGAGTGAGATCCCAGCGCAAAGCCCCTCCCACAGGTGCCCTGAAGACCCGGCTTTGCTGGTTCCACTTACACCATCCCCACGGATGCCCTCTGCCCCGTGAGCACTGTGCCTTTGCTCATGGAGAGACTGACTTCAAAAACCCCTGAAGATGATGCAGACATGAACAGTAGCTTGTTTTGGAAAAAGAACATTTAGAAAAAGAAAAACACAAACATATTTTAGTTGAATTTTTAATTATCCCAGGTGCACTGTTTTTCTTAGGTTTATTTTTATTTATGAAAGTAACTGAATTTATTTCTGTTGTATAAGAAACATGAAAAAATGAATCATGTCCAACTGCGTCCAGACTTTATTGTGTAATGTAATGGGATGCATCAACGTTTGGCAGGAAATCCCCCCACTGTAGCGTGAAGAGGTTTGTGTTGGGAGAGGCATATGGTGTGTAAATGTTAGGAGCATGAATAATTTGGAGGGAAGAGTGGGGGGTTGGACCATCTGTGGGTCACTGCCCCTCTTCTGCTCAAATGTCATCGGACAGGATGTTCCTCTAATGGGGGTCACTTGAGGTCAGGGTCTCATCATAGATGCACATTAATAAGTAAACAAACATTAGATTAGGTCACAGTCACACATCAATATATTGAACTGATGAAATAGTGTCTTCACTATATGAAAATAGTGATCACCTTGAATTTTTTGAATATCAATATCCAATGTCTATAACCAGATAAAAATCACTTACAACCCCTCACCCTTTGTTTACATAAACTACCATTCAATAGTTTGAGGTCAGTAATTTTTTGAAAGAAATTAGTACATTTATTCAGCAAAGATTTTTCTGTTAAATGCTGTTTTTTTTTTTTACTTTCTACTCATAAAGGATTCTGAAATAAAATGTTTCCAGTTTCCACAAAAAATGTTAAGCAGCTCTGTTGTTTTTTTACAGATTGAAGACTGAAAAGATTTCAGTGGTGGAGGTAACGAATTACAACTACTCACGTTACTGTAATTTAGTTTTTTTCGGGTACTTGTACTTTTTTGAGTATAATTTTTAAAGCTGTACTTTTACTTGTACTTAAGTACAAATTAAGCAAAATAATCTACTTCGTTACTTTCACATAGTTCCTTGAGATATTATAAAAAAAACTGAGATATTAAAATATCTATATAAAGCCCTGAATGGTTTAGCTCCTCAGTACTTGAGTGAGCTCTTATCGCATTATAGTCCTCCACGGCCGCTGCGTTCTCAAAACTCTGGCCATTTGATAATACCTAGAATATCAAAATCAACTGCGGGCGGCAGATCGTTTTCCTTTTTAGCACCAAAACTCTGGAACAATCTACCAAACACTGTTCGGGAGGCAGACACACTCTGTCAGTTTAAATCTAGATTAAAGACCCATCTCTTTAACCTGACATACACCTAACACACTACTACACTTCTATTATTCAAATCCGTTAAAGGATTGTTAGGCTGCATTAATTAGATCAACCGGAACCGGGAACACTTCCCATAACACACGATGTACTCGTTACATCGTAAGAAGATTGGCATCTACGCTAATAGTTGTTTCTTTCTTATTCTGTTTCTCAGTCCGTGTCCAGATCAGATGGTGGATCGGCGCCGGGAGATGATGTCTGCGGCCCTGATCGTCAGCGATGAGCCCCAGAGACATATCCCCAGTGAAGACCTCGACTAAAATACAATAAAGCTAAAAATAAAACAAATAATTAAAATTTAATAATAAAATACCTAATTACATAATACTATTATTGTTAGAAATTGCAACAATATAAAAATAGAAATATAATACATTTATACATTTAATTAAAACAATAAGTAAACAATGAATAAACAATAATATCCTGGCCAGAGGAGAACTGGCCCCCCGACTGAGCCTGGTTTCTCCCGAGGTTTTTTTTTCTCCATTCTGTCTCAGAGGGAGTTTTGGTTCCTTGCCGCTGTCGCCTCTGGCTTGCTCAGTTGGGGACACTTAATTTCTAGCGATTATCGTAAATTTGATTTCACAGATACTATTTAAACTAAACTTAGCTAGACAATGACATCTCCGAATTCAATAATGAAATGCCTTTAACTGAAAATTGAGTGTTTAATCTTATTATTATACATTACTGACACTCTATCCTCCAACTTGATACTGTTAAGTGCTTTGACACAATCTGTATTGTTAAAAGCGGTATATAAATAAAGGTGACTTGACTTGACTATATGGCAGTATACAGTAATCATTTTCAATACCATTGGCAAAACTATAAAGTCGTCATGAAATCAAAAATTATCCTACTTACTTTTTTAGTGCACATTACTAGTCTTGTGGTGAACTCTTAAACCGTGCAAGTCAATACACCGGGAAAACAATTTTTGTAGGCCGTCATAATCTTTAATCAAAAACTGAAAATTCACTTCTGCTCTGGAATGGCGTTCTCGCTCTGATGACGTCAGTTTGAAGGCTTTGGGAAAATCCTCTTGTTAAGTCATGATGTAAGGACTGCTGTTTCCAGGTCCAAGCCTCTACTCATTTCACTTGAGAATCCTATCTCAACAGCCATTTATGAGCACTATTTAATTAATATTACATATTTAAGCTAAGCATTTAAAAATTTGCTGTGCACACTACCGTCTCCGTGTACTTTTACTTGTAATTGAGTATTATTTCAGCAATGTAACAGTTCTTGTACTTAAGTACCGCCAAGTTCCACCACTGAAAGATTTGCCATGACAGGAATAAATTGCATTTTAAAGTATAGTAAAATAGAAACAGTTATTTTAAAGTTTCAAAATAATTTACAATTTTACTATGTTTACTGTATATTTTATATAATAAAAGCAACCTTGGTGAGCATTAAAACCTTTGAGAAAAAAAAGGCTCTTTCAGTAAGCATATTTCAAGTCTGAATTGTTAAGAAAAGGAAAGGTTTCTTTAATTTGCTTTCTGCATAAGGAATACAGGTGCATCTCAATAAATTAGAATGACGTGGAAAAGTTCATTTCAGCAATTCAACTCAAATTGTGAAACTTGTGTATTAAATAAATTCAATGCACACAGACTGAAGTAGTTTAAGTCGTTGGTTCTTTTAATTGTGATGATTTAGGCTCACATTTAACAAAAACCCACCAATTCACCAAAATCTCAACAAATTAGAATATGGTGACATGCCAATCAGCTAATCAACTCCAAACACCTGCAAAGGTTTCCTGAGCCTTCAAAATGGTCTCTCAGTTTGGTTCACTAGGCTACACAATCATGGGGAAGACTGTTGATCTGACATCCATACAATCATTGACAACCTTCACAAGGAGGGTAAGCCACAAACATTCATTGCCAAAGAAGCTGGCTGTTCACAGAGTGCTGTATCCAAGCATGTTAACAGAAAGTTGAGTGGAAGGAAAAAGTGTGGAAGAAAAAGATGCACAACCAACCGAGAGAACCGCAGCCTTATGAGGATTGTCAAGCAAAATCGATTCAAGAATTTGGGTGAACTTCACAAGGAATGGACTGAGGCTGGGGTCAAGGCATCAAGAGCCACCACACACAGATGTGTCAAGGAATTTGGCTACAGTTGTCATATTCCTCTTGTTAAGCCACTCCTGAACCACAGACAATGTCAGAGGCATCTTACCTGGGTTAAGGAGAAGAAAAACTGGACTGTTGCCCAGTGGTCCAAAGTCCTCTTTTCAGATGAGAGCAAGTTTTGTATTTCATTTGGAAACCAAGGTCCTAGAGTCTGGAGGAAGGGTGGAGAAGCTCATAGCCCAAGTTGCATGAAGTCCAGTGTTAAGTTTCCACAGTCTGTGATGATTTGGGGTGCAATGTCATCTGCTGGTGTTGGTAAATTGTGTTTTTTGAAAATCAACGTCACTGCACCCGTTTACCAAGAAATTTTGGAGCACTTCATGCTTCCTTCTGCTGATCAGCTTTTTAAAGATGCTGATTTCATTTTCCAGCAGGATTTGGCACCTGCCCACACTGTCAAAAGCACCAAAAGTTGGTTACATGACCATGGTGTTGGTGTGCTTGACTGGCCAGCAAACTCACCAGACCTGAACCCCATAGAGAATCTATGGGGTATTGTCAAGAGGAAAATGAGAAACAAGAGACCAAAAAAAGTAGATGAGCTGAAGGCCACTGTCAAAGAAACCTGGGCTTCCATACCACCTCAGCAGTGCCACAAACTGATCACCTCCTTGCGATGCCGAATTGAAGCAGTAATTAAAGCAAAAGGAGCCCCTACCAAGTATTGAGTACATATACAGTAAATGAACATACTTTCCAGAAGGCCAACAATTCACTAAAAAAAAATTTTTTATTGGTCTTATGAAGTATTCTAATTTGACGAGATAGTGAATTGGTGGGTTTTTGTAAAATGTGAGCCTAAATCATCACAAATAAAAGAACCAAAGACTTAAACTACTTCAGTCTGTGTGCACTGAATTTATTTAATACATGAGTTTCACAATTTGAGTTGAATTACTGAAATAAATGAATTTTTCCACGACATTCTAATTTATTGAGATGCACCTGTATATTTAAAAAAAAATGTTACACACAAAAATTATCCACATAATTAATTTGATTCACTGTGAGACATTTTACCCATGCACCATTCCCATTTATGTCAAACCGTAAAGACTGCCTTCCTTTTGTCGTATTGTATACATATATAGAGAGATAGATATAGATGCTTTACTCCAAAATATCTTATTTTATGTTCCACGGAAGAAAGTAAGTCTTACTGGTTTGCAACGACCTGATACACTGGTTTATGAATATCATGGAAATTAATAATATGGTCTAATTTGTGTGAGGTAATTGGTATCAAGTTTGAATAGGAAACCTTTGCCTTCAAAGCACTTATTCAATATCAAGCAGCTTGGCTCTTGTTTGATAATGCTCCAGTGGGATCCTATGAAATCTAATAAGGATGGATGGCTTTATTGATTAGTAGAAGTTTGTTTGTACAGGTAAAAAAAAAAATTGTTAGATGTGTGCAGGATGCTGGCTATAACACATGCAGATATGTGTGACTATTCTCTTGAGTTATTAATAGTTACTTTAATGTTAGGTCACTTCCAATAATAAAATTCTTAATTTATTCTAGATTTCCATGTAAACCTCAAAAGACTAAATGAGTGGTCATCTTTTCTGTGCTGTTCATTGAGAGACAGTGATGGGTTGCTTATATTTCCATTGCATATAAAGAGTCTTTTACCTGCATCTCTTCATCCTCACAAAGAAAATGCTTATGATTCTACTCTGACATCTGGCCTGAATTGCAATAATTGATTATTTGGTTTCTTCAACCCATTCTGATAATAATTTGATCACGACCATCTGCATCATATATTTGTTCAGACCACTGCTCAGTAATGACTGTTCCATAAACGTGACTTGCTGCATCCTACACGTTTAAATCTGGGCTTCATTCTTTTTTAACCACGATCAAAGGAACTGTAAACACTTTACACACATTAAAGCTGCAGTCTGTAACTTTTTTTGGTTAAAAATGATCCAAAATCAATATTTGAGCA
The DNA here is from genome assembly GCA_027422415.1 of Schizothorax lantsangensis. NCBI lineage: Eukaryota > Metazoa > Chordata > Actinopteri > Cypriniformes > Cyprinidae > Schizothorax > Schizothorax lantsangensis. The sequence continues at coordinate 36,250,136 of CM049839.1, read as the reverse complement.
AGTACATAACCAGCCAGTGTTCAAAACTATCACCTTACTTTAGCCCAATTCACAACGGTTAGTTTATAATAATGTTTTCTAATTTGATTGGTATGGGTAGGTTTTCGCGGGAAATTTGAGCATGGCACTGCGTCATTACGTCAAGTCTGTAAACATGAAAAAGTTTTCCCGGCTACTAGGCTATCGCATGTTAGGATCCTGCAGGTGCCGGATCATTTATAGCCTTTTCTTACAGCAGCTAGAATAATTAAAATTCAAAAAATAATTTTGATGGCGGATTGTAATCCAGAAAGGATTATATGAAACACATGTGAATGAAATTAAATTATATTCCAGCTTTAAATGTGCTTCTGATTACAGATAGCCTGGGATTACACAAGATTTGTATTTTAAAGAGAACCAGTTCGAAGAGAACATAGTTTGCTTTTTGGGTTAAAATAATTTCTTAATATGAAATTCAAATGGTATGACAATTAGAGATTATACTGTACAGAAATTGAAATCTACATGCTAATACACACTATACTCATAGTCACGCAATACTGATGTTGTTAACATTAATAATTTGAGAATAAAGTATAACAATAATAATAATTTGCACGGTTTGATGTGATATGAGCTAACCGATCTTTAGATTAAATCACTATTGGTAGCATGATTTATTGTAATGCTTTTTTTCCTCAGTTGGTCAGAACAAGCGTGGCAGACTTGTTACTTTTTCAGATGACAATATACGGTGAAAAATCCTATTTGGGTCATATATTCCAAGACGTAGGCTAGAATCTGTGATTACCAAGTATAGGATTCACACCGGTGCGGTGATTGACAGCTACACATTCACCTCAAAACATTAGATTCATTCGCGCTGGAGCCGTGCCAGAGAACAACCCACACAATGAAGATAATTCCGCAAGTAACTGCAATTCCAGGTTTGCATACAGAGATGGCGACAAAGAGGCAAAACTTCTGGACTGCAGCTTTAAGCAAAAGAGACAAATGTTAAATCGGGTCCAGATTTGACAAGCCTAAATTAAATCTGGGTGAGTTGAAGGGCGAATGCACCTGGTCCTGGTCCACACTGTGGACTGTGTTATTTAAATAAGATTTTACAAATATACATCTCACAGTTGTGGCAACAATCGAGACTATACAAATAAAGACTGCACTGAATAAGTGACTGTAAAAGACACTGCATTAGCTACTACAGCTGCAGAAAGGCGAGTCTGAAGTCATAACTGGCTGTAATGTGGGGTGTGTTTGTACCACCAGTGTGATCAGTCCGAGTTCACTGGCACTTGGCTGTGGACGTCTGAAATGAGGTGGATAAATTCTCTAGTGTTTTTTTCTTCTTTTTTTAAAGTTCAATAAATAGCTGTATTTTATTTATTTATTTTTTATCAAGCATTTTATCTCTCTCTCATTTACTGTTGTTTGCTATTAATATTAAATCATCTTTTTGTTCCATTAGTCAGAGGATTGTTCCAAGATCCTCTTTAAACAGTAATGATGGTGGAAGGAACACAGATGAACCTTTCATTTCTCCCAGCTAGTTGCTTAGTTAAATGGTTAAAGTTATATCAAGTTAAAAGCACTATACAAATAATAGATAGATATGAAGGATACTGTGACATGTACATTCCTGGAAGAAAATTTAGGACTACAATTGAATTTGAATTTAGAATTTGAAGGAGTTCAAAAACAGTGAACAATTTGAGAACATATACCTTCAGAGTGGAATTGCAGATCTTTTTCATGAGCAAGCAGCAACATTATGCACTAAAGGAGGCTAAAAAAGCACAATAGGACCCTTTTAAAAGTTCTCCATTAAGACCTGTAGCAAACACTGCAAATGTGCTGACATCTAACAGCCTTGGCAGCGAAAGTAGCACCACATATAGTGCTATCACATGCGAGCATATCTGTTCTGCTGTTTCATATATATTTTAATGTACATCAGCATTGGAAATATGACAGACACTGTTCAAAATACAGTGTAAGATTCAATGTCTCCAGCCAGACCCTGTTGGAACAGTGGGGTTTTTGCTTGATCTGTGTCCAAAATATTCACTGAGAGCTGCTGCACTTTGACATGTAAATTTAAATTGTACATTTGCAATGTTAAGTAATCAGTATAAATATTTAGATGAATAAATGTGTTGAATCATTAATAAAACAATAAAGCATCTCTTTAAATACAATCTCTTTGTTGTCTTTGGTCCAGCAGGGTTCATTCTATTTTTTTGCCCAGCAATAAGCTGTATAGGCTTTATTGATGCAAACCTGTTTTGTTCTCACTCCTGTTCCTTTGGTCTCTGGATGAAAGGAGCTCCCCCACAACTTAAGCAAAGGTTGACTGTGCCATGGCTTGTGGCTCCCTGCAGTGGGCAAAGCCATTCAACCTGTAGGGAAGTTGATTTGTGTGCAAAATGTTTGCTTCTAAACAATCTGACAATCTTATACCAAAGGTGTGTAACATCAGATAAGCTATTATACAGTTCAGATATTGTAGACATAACTGCTGAAGTTGTTTGTATATCAAGCATTGACTGGCAATAAACAGCTAAGCAAGGTGAAGGTCCTTTGCCATGAAAAATGCCATTGAATAAGTTATTTACTTCGTTATTGAGGTCTCTTAACCCCTTCTGTTATGTGAAAATTTTGGCAATGACTTTAATGTGTGGGGTCATGTTGTATATTTAGACCCTTAATATTTTAATATAGGATAAATTAAACTGAAAAAAAAAGTTTGTTTTTATTTCTTGTTTACTCACACTGTACCTCTCTGACAAATATTTTAAATCAAATATTAGAAAAAAATATTTTTTCAGGATTATTTATTTTATTAGTAAGTTTGATTGCTTAATTTACTTAATCGCAAAACAACACATTATAACAACAACAACAAAAAAAAAATCACATTTGGCTACAAAAATTATTTAAAACATTTATTTAAGCTTTTTATATTCTTAATGTAACAATCAATTAGGTAATCAGTCTTACTTTTCGGATCCAAAGTAGACCAATCTACTTTTTTTTTTTTTATAACTGACTTGAAAAAATTATATAGTCGTAAAGAAAAAAATAGATGACCCAAGCACCCAGGGGAAATGACCATGAAACCATTTTGAATTCCTGATTTTGACTTGAGGACGTGGACCAGGGGGCCTCATTTATAAAGCATGCGTACGCACAGATTTGATCTTAGAGTGTGCGCACGCTTAAATCCATGCCAGCGCTCATATTTATAAAAACTTTCTATGATGTGGAAAAGTGCTTAGCGACACATCAGGGTCTGAGCAGACGTACGCAATTTTTATTGTCGGAGTACTGCAGGTTTTTGAAAATGTAAGCTGTTCTTGCAGCTCGCTGTTCTAAATTATGATGATTGGTGATATTTTATGTTAATGACATTAATTAGAAGTCGTTTACAAGGCAGAGAGCTGAAACCATTAAATTGCGCGCAAGTTTAAGATCATTTGCGATTCATAGATTTCACATCTGAAAGAGACGCGTACGCGCGTTTTCTGTTAGTACGTTCATTCTATGAATTGCACGTAAGCATATCTGAGAAATGATCGTAAGATCAAATTTAGGATGGTTTCTGCACAAAATTTTATAAATGAGGCCCCAGAACACAAAACATTTATAGAGAGAAATACAAGGCTCATACAGAAAGTGTGTGTGTCTCAACATTGAAGGTCAAGTTTCTGGAGGCATGGGAAAATAATATGAAAATAACTGAAAACATATAGATATATATTCCCTTGCTGGCTATTTTAGATGTATACATTTACATGTATTGCCTATGATGCTTTTCTTAATCAAACTGGTACAAATATGTGTACTGTGTTTGTAAACACATTAGTCTATTCAGAAGTACTAATTTGCTTAAAGGTGCCATAGAATGCATTGATACAATATTTTAAATTGTTCTCTGATAACTACATTGAAGGTATGTGGCTTAGGTAAGTGCAAAAATTCTCCAGAAACAGTTTTTCATGTCCATTTACAACCCTAGGATTTCTCCCCAGAATAAAATGGTCTGTTATTGGCTTATTTGGAATGGTCATGAATAATAATGTTGAGCTCTGCTCTGATTGGCTGTTTAACAGATGTGGCTCAATGTTGAGCTCTGCTCTAATTGGCTGTTTCACAGTGCGGCTCATTTCACTAGCTCATAGGAAGGACACACAGGGAAAATATATATTTCAATACTTTCTCGCGCAGTTATATCGTTGGGTAATTATACTGTAAATAAAATGCGGCCATCAGGGAGCCGCTATTAATATGCTGGGCATTGAAATGGGCTATGACCTTTGAAACATGTCTACTCTTCATGCTCTATGTTGACTATGGTTTCAATAATAATAAACATTTTTGCATAAAGCATCCATATTTGTCCATGCCCATGTTGATTAGAGTATAACAAATTTGAAAAGTATTAATTTAAGGTACATTTAGAACAAATAAAAATGTGCGATTGATTGCGATTAATCGCGAGTTAACTCATGACAATCATGCGATTAATCGCGATTAATTTTTTTAATTGATTGACAGCCCTAATATATATATATATATAGGTTTTGTAGTCATAGACTCACGCATGCTTTGTTCTATCGTAAAAAAAAAAGACATTTTATATCTGAGAAACTAATTATTATTGTTTAGCACGTTTGGGAAAAACCCAACTAGTAATGTGTTCAAGTTTATGTCACAATAACACGTTAACTAATGCAAAAAAGAAACATTACTTACTCATCAGATTGATCTCCACTACTGGATGAAATATTGTTCTTCTTTTGAGGGAAGTCCTGCCTTTACTGAGCTTGTCTTCTTGCAGAAACTAACAGTAGCCGCGACGGAGACTCTCCTCACTCTTTGTTTATGTTGGGCGTCTCCATGAGCACGTCTCACGTGGATATTTACATTTACATATTTGAATGAGCCGTGAGGGGGCGGGATTGCATTAGAGATAATGAGTTAGACGGGAAAGACTGAACATCGTGTTGATTTCATACGGATAACTTCATCACAGAATGTTTGTTTTCGATAAAGTATACACTTCAATCTTTCTATAGATATAACACCCATGTCTGTGTGTTGAGTTTTCGCTGAGTTACACTTCATTTTAGTGACGTATTTCTAAAAGCAGTTCGCGGAGACGGAAAAGACAGAAAGCGCACCCTGTTTGTTTTCTTTTTTTTTCCAAAACCACAAAGTTTTGTTGTTATTGTGAGTGTACGCAAATAAAAGTAGACACTTAACAGTTTCGATTGATGTATAACACTTATTTGTGTGACCAAAATCAACAGAGTATTTTTAGTGTCTTTTGCACTGATCTTAAAAAAACTGAGCTGGTATCGCCGGCGATACGGTCGACTCCAGTGAGTTAACATCATACGCATAAAAGATGCTGGCCTATTACACAACCCCTGAGGCATCCTATTGTACTCATGGAGACCTACTGGAGTCGCAAATGCGGTGTACTTTTTATCTTCTTCAGCCATGGGGATGTTATAAAAGCCTGATATTAAATCCATAGTACTGAAGAGGGTATTTCCACCCATGGCGACGAGACAGTCTGATTGGTGTGGGAGCGGGTGCGCATCCTTAATGGTCCTGGCGTTTAGCCATCTGAAGTCCGTACAGATCCTTAAGCTGCCGTCTTTCTTCCATACTAAAACCAAAGGGGAAGCATACTCGCTCACTGATTTATGTATTATTCCTTGCTCTTCCATTTCTGAGAGAACTTGGCATAATTTTTGATAGTGAGCGGGTGGTACCCGACGGTACGGAAGTCGGAATGGACGCTCATCAGTTAAGCGGATGCGGTGAACAAAACCTCTGAGCTCCCCGCAATCCAGAGCATGTTTGGAGAATACATCATTGTAACTCTCAAGCAACTGGACAAGCCTTTCCTTTGCTGCATCACTGGCAGAACATGAGTCGATGTCAATGTCACTGAGGCTTACAGCCCCAAGTCTCTGTTTAAGATCACCTGTGACACCAGGTCGGGAAATTTCCTCGGATGTGGGCACCTGAGCATGACTGAAACCCTGCAACAATTCAAAATCTTCCACAGCAAGGCACGGGAACACATCAGCCAACTTACAGTTCATTTTGAGGGTGACCGGCTTCTCTGAAAGGTTGGTAACTTTTAAAGGAACCCAACGATCTCCCCACAGAGGCGTAACAACACGGCCTATGATGATGTCCCGTGGCATGGTTCTGGAAGAAGTGGCCTCCACGATTACAGTGCTCCCTGGTGACATGGCAGCATCACTCGGTAGCCTTCCCCAGACAAGGTGTTCTTGTTTGGCCATTAGAGTAACAAGTGTGGGTCAACTATTTTAAAGTCGGTGAACCCTGAGTAAACTGGTTGTCGTCGACAGTGTGCTAAAGTTGAATGCTCATGAGAACGGCATACCTTACATGCGGTTGGCTTGGTTGAGGACACCTCATCTCCATTTGACTATTCTGGGAAAGAGCATGGTCAAGTAGACTGATAAGCATCTTCATGCAATTATCATCATTCTGTGGAGGAGATGGAGTACTAGCATTAACATTATCAGACGGCGCAACAGGGGAACCACTAGCTGCAATCTCATTCTCTATAGGTGACTGGGTATGAGCTGTAGCATTCCTCACAGCAACGTTACACTTAGATTTGACCGCCAACTGTTCCTTTTGCTCAGTCTGATATCTGTCGAGATGCTCTTGTACTTCACTTGCTGTCCACTTATCTGGTGCTTTCAAGCGGAAAATGGCTGACAAAGTTGGGCCCGGGCAGTATTTGACAAGCATCATGGCTGCCTCTTGGCATGGGTTTTCCATCTGCCGCCCAAGCCTATTCAAAGCCTCCTCTGCAACATCCACAGCCTTATTTAAACGGACCCAGTACTCGACTGGATTTTCTCCCACAACAAAAATCAGTTAAAGAAATCAGCTAAAGGCATAGAGGAAAATCTGACCTCGCTGAAATGTTGTTTCAGGATATCAAATATCACTTTGGGGTTCTCAGAGGGTCTTAGGGAAGTGTTACTGTGAAGGGTTATTCTGACAATGTCTTTGGCCTTACCCAGCAGCCTTGAAAGGATTTCATGATGATGCTCCGACACTGGTATGCCTCTTTTCCGCAAGTAAGTGTCCACTAGATCCTCCCATTCATGCACACTTAACTTATTAGTTCCATCTCCTCGGAAAACAGGGGGCTCTCTTACTTCAGACTGCATGACTAGTTTAACTCCTGTCAAATTAAGAGAGGGTGCCTCTGAGAATGACTGACCTGCACCTAAACTTCGCGTCTGTGCATTACTGGTTTCTCTTTCCCCATACCTTTCCCCACTTTGAGCAGAAATTATAGTCTGTCCTACTTCCTGAGCAATATGTGTTATGAGGTTATACCATACTGCATCATTTAAGTCTGGGCTGACCGATAATGGATTACTCCTTAACTGGCTAGGTGTTTGTTCAGTTACTCGAGTAGAACAGAATTCAGGCGTTCATTCTATTTTACCCCTCCCTGCAAAAGGTGTAAATTAACGATCACTGAGGAGTCTCCCTCTTCCAAAACTTGAATCTGACATGTCCCCTTCAACATTAAAATTCTCTGCATTGAAACTATATGCCATCATTCCTCTTTAACACACAAGTTATCAAACATTGAGGAAAACTTTCGAATGACAAAAACCCTTTAAGCACCAGCACAGCAAAATCATTAAAGAACTAGAAGAAAGAAAGAAAGGTAGTAGTGCTAATTGTGTAGTGAAGTGTCCAGTTCTTTGATAGTGCACTACTTTGTGTTACTGTTCATCAAAACCTTGACTGAAGTGCAGCATCCACCGGTGACCAAACGGCATTGATCCTTGGATGAAGATCCGAAGTGAGCTGACCTTCATCCGGGTCACGGCACCACTGTAACCGGTCTCTACTGTCACTGTTACTATCTGCGTTGTGTACAATGATGAGACAGACCACTGGAACTGTTGCTGATGGAGAGTTTATTGGCATGGAAATGCCGATACTGGATGGGCTAACTGGAAATGACGTCACAACAACAAATGAATTACAAACTCTTTCCCCCAAATAACACAAATAAAGTACAAAACTAAATTATAATGTTTTCGTGAACAAATTAATACAAAATAAATGCATGAAAATCGAAAGGAGGGATCATTAGTGAAATACATTAATTCAGATCATGAATACACACTCTTATTAACCTGTTAACATGCACCAGGACGCCGGCGCACTGGAAGCTCTTTGTTTGCACACGTCATTGTTTTCAAACAGATAAAGTAAAACAGGATAAAATGAATCTTGACAAACTATATATCATTTTGAAGGTCTAAGCCTCTAGCATCGACGACAGATAGCTGTTTTTCGATAGAAAGCTTATAAGGAATGTATTTGCTAAATTTGTGTAAGCAGTACACATCAAAACATGTATAAAAAAACCGCAGTACATACCAGATTCATCCTGATAACGACTCTCAAACGTATCCACTGCTGTAAATCCCGGTTTCGTTTCAGAGATAAGGGTCCACTGAACAACATTCCATCGAGCACTTTTAGTCCAAAGAAACAACAACGTTGTAATTTGGATCGTTATTCATTTGTTTACGTCTCATCTCTTCAGGGAGAGTTATTGTTTGTGTCCGTTATGGAACAAATTACGCTCAAAAACAGCGTCTTGGTGGTAAAAAAACAGCATGATTTTGTAGCAGGCAATGTCCCAAACAGAATGAGACCATCCAAAAAAAAAAAAGTCAAAGATACACGGAAGATTGTTTATTTGAATTCTGGCGCTCCCTCGTGACGGCGCGTGACGCACGCTGTGACACACCTGTCATCTGATGGGGGCGTAACTTAGCGATCTTTTTAGCACAAATAAACCTTTCTTTTTTTTTCTTCTTCAACAGTTTTCATATATGTTTGCGTGTTTTGTGGGGAATTGCCTGTATCTGTATGATTAACATCTGTATGGCTGATAATCAGCATGTAATTACTGACTGTTCACAGATATCAGTGTGAATGCAGTCTATATAAAAGGCCATTATAATGTAGAAGGTGCACATGATGGGGGCCGGGGCTCTGGCTCTTCTGAGTTTGCGGAGGAAGTAGAGACGCTGTTGTGCTTTCTTGGCCAATGCTGCAGTGTTGTTGGTCCAGGAGAGGTCCTCTGTGATGTGTACACCCAGGAACTTGGTGCTGCTCACTCTCTCCACGGTCGCACCATTGATGGTCAGAGGAGCATGCAGAGAGTGCACTCTCCTGAAGTCAACAACAATCTCCTTTGTCTTCTCCACATTCAGAGAGAGATTGTTGTCACTGCACCACCCGACCAGGCGGCTCACCTCGCTCCTGTAGTTTGTCTCATCTCTGTTGCTGATGAGACCCACCACAGTCGTGTCATCCTGCAAATTTAATGAAGAGGTTGGAGTTGTTTGACGGTGTGCAGTCATGGGTCAGCAGAGTGAAGAGGAGGGGGCTCAGCACACATCCTTGGGGGGGCCCTGTGTTCAGTGTGATGGTGCTGGATGTGTTACTGCCGACCCGTACTGCCTGAGGTCTCCCGGTCAGAAAGTCCAACAGCCAGTTGCACAGCGACGTATTGAGCCCCAGCTGGACCAATTTATGAATGAGCTGTTGGGGAAGGGGTAGGGCCTTGTATGCTCCTCTCTGGGTGGCGTAAACAAAGTCCAGAGTGTTGTTTCCCCTTGTTGGAAAGTCTATGTGTTGGTGCATTTTTGGGAACACACTCTTTAAGTCTGCATGGTTGAAATCCCCAGCCAAGATGAGAAAAGCATCTGGGTGGGCTGTCTGCTGCTCACTGATGTGCTGGTACAGATCATTCAGTGCCTCACTCCTGTTGTTGTTGTTGGAGCTGGGAGGGATGTATACAGCAACGAGCAGTATGGCTGTATATTCCCTCAGTAGATAGAACGGCCGGCACTTAATAATCATAAACTCCACCAGGGGTGAGCAGTGTTTGCAGACCACAACAGCGTCGCGGCACCATGCATCATTGATGTAAACACAAAGCCCGCCACTGCGGGATTTACCTCCCTCGACGAGAGCTCTGTCAGCTCGATAGCATGTTAGCTGGTTGAGCTGAATGGCGCAGTCCGGTACGTTGTTGTTAAGCCATGTTTCCGTAAACACAAAAACACAACAGTCTCTTACAGTCCTCTGAGTAGAGCGAAGTAGTCGGATGTAGTCCAGTTTATTATCCAAAGAGCGTACATTTGCCAGTACGATGGTGGGGATAGCTGGCTTGTGTGGGTTAGCCGCTAGCCTAGCTCGGATACCTCCGCGCTTACCCCTCTTCTGCTTCCTCTCACGCCACTTGTAGTGCCTCCGCTGTGGGCGAGATGCAGTAGTGGGGGTCGGTGATGGTGTAGGCCTCCGGAGCAGGCCGAGGTCCCGCAGCACTTCGACGTGCGCAGGGTTTATCTCTAAAAATGTGATTCTGCCGACATCGAGCAGAAACTCATGACTGTATGCGCGCTTAAAGACAGGTAGACGAGACGAATATGTACAAAAACATTGCGACTTCAGAACACCGTTCTGTCGGGAGAGAGAGAAGCTGCTGCGTGTGCACGCACCGCCATCTTGTGGGAAACATAAGGTGCAAAATGCATTTACTTATTTGAGATTTTATATATTTGAGAATCGAGATATATCATGATATGTTTTAAGGATATATCGAATAAAAATAAATAAATAAATAAAAATAAAACCCCTGCTGAAAACAAAAACAATAATGTCATTTTGTAGTAATGGTTTTACTGGTTATAATCGGACTTGTATTGGTTTTAATGGAAACTGTTATGGACCCTGTTGGTCTCTACTGGTAATTGGTCACCTTCTATTGGTGGCTTGTTAAAACCAATAAATCCTAATGAAAACCATTTTTTTTAATGGTTAAATGTTGATGGTTTGTAATGTTTGATGCAAAAAATCAAAAACAGCCTCCCCAACACACTCGATCCGCTCCAGTTTGCATGCCGTCCAAACCGCTCTACGGACGACGCAATTTCCTCTACCCTCCACCTGGCTCTTACCCACCTAGAAAACAAAGACTCCTATGTTAGAATGCTGTTCATTGACTTCAGCTCGGCATTCAACACAATAATCCCACAACAGCTCATAAATAAACTAAACCTGCTGGGCCTTAACAATTCCCTCTGTAATTGGATCCTGGACTTTTTAACCGGAAGACCTCAGTCAGTCCGTGTCGGCCACAACACCTCGAGCACTACCACACTGAGCACAGGTGCCCCACAAGGCTGTGTGCTCAGCCCGCTGCTGACCCATGACTGCACTGCCAAGTTCAGCTCCAACCACATCATCAAGTTTGCTGATGACACAACAGTGGTAGGTCTCATCAGCAACAACGATGAAACGCACTACAGAGAGGAAGTGGCACAGCTGGCTGAATGGTGTGGCGCTAACAATCTGTCCCTAAATGTGGAGAAGACAAAGGAGGTTGTGATGGACTTCAGGAGGAGGAACTCCACTGACCACCCCCCACTGACCATCGACAGCTCGACTGTGGAGAGAGTCAGCAGCACTAAATTCCTGGGGGTGCACATCACGGAGGATCTCACCTGGACCACCAACACCATGTCACTCTCCAAGAAGGCACAACAGCGCCTACACTTTCTCCGCCGGCTGAAAAGAGCAAGTCTCCCACCACCCATCCTCACCACATTCTACAGGGGCACCATTGAGAGTGTGCTGACCAGCTGCATCACTGTCTGGTACGGGAACTGCAGTGCTGCTGACCGCAAGACCGTCCAGCGGACAGTGAACACGGCTGCAAAGATCATCGGTGCCCCTTTCCCATCCATCCTGGACATTTTCCTTGCACGATGCTCCGGCAAAACCAACAGCATCGTGAAGGACCCCACCCACCCCTCCCACAGTCTCTTCCAGCTCCTACCATCAGGAAGACGGTACCGGAGCATCAGAGCCCGCTCCGCCAGACTGCTCAACAGCTTTTTCCCCCAGGCTGTGAGAGCCCTGAACTCAGATCACCCCGCCCCCCTCTGAAACCCCATGCAAACCCCTACCTCCTGAAACATGGACCCCCCCATCCCCCCCCCCCCCCCCCCTCTCCAAACACCCCCCCAACCTTACCTCATCAAAGAAAAAACTGTGAACTTTTTTTTGTGCAATTCAAGTGTGCTACACACAGGTGAGTGGGCCCGTACAAACCACCTGTAGTAACACACTCTCCTCTATGCACTAGACACTTTTCCTACACTGCTATGTGTACACAATCCCACAAAAGACTCAGCAATATATGTATGTTTACATGCTCATGCACCACTACAAATCATCTTGTACTGTTCCCCAGCCAGCTGCTTGACTCACAATATTTCTCTCTGCACATGTACAGTATTTATGTGAAGCATTCGCATAGTTTGTATAGTTTGTATTTTTTATCTTTATCTTTAGTTGTATAGGGTAAACATTTATATATAGTAAACTTAGTCAAAATCTGTCAGTAGGTTAGTTGTGTATAGGTTTATAGTGTTTTACTTCATTGTTGTATGTCTGTATTTATGTAGCACCGTGGTCCTGTGAGGCACGACATTTCGTTCCACTGTATGTCCCCACATGTAGCGGAATGACAATAAAGCTCAACTTGTCTTGACTTGATGTTTGTAATGGTATTTGTAGTGGAACCCATTAAAATTTTCTGTGAATTTTTTTTTTTTTTTTACAGTGGTATTGTGGCTGCTGTGTGTCACATGACAAGCATGAGAGATCCCCCCCCCCCCCTCACTAGTGCCCCCTCAAAAATAATGAGTGCATGATGCCCCTGACACTACAATACAAAATTATTTGTCAAATAAATGAAACATAATGAAATATTTAATTTAGTTGAAATAGTTATAGATTACTTTTAGAGAGCGCAGTGATACATGGCATGGTGAAAAATGACTGAATGCAGGGGCGGACTGGCCATCGGGAGAATTCGCGGTGGCCTGGCAGCCAATTTGGCCCGCTGCCCTGCATTTTTTTTTATTTATTTTTTTTATAATTTATTATTATTATTTTATATTGTTGTTGTTGTTGCCTACCGAATGTACTAAAGTGATTATTTCAGAATTCGCCATTCAATAATAAAACTCTAATAAATCATGCCTTGACTGGCAACGCGATTCGCCTCACGTGTGCTCCACGCATCCGTGCGTCCGCCAAAAGGACGCGAGACTCTAGAATGGAGTAGAAGCGCCCAGGTGGAGCAGAGAGGCAAAACTGTCCTGTTCAGGGCTCCAAGTGCAGGTCAGTTACATCTGTAAATAGACTATTGTACTTTTATCTTTGTTTACTTGGTTAAACATTAAACTGCTAGCAAATGTTAGCAGTAGCTGTCAATTACTGCAAACTTAACAAAAGGACATAATTACTATTGTAAAGAGACGGAATTTAGCAGATAAATATTCACATAGTTTTATAACGGGTTTAGGAGGAGTTATGCAGACAACAACACAACCCTTAGGAAATTTAACCGTGGTTTTACTAAAGATAAAACCAAAAAACCATGGTTACTAACTTACTATAGTCAGGGCTGGACTGGGACAAAAAAATCGGCCCTGGCATTTTTTGGTCCAGGCAGCCCACCACCACTTTCTCTCTCTCATATATATATATATATATATATATATGTATATGTATATATATATATACAGTATATGATATACACTACCAGTCAAAGGTTTTTGAACAGTAAGATTTTTAATGTTTTTTTAAAGAAGTCTCTTCTGCTCACCAAGCCTGCATTTATTTGATCCTACAGCAAAATCAGTAATATTGTGAAAAAATTAACTATTTAAAATAACTGTTTTCTATAAAATGTATTTTATTCCTGTGATTTCAAAGCTGAATTTGTCACATGATCCACATCCAGTCACATGATCCTTCAGAAATCATTCAAATATTCTGTTTTTTTTGCTAAAAAAAACCCATTTATTATTATGATGTTGAAAAAAGCGGAGTATTTTTTTTTCCAGGTTTCTTTGATGAATAGAAAGAAGAACAGCATTTCTCTGAAATAGAAATCTTTTGTAACATTATAAATGTCTTTATCGTCATTTTTTATCAATTTAAAGCATCCTTGCTAAATAAAAGTATTCATTTCTATAATTTCTTTCCCCCAAAAAATTATACTGACTCCAAGCTTTTGAATGGTATAGTGTATAATGTTACAAAAGCTTTTTATTTCAGATGAATGCTGATCTTTGGATCTTTCTATTCATCAAAGAATCCAGGAAAAAAATGTACTCAACTGATTTAAATATTGATAATAATAATAATATGTAAATATGTAAAATTGTTTCTTGAACAGCAAATCAGCATATTAGAATAATTTTTGAATGTGACACTGAAGACTGGAGTAATGATGCTGGAAATTCAGCTTTGATCACAGGAATAGATTACATTCTAAAATATATTCAAATAGAAAGCAGTTATTTTAAATAGTAAAAATATTTCACAATATTACTGCTTTTGCTGTATTTTGAATCAAATAAATGCAGGCTTGGTGAGCAGAAGAGAATTCTTTAAAAAAACATTCAAAATCTTACTGTTCAAAGACGTTTGACTGGTAGTGTAGATATGTATTCATTGCATCTAGTTGTTTTGGATAAGAATAAAACATCAGGTCCGACAATATCGTGTCTTTTTTATTTAAATCCAGATTTATTCGCATTGGCACATTGAAACCTCTACGAACACACTTGACTTGACTTGACCAAAAATCGCGGGGGATGAATTTACGTTTATTAAATAGTGTTTGAGTATTCTACACTCATGGCGCGCGCACACATTAGGTTAGATGTCTGCCTCCGTTGCGAGTCCCTATCAAGCACTTTACCGATTCAACTGCTCTCCTCTCCTCCTCCAGCCTGGTTCTTTGGCCCCCATCACTCACCGCAGAGCAAGCCTGTTCTTGATAAAGCTACTGTGAAACGTGGGAAAAGCCGACGAGGAAGAAGTTGGGGTGAAGCGATCTTTAAAACATCATTATTGATGCTGATGACGAGCCATGGTAGACCTCTAGGTTTTAATCAGCTTGAACTTTGAAAAGCTCCTCTCTGCAGCTCAAAAGTTTCAAAAGACATTTAGTGCACTTTTTGGTGAATTTAAAAGCAAGCAGTAATGTAACTGAAATTAAAACAACATTACAGAAGCTTAAATTTATTTTAAAGAAAATAAAGTAAAATTAAATAAGCAGTTAACTCAAGCAAAAACGTTCCACAGTGTCAGTGTTGCTAGTTAAGATGTTCTAAAAAGGCTATTTCAAAATACTGCATAAACATCGTGGGCTAATACACAGTGATTAACTTGTTATTCTTACCTCTATATCGTCGCTTCCTGCCATGTGCCCCTGATAATTTTCTTTTTTCACTCACTTTTTAGAAATGATACTTTCAGAGCACATAAATGGCAAAACTATTTTAACTGCGTGTGCCATGCATAATTAATGCATTATGATGATGTATTATAATTACGTCATGACGCAGAAAGTGTTTAAATTAGTCCAACATGACATGTTGTCAAATCTTATGATTTTTCGTTTGTCAATTTAATTTTATTCTAACATTATTTCAATCAGTTCGATCAGTACTAAAATTGTTAACTGTCAGTAATAATTTTGCTTAATATATGGGTGTAGGGGGAGCGCACGATGGTCACAAGAGGGCGCTCTTCCGAGAAAAATGGAACAGTGATTTTGCGCCCAGATAACCACTGGCTGCTCGCTGTCCCTGCGTGATGGTCCTTGGCAAAAAAAAAATATTTAAAACATTCTGTCGGCCCAGCAAAAATGCCCGGTATGTCCGATTACCAATCCAGCCCTGACTATAGTTAAACCATGGTAACCACAAATTAATAATGGGTTTGCTACACGATATAGTTTCACCATGGTATTTGTAGTAAAACTCTGGTTATACAAATAGTAATCAATCCACCAAAAACATGGTTACTTTAACCATAGGTCTAATAATACCATGGTTAATTTTCCTTAGGACCAAACAATGACCCATGATAATGCAAAAACATATTCAATTTTAAGATTTTTCTATAAAGATATATTCAAGATGTAGCTATTATTGTGCTAATTTTGACAAGATAAAACAATAATGTAATACTTAATTTTTTCTAAAATAAATGTATACTATGTGCAAACAAATTACAATGAGGTGGCTGTTTTGCAACAAGGTGCTGGAAAAGTGACAGGTGCAAGAAAATTTGTGAAAAAAGTAAACATACACATGAGAGACATAGAGATGTCAGGGAAAATGAAGAGACTAAAAAGGAAAATGCAAGTTCAAAAGATAACCTTTAATTATTTTGCATGGCCCCAGCCTAGGAATTGAAACTTTTTTATGCAATGATGATGATGGCCATACAAAAAATATTGTTGTCTGGTTTCAAAATTTGTTGTGGATGTATGGGATGGCCTGGATGAGAGTGAGATTTCCCGGCCTGAAATTTTGTTCCAGTCCGCCCATGACTGAATGAATAATACTTAAGGTTAAGATGAATTTTAAAATTGTGCCCCCTAAACGCACAAGTGGCCCCTGCCTGCTCCCCCCAGTTACTGTGGTCTAGAACCGCCCCTGACTCGAGGCGGTGCTGTACAGGGCCGTTTTAACCATTGGGCTAGGCGGGGCTGAAGCCCTGGGGCCCGAGCAAGGAGGGGGCCCGTGATTGGCTGTGGGGTAGATTGACTGGCGCGCCGATCGCCAAAGCCACCACGCCCAGGGTCGCAGATAGGATTTTTTAACTGATGGGGACCAAGCAGCAGTCCAATTTTTTCAGTCCAGAAAAATCACCAGCTCTGTCAGAGACGATAGTATACGATCACTATGGTTACTGCTACAGGCACAATTGAGGCAGCTACCAGCTCCTCATAGGACCCCAGGGTCAGGAGCAATGTTCCCTCTGCGGCCGCGCAGAGGAAATAATGTGCGGCACACACGCAAAAATTAGTTGGGAAATCCATTTGATTAAATTCTAGTAAAAGCGAATGAACTGCAATGCTCGGGTAAACCGCTATAGAGTTGATATCGCTATAGAGTTATAACCGGTGAATGCGGTTTACAGGTTTCATAGAAAGATGAGTTGTAGAAACCAAATCTTTTAATGGTTGCGGACAAAATAGCTCAAATCGAAAGCCAATGCAAACGCAATGACACGTGAACAGACGCGGACAGTAGTGAAGTATTTTCACTCTGCTGTAAAAGTACTTTTTCAAGTGTCAGTACTTTAAATGAAATTTATAGAAATTTTTAGAAATTTATCAGTGTTTTTCTTTAGAAAACTTTACTTCACAACATTCCAAAGCATAATATTGTATCCTACTTTTTATTGCACTATGTTTCATATTAAATATAATTTAATACTTAATTACATTAGAAATCTATTACTTTCTTTTACTCAAGTAAAAATAATTCAAAGATTTACTTGAGTACAAGAAAGTACTACATTTTTAATGTTCTTAAGTATTAAAGGTAAAAAAACAACAACTTTAATTTATGAAATGTAGTGCAGTAAAAAGTATGACATTATGCTTTGGAATGAAGTGAAGTAAAGTTTTCCAAAGAAAAACCCTCTGATAAACTACAGATACTTTTTAAATTTACTTGAGTAAAGTAAAAATACTTCACTACTGTCCACCTCTGCATGTGAAATAAAACGTCATCATGTATTAAAGAAGAGTGGCTTGATTAAGTGCTGGAAATAGTGGATGATGGACACAGAACGGTACATTTACAGTCACACGCAGGTGTATTGTGCGAACTGTGAATGTTTAGATAGCTATAGAAGAATTCACTTTTTTTATATTTAACTTACAGATCTCAGTTTTAATACTTCAGTTTGTCTTCTATTCTATTCTATCCTATCTGTTTAAATGCATCAGTTTGTTTTGATATTATATTATATTATGTTAGGCCTATATTATAAACCTAATAAATAACTGACCTTGTTTTTAACGGAGCCTCTTATGCTCATCAAGGATGTATTTATTTGATCAAAAATACAGAAAAAAATCAGTAATATTGTGAAACATTATTGCAATTTCTAATACTGGTTTCCTATTTTAATATACTTTAAAACATAATTTATTTCTGCGTTCAAAGCTGAATTTTCAGCATCATTACTCCAGTCTTCAGTGTCACATGATCCTTCAGAAATCATTCTAATATGCTGATTTATTATCAGTGTTGAAACTCTTGTGCTACTTCATCTTTTTTTGGAACCGGTGAGACTGTTTTCTTTGATTAATAAAAAGTTCAAAAGAGTATTTATTTTAAATATAAATATTTTCTAACAATATAAGTCTTTACTATCACTTTTTATCCATTTAACACATCCTTGCTGAATAAAAGTATTATTTTCTTTAAAAAAGCAAAGAAAAAAATTACTGACCCGAAATCTTTGAATAGTAGTGTGTATTGTAACACACAATTTATATTTTGAATAAACAGTTCTTTTTAACTTTTTATATATCAAAGAATACAGAAAAAATATCACACATCCCAAAAAATATGAAGCAGCACAACGGTTTCCAACATTGATTATAAATCAGCATATTAGAATGAAGGATCATGTGACACTGAAGACTGGAGTAATGATGCTGAAAATTCAGCTTCGCTTCATAGGAATGAATTATATTTTAAAAAAGTATATTAAAATATAATTTTTTATTTATATACAGCCTTGATGAGCATAAGAAACTTCTTTAATAAACTTTACTGATCCCAAACTTTTGAACTGCAGTGTATTATACTGTAAAAAAAAAAAAATACTTTTCTCAGGTAGCCTAAAATGTACATCATTTAGTCAAGGGTCAAATCAAATATAAATAGCACATTAAAGTTAAAAGTTACACACTTTTTGTGTGCGTGCTGTACAGTTCTGGTATAAAGAATGTTTTTTTGCTCAGGTGACCGAAATGTCCGCCCAATAGAGAAAAGTTTTGCTCAGCAAGAATAAAAATGAAAGGGAACATTGGTCAGGAGTCATAGCACATACACACACAGAGAACGTAAAGGTCGGTGGCAGCACCATCGTCATGTTGACAACAGAACAGCGTGTAGTGAGAACATGGGTACAAAGTAATGGTGACCGGTAGACAGGGGCGCCATGAAGAGTTTTAAGGGGGGTATGCAAGACAGAAATTTGGGCCCCCTTCTTCCAGATGATTTTTTTTTTCTTTTAACGTTTAATAAGAAATTGAGAGAAACGGAATAAGTATAATAAATTTAAATAATTTATCTGTTAATGTTTATGTAATTTCAAGTAACATCGAAATATTTTATTTCAAGTAGCCTATAACTTTGTTGTCAAAAATTATCTTGTATTATAATAAATAAGCTTAAATAACACCAAAATTAGATACCAGTTAAATTTTACAATTCACGATTCCAATTTCAGTACCACAGCAAAAACTACTAGCCTAACAAATATAAAGTTCAAACATTAAAGACAAAGTGAACAGTCAGTATATTAAGAAGAATAAATGAACAAATTACAAGCAATAGCACAAATAAATGAATAGAACAAAGATACAAATTAAATATGTTTTGGGTTTTTAGATTTGTAGGTATTCAAGTACAGAAATGAAATAATCAAATGTAAAATAACATTGCATTTTCTTCACTATATAAATGGAATTGATTAATCATAAGTTGTTCAGTCAAGAGCAGTGAGTTCGTTTCAATAGGACACGGTGGTGTCACGGTTCAGTAGCCTACGGTTTCCATACAGCAAAAAGAACAAAATGCCAGAGAAATGTCCTTGTTTTTACCATTTTTTATTTAT
The DNA here is from genome assembly GCA_027422415.1 of Schizothorax lantsangensis. NCBI lineage: Eukaryota > Metazoa > Chordata > Actinopteri > Cypriniformes > Cyprinidae > Schizothorax > Schizothorax lantsangensis. The sequence continues at coordinate 36,230,291 of CM049839.1, read as the reverse complement.
TAAAACTAAGATCATAAAGTTTTTTTTTTTTAACTTTGAACAATGCTGTGCATCTCAGATCAGCTGCAGGAGTCGGATTTCATTTATCACGTTTAGTTTCGAAACGAAATACAAAAGGCCTTTTGACTTTCGCCTTTTATCTAAGATGATTTTGGAAGCTTTTTTAACATTTGTTTCTTATTTATTTGGTTCCACCAAATAAATTTGTTGTTAATGTTTGCTGATTTTCAGTGTTTTATATTTAAACTTTGTTTAAGTTATTTATTTTATATTAGGCCTGATAGCATGGTGTTTGTATTCGCTTTGTTAATATATTAAACATTCTATGTTTATCGTACTGTTTTGTTGTTGTCATTTCATTCAATTGATGCCGAATTGCCGATAATTTGAAAGTGAAAGTAAAATGCGCACATGCATTTATAGCAAATGAAAGAGAGGAAAATAGGGAGAAAACTAATTAACTTTTGGGGGTGGGAGGGCCAGACATCACGTCACCTGTTACATCGTTTGGGTGCCTTGAGGATTTTAAATTGTCAGATAATAAATTGTTTTTGAGGCCACCAAGACAGGTTTTTTTTACATACTTTTGTATTCCACGCTGTCGGGAGTCACACCAAAGATTTTACATATCAGTAGTTCTTTGGTCACTGGCTAAACATGACAGAAAGTTGCAGAAGGGAGTCAGGGAGAGGCAGTGGTGTTGTTTTACGGTGTATTACAGAGACAGCTTTGCAAGCTAAACATAGGGGTCGTAGGCTACTGTATATAAAAACGTTGCTCTCTTTCTCCTCATCTTCGTCCTCCTTATAGCCTGCTAGCGAACTTGCTGGCTTTCGTGGCACATCAGCTTATAAATGTAAGAGTAAACGCGTAAAATTTGGGTAAACTTTTAAAATTCAGTGGACTCCATGCAGGACTGGACTGGGACAAAAAAATTGGCCCTGGCATTTTTTGGTCCAGGCGGCCAACCACCGCATATGATATAGCCTACACTACCATTCAAAAGTTTTTGAACAGTAAGATTTTTAATATTTTTTTTAACGAAGTCTCTTCTGCTCACCAACCTTGCATTTATTTGATCCAAAATACAGCAAAAGCAGTAATGTTGTGAAATATTTTTGCTATTTAAAATAACTGTTTTTTGTTTTTGTTTAACTAATTTATTCCTGTGATCAAAGCTGAATTTTCAGCGTCATTACTCCAGTCATGATCGTTCAGAAATCATTAAAATATTCTGATTTGCTGCTCAAAATACATTTATTATTATTATTATGTTGAAAACAGCTGAGTAGATTTTTTCAGGTTTCTTTGATGAATAGAAAGTTCAGAAGAACAGCATTTATCTGAAATATAAATATTTTGTAACATTATAAATGTCTTTATCATCATTTTTGATCAAGTTAAAGCATATTTGCTAAATAAAAGTATTAATTTCTATAATTTCTTTCCCAAAAAAATTATACTGACTCTGTAATAATGTATAATGTATACTGTATAATGTTACAAAAGCTTTTTTTTTTTTTTTTTAGATAAATGCTGATCTTTGGATCTTTCTATTCATCAAAGAATCCAGAAAAAAATTTACTCGACTGTTTTTAAATATAATAATAATAAATGTTTCATGAGCAGCAAATCAGCATATTAGAATGATTTCTGAGGGATCATATGACACTGAAGACTGGAGTAATGATGCTGAAAATACAGCTTTGATCACAGAAATAAATTACATTTTAACATATATTCAAATAGAAAGCAGTTATTTTAAATAGTAAAAATATTTCACAATATTACTGCTTTTGCTGTATTTTGGATCAAATAAATGCAGGTTTGGTGAGCAGAAGAGAAATCTTTTAAAAAAACATTCAAAATCTTACTGTTCAAAAACTCTTGACTGGTAGTGTGTGTATATATATATATATATGCAGGTGCATCTCAATAAATTAGAATGTCGTGGAAAAGTTCATTTATTGTAGATATGTATCATTGCATCTAGTTGTTTTGGATAAGAATAAAACGTCAGGTCCGACAATATCGTGTCTTTTCGAATTTAAATCTAGATTTATTCGCATTGTCCCATGGAAACCTCTATGAACATACTTGACTTGGACAAAAAATCACGGGGGACGACTTTACGTTTTATTAAAAAGTGTTTGCGTATTCTACACTCATGGCACGCGCACACATTAGGATAGATTAGATGCCTGTCTCTGTTGCGAGTCCCTATCAACCGATTTAACTAGTCTCCTCCTCCTGCCAGAAGTTGGGGTGAAGCGATCTTTGTGTAGGCGGAGCAAAATACGTCATCGCTCCGTCTATAGCGCTTTATGATTAGGTGTTTACGCTGTCAATATAGGAGACAAACCAATTGGCCACTGGCTGCTCGCTGTCCCTGCGTGATGGTCCTTGGCAAAGAAAAAAAAAAATTCTGTCGGCCCCTTCAGTGCGTCGGCCCACCGGGAAAATGCCCGGTATGCCCGATTACCAATCTAGCCCTGCCTCCATGTTTACTTCTGACAGCGCGCTTCATGCCGTCTTGTTGTTGTTCTTTTGCGCATGTGGGTCAGTTCATGAATGTCATTCATTCACAATGAAATTTGGTCACATTTAATAAAAAATATTATGAATAGCCATATAAAAAAATTGGCAAGGTTTATCTGTCCTTTAAAGAGCTTGAAGACGCGCTCAAATAAAAAGAAAACCAAAGTCGTAATTTGGGGCCCCCTCGTGGCCTGGGCCCATATGCCTGGCATACTCTGCATCCCCCCTAACGGCGTCCCTGTAGATTATTATTGTGCGTCAGCCTGCGTCTGCCCCGACCCGATTCTGAAGCAGTGGCGGCAGTAATTAATGGTGCACTAAGCGATTTTTGCCAAAAGATGTTGATATTTGAAAGCACCAAAACAAACACACCCATACAACAGGACTTCGCCCCTATTTTGATACCTCCGCCCCACATGTATGTACACAACCATGGCAACGACGATCGCGGAAACAAGTGAAGACGACACAAGCATATTCAAGCAAAAGCCAACAAGGATAAGTTGTGTGAAACAAAGCAAAATCAACGTTACTCACCTGTCAAAAAGAAACAACACAACCTCGGCGTCCGATTCGAGCCCTTCCCGCTCCTTAAGTTTCTCTCCACCGCTGGAATGCTGCTCCAATATTTACACGGGTCCTACCTCTTGCCTGATCATAACCCTTCTTTTTAATGTTTTGTTTCTTTGATATTTTCCTCTTTTTTTTTTATCTGCCATTTCTCTCTATCTGTAGTCGATCTGCAATATCCGTCCTGTACACTCAAATTGAGCGCTCTCTTCTGTCTATCAGTAAAAGACACGCCCCCTTACTGCTGGTTGGCTGCAAGTGTGTTTTGGGACTTGGTCAGGCACTGTGGTCAAAAGCGTTTTTCAAAAATCGCTTCGTGCACGTTTAAAGGAGCGGCGGTCCGGGCCGCAACTAGAGGAAACCCTGATTGATCCTCTGTTTACCGATGTCGCCTTTCTAGAGACAGTGAGGGGGACGGATCGGGTCACTATGAATCTGGGGGGGTCATGTCCCCCCCGTCCCCAGTGCCATCTGCGCGCCTGACCACGCCCCCCACTTATTGGCGCTGTTATTTAGTTGAGCTTTTCCGTAAATTCCATGCATTACCATTTGAGATTGAAGCGTAAAGTCTGAATTTGGTTTACCAATCAAATGCATTTATTCTATATTTGACTTTTGAACGATATGTGCACGTATCTATCAGGTGATCACTGCCCAGTATGTCTCCATTCACCTCCACTCTTCACTTCATTCTGGAGTAATATGGAAATGTTCGCGCAAGGAACAATATTCGATAAGTAAAAATGGCAGCAATTCTGAGAGAGAGGAGCTCAAAAAATGAACAACTCCAAATACGAAGAACAGAAAAAAAAAGTTAGTCAGTAAAATCCCCAGCTATCAGGTTATTTTACTAAAGCTAATGATGGAGTGGAAGTTGTTGGAACAGCGAGTGGACAGCGCACACCAGAAAAAAAAAAACCAGCGTCATCGTCCACACAGATTTTAGGTTAGTTTGATTATTAACTGGATGTACAGTATATTGGTTTTGTGTTTGAACAAACTCTATATAGGCTATTCATTTAAGGGTTGGGACTTGGGAGATAATCCCAAGAAATATCAATCGTTTTGCGCATCAAGATGTAGGCTAAGCTCATCATTTAAACGCGTTTTAAGCAGGTTTTAAAACAAATAGTTTAAACTGTTAATGAACATTAAGCAGTGGGGCAGTAAATGCGTGCATTAAGACGGTTTCAGCCTGATTTCGCGCGGCGCGCACCTGCTCGTAGTGCGACTGAATAAACTTTTCGCTCCTTGTTGTGCGTTCAAATACACAGTTATGTGTCAAAAATTCTCGTATTTGCGAGTATCCTCGTAAACACCGTTATTTGTGTCTTAAATGAACGTTAATAGGCCTATTTAAAGATAAAGCATGTGTATGTTAGATATGAAATCCTGGATATGATGAGATCTTAAAAGGATAGTTCACCCAAAAATGAAGATACTGTCATCATATACTTAAACTTAAATTGTTCTAAACCTCTATGCATTTCATTGATCTCCTCAACATAAAAGAAGATACTTTGAAAAATGATGGCAACCAGTTTCTGGTCCCCATTGACTCCAGTTATAGTGTATTTTTTCATACTATGGAAGTCATGGGGCCCAGCAACTGTCTGATTACCAGTATTGTTCCAAATATATTATTTTGCATTCAACAGCAGAAGAAATCTCATACAGGTTTAGAACAACAACATAATTTTATTTTTAGGGTGAACTATTCCTCTAAAGCAGCCAAATATAGCTGCTGTTGCCATTTGTGTCAATAATGTAAATCAAACATCAGAAAGAAAATCACTCACTGTCCTTGACTGAATCACTTTTGTAAAATAAATAAGAATGAATGTATATTGAATACAGTGGACACCATTCAGTCTATTTGTACTTTTTTTTATACATAATATTATTCAGTGCTTTAAGTATTTAAAGAATTTAAAGGTCGATTTCTTATGATCTTTGTGTTGTTGTAGCCTAATTTGTGACTGTTTACTTGTCTTCAGTAAGCTTATTTTTACTTAGGCTAGTATTATCTTTTGTGATATTGAAATTGGTAACAAAAATTATGAAATTTCAGTGCATCAAGAATCTTGATATGGGATAAAACTCCTATTTAAAGCTTTATATATATATAAAGCTTTAAATAGGAGTTTTATCCCATATATATATATATATATATATATATCATTATTGTGACGGGGAGCCCTGCAGTAAGTCATAGCCCCGGGGCCCAGTGCAGTCTTAATGCGGGCTGAAGGGGTTGCAGGCCGTGATTTATTCACGATACAGCACGGCCTCTCGTACCTTATTGCTTACATATATATCAACTTAGCTCACAGGTGCTTCTGAGAAAGGCAGCCCCGGCTTACTGTTGCTATGGTTACCTCAGACGAACGCGACTTCTGTTCACAAAGGTCTGTAGTGCGCCCTGACTAGCTTGAAATCTAACTTTCTGTTAGGTGTTGAAAACGCAGTTGAAACGTACACTTATATGTTAATGTAATAGGGCTATATACATTTGAGCACCCACTCCCAAAAGGTCCATTGAATGGAGAATTGTTTCCAGAAGACTTTGCGAAATTTGTCGTATCGAAAGTATATTAAGCGAAACCATAAGATTTTAATTTATTTTTATACTTTCTAGAAAACGACCTCACACAGTCACTGCCCTTGTGCGCATGAGCTAAGAACAAAGCAGTACAGAGTGAGTAACTGCGCTCCACCAACACGAGCTTTGGAATGCGCGGGACTGAGCGCCTCTATCACGATGGACACTGGATAGGTTTTATTCCGTCATAACAGTGCACTATATATGTTCATTAGAAATGGCTTTGTTACAAATCTAAAGAGGGAAACCTGCAGGCGCGATTATGGTTCAGAACTCTGGACAGCACATCTAAAGTGTCTGATACGAGTGGAGTTATTTTATCTCTGCGTGTTTAACAGACGAAGAATCGTGCAGTTGATATCTATTCACCAGAAAACAGGGGCAAATACATCGCAAGGGGACTCCTGAAGTGAGAAATGGACTTTGTGGAAATTCTATTTGCTTTGTTAATGGTTGTGATTGTGATTGTTTCTTTGTTGTCGAACTTACTGGTGTTGCTATGTTTCATTCACAGCAGCGAAATACGGCGCCAGGTGCCAGGGGTGTTTACCATGAACTTGTCGCTTTGCAACATACTGATTTCTGTGCTGAACATGCCGTCCACTTTAGTTGGGATTGTAAATCACCAGCAGCCTTTTGGGGACCGCCTCTGTCGCACGCTCAGCTTTCTGGAGACCTTTCTGACAGCCAACAGCATGCTGAGCATGGCAGCACTCAGTATAGATCGGTGGATCGCCGTGGTTTTCCCGTTGAGTTACTCAAGCAAAATGCGCTATCGGGACGCGCTGGTCATGGTGTGTTATTCGTGGCTCCACTCGTTCACATTCTCCCTCATTCCGCTGCTTTTCTCCTGGTTTGACTACAGTCCCATTTACGCATCCTGCACGTTGCATTTGAGCAAGGAGAGCGCACGGATTAAGTTTACTGTGTTCACCATCCTCTTTCATGCCACCAGCTTCATGCTCTCGCTCGTGATTTTGTGCGTTACATACTTAAAGGTTTTAAAAGTTGCACGCTTTCACTGCAAGAGGATTGACATTATAACCATGCAGACACTCTTCTTACTGGTAGATATCCATCCAAGGTATTTACGACCATTTATTTTCAGTAAGCATCATAGGGATGTTTGGGCAAAATTTCCCATTGTAACGCAAGTGTCATTAACATTTTGTAAAACTCTTTTGTAGTGTTAAACAGCGCTGTATTGCTGATCAAAAGAGGAGGAAACAGCGCGCTACTAAGAAGATTAGCATTTTCATTGGCTCTTTTATCATCTGTTTCGCCCCTTATGTCATCACAAGGTATGTAGACTAAGCTACTGTTTTAAGCTAAACATTTTTACAAACCATTTGGTATAGCTATGGAATGATCTGGGAGGAATTGTTTATCATACAATACACCTAAATATATTAGTAAGGCTAATGTGGGACCCAACGAAGAGGTTTGAAGCGCTGAATAACCTTTAATTGTGCACAACTTAATTTCTTATTGGTTGAACAAATATTACGCTATTGAAAAGTAAAAAATTGACCAAATTACGTAATTTAATTGAGTTGTATATAAAAAAAATCTAAGAATAGCTTTCTAATAGATCTTGTGCGCTAGAGGTGACAGGAACACACAAAACACTTTTTGTCACTCAGGTGATTCCCTCACGATCTTGTAAGAACGATATTTTTCTTCTCTCTCCTCTGTTTTATTTACTTCTCAGTGCCCTGATACTGCCGTGTCATCAGACCCGGCGCCGCGCCAGACACAAATTCACGGACGGGCATTTCATTTTTTCAGGGGGGCACGAATGAGATCAACCGCATTGCAATGCATAATATCATTAATTATGAATTAAATGGACAAAAAACAAGGAAGAATTGACGTACCAATCCACTGACGCAATACAACAGAGTCGTAAAGATTGGACCTAGCTGAAGCAGTCTAAACACACATCGCAGGGCTCGACATCAACGCTTGTCCGCTTATCCAGGACAAGTGGATTTTTTAAAAGGCCAACTGAAAGAGAATTTTACTTTCCCGACCGGACAAGTAGCCTAGCCTGATTAAAACACCAATAACAATCACCAAAACGCGATAATGATTCTTCATCATTTAGTCTAAATGGCGATCGATAGTGCATAATGTAATGACGCTAACAAGGCTGCGCTGCCTCTCTACAGGCAATAGAAACAAATGAGCGCAGCAAACACAAAGTGAGTTAACAGTGTTAACAAAGTGAGTTGAACTCAGTTAACATACTGCGTGAAAATTTAGAAATGTGGAGTTTTTATAACATGATACAGTTAAGCAACATCACACGACCAAGAGTGCTGAATACCATCACGATTGAAAATGTGACACTGATTTCATATGACAGTTCACTAAACAAGTAATTAATATTAAGTCACTTACATTTTAGATGCAATATTGACTGTTTTTGTTGTTTCAGCAGCGAAAATAGTTCAAAGATCACAGCAGAACCATAACCTCACCTCGCCTCATCTCACAGCAACACTCAACCGTGTTTTCATTACTGAATGATTCAGCGTTTTGAACGAATCGGTTGAGTAAAAGATTCAATGACCCATTCATAAACAACTGCCTCATTCTTGATGAATCAGCCGTTTGAACGAATTGTTTGAATGACTCAATGACTCGCTTAATAAGACCGCTTATCACCTGCCGCCACCTACTGGCAGTTTAGTTTGTTTAAAAGTGTCATTCTTTCCAACATTTCTTATTTGTATATTCAAAAAAATATTCAAAACAATCTCATAACATTATTTAATGTAAATTATTTAGTGTAAATTATTAAATTTGATTGGTAACATAGTGGCTTATTCTAATTTAATTTAATGATCAAAATTAAGAATTTAAAATGAAAGATGAAGCATATATTTAAAAAATATAAGGGGAAAATGCCCTTTATAAAGGCAAAAATATCACAAATATGCATATTTAAATATGTCAACGCTGATTGAACTCTGATGAGAATATTGCTTCATAATCAATTATATACAACACAATTGTCACAATGTCAAGCCCTGACACATTTTATTTATGTATTCATTGTTACAGCCTATATCTTTGTGTTACATTTTGTTTTTTTAAAAGGCAGGGACTTTATAAAATAGTCAAATATAAGCAACTCACCACTCCAACAAGTTTAAACAAATAATAATGAAAAATAATATTAAAAAAAACTAGGTCTATCGACAAACCAATCAAGTACGTTCGGCATAGCTGGGAACGCCCACAAAAACGTCATATCCGCTGAGGCCGTGGGGGAAAACAAACCATTCGAATTAATTCGCGGAGATCGTGTTAGGCGCTTGATCTTTACTTTTTGTTATGATTTCGATTCATTTTTGCTTGGTGCAATGCCGAAAAGTTGCTGTGTGGCGTTCTGTACTTCCAATAAGTAAAAAAAAAAAAAAAAAAAACCCGATCTGAAGATTTATATTCTGCCGAATAGGCTACCCTTCAATGACCCGTCATTAGTCCCGTCCCCCTGCACCGCAACCCAGTTCTGATGGGGCTTACAGCAACCCTCCTTCACATCAAATAAATGTCACTCCCTGATATTTTGTGATGGAAATGTCATAATCTATTAAAACATTTATTTCATGTTATTATACACAATCCCTTACGAAAATTAACAATGGTATTACTATAGTAATAGTAGGCTAACTGTGTTTTTTGGGCATTTTTATTACCAGTTGTAGCCTATAACCACAGTTTTACTACAAATACCATGGTTAAACTATGGTTAGTGTAGCAAAACATGTTTAATTAGTTTTTTTGCTTTGTTTTTTACCATTGTTTTAACCTATAGTAACCATGTTTTTGGTTGTAATCACGGTTAATTTTCGTAAGGGATATTTTCATGTTATTTTACGGCGTGTATTTGTAAAAATGATCAGGCTATACGTTTAGCACACACCACATAATGCTGTGCATTTCAAGGCATTTCAGTAGACCTTTAATTTTACCTATGTTTTGTCAATGTTAAAATAATTTTTAATATATCAATAAAAAAAGTATGACAGGCTTTTACTCTAGTCTTTATCACTTTATTAAAATTAAGCAAAACAAAACGACAAATGTTTACTTTCACAAGCCGTCACGTATAGGCTTGTAGTAAGCTGTCTCTTGCCTGAGACTCAATCAGGTAATAAAAAGTGTCGGGAAACGACACCTCTGGCCATTCCGTTGGGTCGTTTGTCCAGTCACAGATACTGTACAGACAGTCCGACCCAATACGGCTCGGTTTTTTGACGTATCTTGCTCTGTCGAGCGGCAGAAATGATTTTATGTAGACCATTCTGGGTCAACGCCATGCTTTTCTAATGAGGGGGAAAGGATCGTTCCCTCTCGAGCTTTCACGAGACATCACGGAGAATTCTCCGTTATGGGAACTCCTTCCTTCCAACCTTTCCTGAAGTCCTATTGGCTCACGCCAGTCAAATGACTGGCCAATTGTCACGAAGTATGCACATCGCATGCAAATACTGACAAGCTGAGAGGCAGTATAAAATGCGGTGCATGCGACAATTACGTCAGAATCTTCTCCTTCACTTTGCTGAACAACCTAGATTTATGGCTTATAAACTATTACAGCTCACAGTTGAGGTTCGCTCATCAGAGGGCGGTCTCTGTATGACCGCTCCTCTGCAGCGTTCAGGTGAGTATGATGTTTTTCTTAAGATGAGTCCGTCTGCCCTCGATCAGCGGTGGACCTGGACTCTGGTGATGAGCTCATGCCGACTAAATGTCCGCATTCCTCTCACCCATCGAACCTGCAGGACAGGACATCAGCCCGGCTTCTCACGTCCCCCTTCCATGGCGGAGCGGAGAGCCGAGTGCAGATACCGGAGCTAAGGGTTCCTATGTCGCCGCAGATGCCGCACGGCCCACTGTCTAAGCATGCAGCCCCCCACCTTAGAGCAGCGTTCTGCCGTGTACAAAGCACAATCACTTGGCTCCTCACTCATTCACACGATACCAGCCCCACATCAGCGGCTGCCGTGTTTGGAAGACACTGCTCTTTTATTCACACAATACCAGCCTCACATCAGCAGCTGCCGTGGGTAGAGGACTCCGCTCTCTCACTCATTCAATGTGACATGGAGCCCCTGCTTCAGTCGCTCACCCACTCGTCAATAGTGAAGCGGCCCCCGCCTCAGAGCGGCAGTGAGTCATATTATGCCCCGGCGCGCAAAAGCGAGGAGTCACCTGATGCCCCTGCGCAGAAAAGCGTGCGAAGGCGAGGAGTCACCTGGTGCCCCTGCCACCTGATGCCCCTGCGCAGAAAAGCGCGCAAAGGCGGGGAGTCACCTGATGCCCAGGCGCGCACCCTATCAGTCTTCAAGATTTCGCTGGACTATTACGTCAGTTGTTCACGCCCCTACGAAGTGGTGTTCAACTAGGTCGTATAGCATAGTCACAGTCCGTAGTGACAGGTGCTGATGCATCTTTGCACAAAGATCGGGCGCCGCTCACAGTCGTCTGCCGCCCTCACCGATTAAAAAGCAGCAGACCGTGAGATCGAGGTCTTCTTTGGCGCACGGCTCATCGCAGTGCAGGGACACAGTGACCCGCGACCGCTCCTGCCAAGAGCCGGATGTGCGGGGAAAAGTGTAAAGAGGCCCCGGGAAGAGCCCGCAAGCTGTCTCAAATTGTTCAAATTTGTGTGATAGTGTATGTTCATTAAAGTGCATATATTTGCGCAAAAGAGCTCTTTCCTCCTCACTCAGTCAATACAGCGCCGCTCGCCCCGCCTCAGAGCGGTACAGAGCCACTGCTCACGTGGGTTATAGCTGCCCAGCACTCGCCAGCGCATCCAACGACCAAGCCGCTAAAGCCACTATGTCAGTTCTTGAGCGCGTGGGAAAACTATTCCGAGAATCTCACGCTGGTTACTCGGCGTGATAGAGCGTGGGTACGCCCCTCAATTCAGATGCAGACCACCCTGTTTCAACGGCGTGGTGCAGTCTCTAACATTGCCTCGAAATGCCCTGGTCCTGAGACAAGAGCTATGCAACCTGCTCGAAAAAGGAGTGATAGAACGAATCCCGGCGAGCGAGCTGGAAAGTAGCTTACAGCCGCTATTTTGTGGTGCCCAAGAGGGATGGAGGACTCCGCTCGATTCTAGATCTCAGGCCCATCAACAGAGCGCTCTGCAAGCATCCGTTCAGAATGATATCGCTGGAACAGATCCTGGCGCAAATTTGCCCCGGGGACTGGTTGCGTCCGTGGATTTAAAGGACGCGTACTTTCACATTCAGACAGCACTGCATCACAGACGCTTTCTGAGGTTTGCTCTCGAGGGCACAGCGTACCAGTACCAGTACCAGTACCCTGTTCTCCTGTTTGGGCTGGCTTTGGCCCCCGCGCACTTTCTCGAAGTGCATGGACGCAGCTCCTCCCATCCCCTCAGAGCGAGCGGAATGCGCGTTCTTAATTATTTAGATGACTGGCTGATATTAGCTCAGTCACGGGACACGCCAGCCAGCCATATAGACAAACTGCTTCGTCACTTGGAGTTCTTGAGGCTATGCGTAAGAGCATTCTTGCCCCGAGTCAGTCTAACGTATCTGGGAGTGTGCTTCAACTAAAAGCAGTGGAGATGCGTGCTCGGCCGCCAGTTTGTCTTCCCTGTGCCTTTTCAAACTGGGCAGTTTACTACACATGCGCCCGCTGCAGTTTTGGCTGAAATCTCGAGTCACTTGGACGGCGTGGACTTCGGGCCGTTTGCACATCGTGGTCTCCCGTGGCTACATCGAAGCTCTGAGGCCGTGCCGCTAAAGTCTCTTCAGCCGGGGGGTTCCCCTGGGCTTGGTGACGTCACGTGTCGTGGTCACGACTGATGCATCGACTGGAGGCCGGTGAGCAGTGTGCGAGGGCATGCCGACTTAGGGCTGTGGTCAGAACCTCAGAGCCATTGGCACATAAACCGCTTGGAGCTGGAAGCAGTGTTCTTAGCTCTAAGGATTTTCGGCCGCAGCTGGAACAGCGGCATGTACTGATTCGCACCGACAACATGTCTGTGGTTTCGTACATAAATCACCAAGGAGGCGTACGATCCAACAAGCATGCAGCAAATCTCCTGCTATGTGCGGACCGTCACTTTCTCTCAATCAGAGCAGCGCACATCCCCAGTCTTCTGAACCGCAGGGCGGACATGCTTTCGAGGAAGGGGATTCCTCAAGGAGAGTGGAGGTTGCACCCTGAGTCGGTTCGGATGATTTGGACTCGCTACGTGGCAGCGGAGGTGGATCTGTTCACCACGAGCTCGAGAATGCACATTGCCTGCTGTTCTTCTCCCTGTCTCACTCCCCGCTGAAGGGGGATGCGCTGACATTGCACTGGCCAGCAGCCAGGCTGTATATATAAAAAATAAAAAAAAATAAAAGAGGTGCTTCGGTGATACTCATCACCCCGAACTGGCTGAACCAGCTTTGGTTCCCGGACCAGACAGAGCTGCTGGTGGCATTGCCCTGGCCGATCCCCGTCAGGAAGGATCTGCTATCTCAGATGAGTGGCTCGGGGTGGCACCCGAACCCGGAGTTGTGGAGCCTTCATGTGTGGCTGCTTCGGGGATATCAGAGGAGCTGAGTGCCCTGCATTCTCGTGTGCTCGACACGCTCTCGGAGGCACGGGCACCCTCTACGAGGCATTTGTATGCTCTGAAATGGGGAGTGTTTGTGAAATAGTGCCGTTATGTTCATATCGACCCGGCTGCTTGCTCCTTGTTGGATGTTCTGCGTTTTCTACGGTACAGACTGGATAGTGGATCTTTACTATCAACACTGAAAGTCTACGTGGCCGCTATTGCCTCGTTTCGTTCCCCGCTGGGCGGGCAATCGATTGGTAGGCACGCGCTGGTGGTGAGTTTTCTTGTAGATTGCATCCCCCGCGCCCTCCTTCAGTCCCGCCCTGGGTCCTAGAGGTGGTGTTAATAGCTCTTTCACAGCTACAACTCGAGCCTTTAGCATCCGTTGATATGAAGGACTCTCAAAATGCACTTCTTCTTGCCCTTGCTTCGGCTAAGCGCATAGGGGATTTACATGCGTTTTCTGTGGACAGCGACTGTATTCACTTTGGACCCGGTGACTGCGGCGACACTCTCTGGCCGAGAATCACGTGCTTAAATTCACTATCTACCCCCTTCAGAACGCAGACTGTTTCGCTGTCTGCCCTGTCTTCTGAGTCATCGACCTCACGTGATGCGAATGCTATGATTTCGGTGTGCCCTGTCAGGGCTTTGAGGATTTACATCGACCGTTCGGCCAGCTTTCGGCAATCTGACCAGCTATCTTGTGTGCTACGGTGGTTGTGCGAAGGGCCATATCAAAACAGAGGCTTCCTACTGGATTGTGGACGCTATCATGGCTGCTTATACAAGCCAAGGTTTGGAATGCCCCTTTCACATTAGGGTCTACTCAACAAGGGTTATCGCCTCCTGTGCGTGGTTGAGAGGTATGACTATTCAGGAAATATGCTTTGCAGCCGGCTGGTCTTCTCGAATACCTTGCCAGGTTTTACAAGCTGGACGGTCAGTCCTTGGCCTCCTAAGTGCTGTCGGTGAGTGACTGATTCACGTTTATGCTACCTCTATTCATGTGTGTTTGCTGCCTCACACAGTAATTACTCTGTGCAGCCCTTTATGCTATTGTTGTTGTTGTCTGCCCTGTACTCAGTGCAGCTCCAGTTATACAATGTATATTCTATTGGTGTACCATCATGTTTTGTGATGACTGCTGTTTAACACAGTTATCTCTGTGCAGCCTCTCACAATGCTGTTGTTTTTGCTTCTGCCCTGTTTCTCAGCGCAGCATACGTTATTACTGACCAGATATGTAAATTTTGTATACCTGGGCTTTAGACGCTCATTGGCTTATCTCCACCTATCAGCTGCGAGCCCGCCTTCAAGCGTCGCTATTGGTGGGAATTGTGTGTGTGTTCTATCTTCGCTAGAGTGTAACTTGTACAGGCTGCTCGTAGCCTCTCTCACGGCGGGATTGAATATCATTCCCATAACGGAGAATTCTCCGTGATGTCTCGTGAAAGCTCGAGAGGGAACGTCTCCAGTTACTATCGTAACCTCGGTTCCCTGAGAGCGGGAACGAGACATCACGGAGGTCGCCGTGCTCGCTGCACGACCAGCTAAGCGGCGTTCAGTATCCGATTCTGACGTAATTGTCGCGTGCACCGCATTTTATACTGCCTCTCAGCTTGTCAGTATTTGCATGCGATGTGCATACTTCGCGACAATTGGCCAGTCATTTGACTGGCGTGAGCCAATAGGACTTCAGGAAAGGTTGGAAGGAAGGAGTTCCCATAACGGAGAATTCTCCGTGATGTCTCGTTCCCGCTCTCAGGGAACCGAGGTTACGATAGTAACTGGAGACGTTTTCCCCCACGCCGACTCCGCCCACACAGCTATGACGCGACACCGACCAAGTCAATACCCTAGCCCAGTCAGGTGTGCCGTGAAAAATTATTCATACTTCATATCTCTATTATAATTCGTCATTATTATTTTAAATCAGAGGGTTTTAAAATGTTTAACCAATGCCAATCATTAAAAAGAGCTTGTCAGTAAAACTTCGTAACTCCATTGGATTCTCAAGCTCTCAGCGAAAGCTCGTAACTTCACCCCGCCTCCTTTCAGATTGACGCGCCGCGCACAGCCTGGAGGAGACATCTCCGCTTTTTCGCAATGCAAGGGTAAATAAATAATAACTGATGTTTGAATAGTACAGCGTTTTCTTTACTCAGCAGGCTCGTCCAGGGCGGGCACTAGTGAAGACTGGCTTAAAGGCTGATGAAAATTCTGATTTGCATCACTGAAATAAATTACATTAAAAAATAATAAAAAATCTTTTGAACGGCAGTGTGTGTGTGTGTATACACACACACACACACATTACATAAATGTAATCTATATATCTAAATAAAAATAGACTATATTCAGTATATGATCCAAAGTAACTAGTAACTAACTACTTGAGTAGCTTTTTTATCCAATACTTTTTTACTCTTACTCAAGTAGCTATTCAGACGATTACTTTTACTTTTACTTGAGTAAATATTTCTAGAAGTACTTTTACTTTTACTTGAGTACAGTTTTTGAGTACTCTACCCACCTCTGGCTCCGGGTGCGTGTTCACAGTGTGTGTGTTCACTACTCACTGCTGTGTGTGTGCACTTGGATGGGTTAAATGCAGAGCACCAATTTCGAGTATGGGTCACCATACTTGACAATACATCACATTATTTATTTATTTTATATACAATTTATAGTGTATGTGAAGACTTTTACATTCACTTAAATTAAAAGTTGTTATATATTTCAGAGCCTAGATAAATGTAAAAAAATATATCACTTTTCAATTCCTACTGTAATGTTGAATGGCTATAATGAATGGCTAAAATTGAGAGGAAGATGCATTTAATAGAGACATCATCAGCAGTATTATCAAAAATTTGTTAATAATAAAGAGGCTTGGTAAAGAGATGTCATTAAACATTTAAAATATACCATCTTTATGTTGTTTCTACATTAATTTGCAGGTTCAATGTGAAATTATGACAATATATTAATATGCAATTAATCACAATTAATAACAGAAAATGTGTGATTAATTAGTTGTTTTTTTCTTCGATTGACAGACAACACAAATGCTAACCTTTCATAGATGTTGCTGTTGGTAATATTAATTAATTTTACTGCTGAATATGCATTTAATTTTAATTTCTTATTTTATAGACCCCCCATAAAGAGATTGGGATGGCCCCCTTCAAATTTTCAATTCGATAATCCAACCCTCAAATGAAACTAATTGAATAGCCCTGGTGTATAGCATATAGCTAAAAATACTGCTATTTTCACTTAGTGTAAATAGAATCCATTGCTATTTGCACTTAGTGTAAATAGCATCTATCGCTAAGAAAATATGCTATTTTCACTTAGTGTAAATAGTATCTATTGCTATTTGCACTTAGTGCAAATAGCTGCTGCCTTTAAAAATACCAAACTCAATAAACATTATTAATAAATCATACTATGTACAGACATGCACATATGAGGCCAGAATAAGAAAGCAACGCCTTTAATTATGCGTTAAGCATTTTCCTCCCATAAAAACCGTTACAAGGAAAACGCTTAACGTGGCTTAAATGCATTAAAACAGTGCTTTAAAAATACCAAACTCAATAAACATTATTAATAAATCATTCCATGTACAGACAAGCAGATATGAGCCCAGAATTTGAACGCTACGCGTTTAATTACGTGTTAAGCGTTTTCCTTATGGGAGGAAAACGCTTAACGTGGCTTAATGCATTAAATGCACGGATCTAATATAATGTTACACATCAGATGTTTTCCCCAACAGTTCCCCAAACGTTCACTTAAGACATAACAGATTATGTTTGCGTGAATAGCCTACTTAAATACAGCTATTCTATTTTAAATTTAATTTAGACAATTTAGTTGAATGGTTGAATAACTGGTGACAAAGTAGAATCCCAGTAAAAAAAAATGCTGTAACGAGAGTCCACTGAGGCGAGCGTAGTAATGAACATAATGAATGAATGAAGTATAAATCTGGAACTTCTTTAGGTCTGTCTAAATATCATGTAGTAATTGCAATGTCTTCTGGTCCATATCCTTTCCTTAGGAAGGTGTGCTAGACACTGATTAATGTAACATAAAAATACTATACATATTTATATATTTTGCTATTGTATTGTGGAGTGACATTTTCATAAACTTTTCTATGCTCCTCTGATTATATAATGGTAAATATTACAATAGCATAGCACAACAACAGTGATCAGCATTAATGATAAGCCTAATACTCACAATAAAAATAATAAGGTCATATAGATCATAACACAGTCTCGGAGGTAAGAAGTGGCTTATCCTTCACCTGAAATGTTTGTCTTTTCATCCTGAAATGCGAGGCAAATGTTGGATCACAATAATTAGGAACCACAGTTTCCACAAATCCCTTCACTCGATTGGGATGTTCTCTTTTATTCTGGACGGCAAGGGCAGTGACTTGTAACATCGAGCGTTTTGCACTGTTTTTTCGGGGCTGAACTCACATGACAAAAACCAACCAATGAGAGACAGGACACATGACTAAGACAACCAATTCTTGTGATGGTCTCAATTCTTGTTCATGGTAAATTCTTGCTATTTTTTGCTTTTTCAAAATAAAATCTTTTACTCCCCAAATCCAAAAACACTGATGTGTCCACAAATCCCTCATTAACAAATAGACAGACACACACAACAGACTCCAACTGTTGGACAGACTCCAACTTGATACTGTTAAGTGCTTTGACACAATCTGTATTGTTAAAAGTGCTATATAAATAAAGGTGACGTGACACACACACATGCAAAACATAACATTTAGCATTATATAAAGTCAAAAATCACTTTTTTCCAGAGACACATTTAGACTAAGTCTTGGCAATTGTCACAAATGATAATCGGATATAATGACAAAAAAAAAAAAAACATGAGATTTTGTGCAATCTCTGGTCAAGAGAAAAAATTATGGTGGCTGGGGGCATCTAAAACCATCTTGCCCTACAATTAACTTCATAATCAGTTTTGCAAGTGTTTAGTACACAAAAGATATTAATTGATTAAGAAGTCATGGTAAATAATCACTAAATTATGTTTTTATGTGTCTCTTGCCTGGATGCTGTCAGCTATGATGTTAATGGATTCATCTCTGTTTCCAAGGTTGACTGAGCTGCTTCCCTTTGTAGATGTCAATCGGTACTGGGGTATTGTCAGCAAGTGTTTAACATACAGCAAGGCAGCTTCAGATCCTTTTGCCTACTCCCTCCTGCGGCAGCAGTACAAGAAGGTCTTTGTAACGGTGGCCAATCGCCTGTTGAAGCGTGATTTATACCCTTCCTCAGGACACAGCAGCTCTATGGACACAGAGAATGACTACAGTCTTCAGAGAATCAGCTAAATTTAGCAAAATCTGTTGCAAAAACTGGAAATGCCCAATGCCTTGATTTGAAAGGTCTGTGAGAATTCAAAGTGTGTGTGTACCTGCTATTCACTGTGCTATGGGGACCAAATGTCTTCACCGGGATAGTAATACCAGTAATTTTGACCTTGTGAGGACGTTTTGTCCCTATGAGGAAAACAGCTTATAAATCATACAGAATGATGTTTTTTGAAAATGTAAAAATGCAGAAAGTGGGAGGGGTAGGTTTAGGGTAACGGAATAGAAAACAGTTTTTTGTACAGTATAAAAACCATTACGCCTATGGAATGTCCCCATAAATCATGGAAACTAGTGTGTGTGTGTGTGTGTGTGAAAGAATCTGGCTGTGTGGTCACAGTTGGTGGTGTTAACCACTCTAATGTAACAGGAATGTAAACAAGGACACTAGCAAAGTGTAAAGCATACATATACACACTTACTACATAGGCTGCATTGCATCACATTTGGCTTGACATTATGGTGCATTTTATGCTTTGGTCTATACCTTTGGTCTAATGTGCCCCCTGCTAATAAGAGTCTATTAAGAAGATTTTGTTACTTAAGTGCATGATATTCAGAGAATTTACTTATATGACTGAGGATTTGGGTACCTGCAAAATGCCATATAAGTTTATCTCTTAAGTTACACTCTCTTGTTAAAAGACTTTCCACCCAAAAGCCTGTGTGTATCACTAGACAGTGATACACATACTTTCAACATTAGTGACAGAACAGCTAAAGCTAAAAATTCTCTCTTGTGCTAAATGTACTAGATTTCTCTAAATGTACTAGATTTCTGAAACAGCTGTTCATAGTGCTAGTATTGTTTGGTTTGGTGGAATGTTGCGAGTTGTTTTTAAAGGTGACTTTGTTAGACTCTTGATGTAGATACTTTGCACAGTATAAGAAATGTATAGTGTACTTAATTTACAATGAATTCTGTTAAGCAGTTGTAGGGTTTACAGAATACCAGTTTATAGCTGTATTAGTGCCAGATTTTTTAACATTGGTTCAATTAACTGTTTTGTGAAAATGGTGCAATAAAGACATCTGTATGAAAAACGAAATAATGAATAAACATATAAATGGATAATTGCATGCTATTTCACTAAATTGGTTAAAATCATTAAATCAATGCTTTGCATGTATATTGATTTTAATGCTATAAATTTACATTCCGTAAGTATTCACATTGAATTTTTTCTACAAGTTTATAGATGTAAATAGTTATTGTAAATAGTTATTTAATCACATTTTTAGGACCTATTAACATTTTAAAAAAAATTAGGCTATTTGATCTTCTGATCATAAAGAAATAATAAAAAACAAAATTGTCAGTCTTTCAAAACAAGAATCCAAAAAATGCAAGAAACATGAAAAAATAAGAAGAGATTAAACTCAACGGTAGACGTTGTTCAAAAGTCAGTTTGTGGCCTCTGCAGAATAGCAGATATAGAGGTTTTCATGATTATATAGGTGTTGTTTAAAGACCGTAAACACTGGAGTGGATATTGGACATAAAGTAGCCTACAGTTTACAGTCTCTAATACAGCAAGGGGTTGTTAAAAATAGTTTTAGCTTGGTCAGGACCCATTGGCCTCACTTTTTGATGCTCAAGGTACCCCTTTAGAGTAATATTTTAACGCACGGGGTAAGGTAAGGCAAGTTTATTTATATAGCACATTTCATACACAGTGGTAATTCAAAGTGCTTTACATAAAAGGAAGTAAAATAGTCATTAAAAAAAAAATAATAATCACAACAATAAAAACAAGGAATTAAAATAATAAATCACAACAATAAAAACAAGGAATTTAAAAACAAACATTCTCAAGCTTTGTTCAAACACTTCCGCACTAACCCAGGTAGCCAAAACAGTTTGGCCCGATGATGGCCCAGATCTGGCAGGCCGGAAGATATAACTCGGCCTAGTTGCGGTTGCCAGACTCGGCATGGACATGGCATTGGGCCACAATCACGCCGACAAGAAATGAAACACTTAGCCAGTACTGGCCCGAGTCTGGGTACTGGAACTGAGCCGACACTGCCGGAACTGGGCCACAATCATGCCGACAAGAAATTAAAAACTTAGCTAGTACTGGCCTGAGTCTGGGTGCTGACACTGAGCCGACACCACCGGCATTGGGCCACAATCACACCGACGAGAAATGAAACACTTAGTCAGTACTGGCCTGAGTCTGGGTACTGACACTGAGCCAACACCACCGGCATTGGGCCACAATCATGCCAACCAAAATGGTACACTTAGTCGGCACTGGTCCGACACTGGGTACTGAAACTGAGCCGACACTGGGTCACAATCATGCCAACACCTAGCCGGTACTAGTCTCATTCGCTAAATTAAAAAAAAAAAAAATATATATACTCAGGGGCGGATTTAGTGAATTGGGGGCCCCAGGCAAATATAGAAATGGGGCCCTATACATTTGCACACATTTACCTAGATCAACCTTGAGGTTTCTTTTTTGTCATGATGCTTGCTGCTGCACAATGGTGCCCCATAGTTGTGTCCAATGTTTCTACATTTTTCATGTACATGTTATAATGGGATTCTTTCATTTACATTTACATTTACATTTATTCATTTAGCAGACACATATTCTTTCATGTTGTAGACCATGAAATAGCAATTGATTTACCATTGAGATACATATATAAAATATATATATATAAAACGATAAACCTCACAATTTAGCCTTTAAACCATTTTTTTTAAGAAAAGGGATGAGTCAGAAGTATAAATTATATTATTTAAAACGGGGTGGATTTATGTGGGTGGATTTTCGCATTGGTCTGAACAAAAACTGCAGACTGGATTATTGAAAATGCACATTCATTCTCTGCCAGTAGGAGGTGCTTTTGGAACTTCAGAAATATAGCGGTTTCCCCGGTAAGGGCTGTAAACAAAGCAGCACTCAGCTCATAAATTATACTTAATCAGGTAAAAAGAAAATGCCATCGAAACTTTTCTGAAGAGAATCGGTTCTCTTCAGAGGTTCATTCATATAAAAACTTAAATTAGTGAGAATGAGAAAAGTGTGAAAAATATAGCCTATATTGACGAGGAAAGTCCACTGATGAGTTATCAGCGTAAGCCTACATTTAATTTTAGTCATTGTAACTTAGGGCTGTCAATCGATTAAAATATTTAATCGCATGATTGTCATGAGTTAACTTGCGAATAATCACAACTTAATCGCACAGTTCTAAATGTACCTTAAATTAATACTTTTCAAGTTTTTAATACGCTAATCAACATGGGCATGGACAAATATGGATGCTTTATGCAATATATGTTTATTATTAGTGAAACCATAGCCAACAGAGCATGAAGAGTAGACATGTTTCAGAGGTCATAGATGTTTTTCAAAGAACTTGTTCATGTTTATTAGACACATGAAAAAAAGAACAGAAATACCAGGTTCCTATTACTTCTCTTTCTTTGTACTGAGCAATTTACTGACATTTTCGCAAGACAGGGCAGCTCACTTCTTCTGAACATGCAAAATGTACATTTATTATGTATTATTACATTTGTTTGGTTCTCTGTGCCACATACTGTATTTTGATGCAGCTAAATTCTCAATAAATTTTCATTAATATATTTGACTGTTTCTGTTGTCAGACACCGGGATGAATATGAAATAGTGACTGGAACGCGATCCATTAAGACTACATAACCAGCTCTCCCTTCCAAGATGTTAATCCACTAGTAGCCAGAAATATTGAAGTGGGTGGGCCTACATAAAACTGGGTGGGCCAGGTGTGTAGCATATGAAAACTGCATGTCAAATTGCCAACAAAAAACATACAGCACCAAGTTTCATTACACAGTACTTCTAAAGCATGCATTAACATTAGTCATTTGTTATATGTTCATTTCAAAATTTAGGACATTATTAAAATTCAAGAGCTGGTTAACAAAGATGAATAAACACGGTAACAAATGTATTGCTAATGTTATTTAATGCATTAACTAACGTTAACTAAAGGAAGTTTATTAAAAAGCATTACCTCAGTGTGAAACAACGGGGCTTCGCTGATGATTTCATAATCAAACGTCTCTGTCAGTTCACAGCAGAAATGTGCGCAGCTGCAAATTATGCAGTTTGTTTTGGCGACCAGGATCCAGCACAAAGTTTATGTGTTTCTTTCCACAAAGGACGCATCTGTTTAGCGGATCAAACACTGTACCTATGCTAATATGATGTTTCAAACACACTTGATGCAGAAGTTTCCGATCGATAAATCCAGCACCCTCAGGTGGTCTGTCGGGTTTCATTTGTAGACGGTCCGGATTTATTGCTAAGACTTTTACTTTTTAAAGAAATGATCTGATTTATGATTGCTCAACTCGGCTATTTTCAAAATTAACTTCACAAACGCGCGCATTTTACTATTATATCCTTACGTTGTAAACATAACATTGTGGGTGGGACTAACAGAAACAGACGAATCATCATTTTGACAAACGTGCACCTATAGGAAGAGGGAAAACTAAGAAACGACCTGTAATTGACCATGAAAGCAAGCTTTAATATTTTTTTAATAAATATATAAAATTACAGTGAAATAAGACGTTTATTAGTATCGTTTAATAAATTACATCCATTTGGAAAATTACCAACTTCTCATTGGGTGGGCCACAGATGAAAGGGGGCCCACCCAGGCCCACCCATAGCTACGCGACTGTGTTAATCTGCACAAAAATCCTGATTTATAATCGTGCCATCGTCTGATAAAATCAAATAGGCTACACTAAAGACAATAGCTGTGCTGTGATTTCGGCTATACTTGCATGTAAAATTAGAGAAGCAACATATCTGTGTTTAACTGAAAGCGCTGCTCCTTTCAGAACAGAGCAGACGCAGAGAGAGAGAGAGAGAGAGGTGTGCGCGCGCTGGGAAAGAGAGAGACCTCGCGCTCACGCGGCAGTCATCTTCAGATGCATTATATTTATATTTGCTACAAGCAGGATACACAAGAAGCACGTTCAACTCGGACACGCAGACGGTTGTCGTGGCAATAAACACAGTAAACAGCAACCGTTCGCGTGTCCGCGGCCGCGCTTAATGCATCTGGTATATGAAAAGCTTTTTAGGGGGCCCTTGGCTTTTGGGGGCCCAAGGCGGTCGCCTACCTTTGCCTAATGGGTAAGTCCGCCCCTGTATATACTTACACTTATTCATACAGAATTACAACTTCTAAAATATGTGTATTAAAGACTCCTTCCAGTGTTTTACATAAAACCAGAGCTTTGAATAATTAGTTTTTCCACAAAATGACATTGTTACCTTAAAATCCTTAAGATGGCATCTACTTCCAACTAAAATAAAATATATTTTACAGTGTCCTTGTTAAACCTACATGTTCTTATGCATGTCAACTAAATATGTCACCTTTACAAAGATTAAGGGTTTGGCCCTTACACCATTTCTTTTCATGGCATCCCCACCAAATACCCCATGAATTACCCAATAACATATATATGTGCTCCTTTTCCCCCCAAAGTATAAAAATGACACAATGAAAATATGAGTGATATTAGAATTTATTTTGAAAAAATAAATAAAAAAAAAAAACTCCAGGAGCTTCCTCAAGTAAGCATACCCTAAAAGAGGGACAGATTGACAGAGACAAAAAGGGGAAGAGACAATGACACGTATGGTTATTCAGACAATCTCAGATTGATAACATGAATGGTAACTCTGGTAAATGTTAACATTTGGAACATACCTTTGGAAGAATTTGTTTGCATTCGGGCCCGCTCTTTTCTTCCCCCATCTCTGTCCAAAGTAAGCAGCCATCTTTTGATTAACTTTTCAGTCTCTCCATCTGATGCACTGCCAGTACTTGCATTTCTTTGCACTGATTGAAAAAACAAACAAAAAAAGATCAGTCGCAATACTATAGACCAGTGGTGTCAAACTCAATTCCTGGAGGGCTGCAGCTCTGCAGAGTTTAGCTCCAACCAGCTCCAACTCGCACCTGCTTGGAAGTTTCTAGTAATCCTGAAGACCTTGATTAGCTGGATCAGGTGTGTTTGATTATGGTTGGAGCTAAACTCTAGCACTATGTCAGCAAACTCACAATTAGCCTTTTTCACAAGAATCGGAAATTACGTCAGCGCAGGGTAAAATTAGTTCCTTTGCAGATCTGTGCCTATTATATCAGTGTGCCCTTTTCTTAAATAATGTTTTTTATCTTTTCTGTTTTGTCTGTTTTTCCAAGTTGTTGTTATATAATCTATAAAGAAATAACATTTTACTTGTTAGTAACTTATATGGCCACTCGGACCGCTGACTCGTGAGATAATGTGCTTAACATAGCGCTGGATGGTTTCTATTCTCCGTCTCCGGGAAAAGTCCCTTTTTTAAATAGTATTTGATCTCCAGTACATTTGAGCATATTATCTCAATTTACTCAGTCATTTCCCTCAAATCACCACATCATGATAAATTACTTCAAAATGACAACATGTGACCAGATGCACATTTTTACAAGAATACATTAACAATTCTTAGTCTGGTTGAAGCATATTAAACTCAACACAACAACGTAATCCCGATAGAATAGGAACAAAGCCATGCATCCATGTCATCTCTTATTTAATATGTCCCAGCAGGCACCAGACGTCTATGTAACGTCAGGTTGACGTTGGACACGACGTCAGACAGACGTTGCAATTTGGTTGAAAATGAAAATCAGGTTGATGTCAATATTTGACGTCAATTTGACGTTGACTTAACGTTGGATTTTGGTTACACGACCTAAAAACAACAAAATCTCAACGTCAGCTGACGTCGGTATTGGACATCAATTTAACATTGACATTACACATTGGATTTACAATGAATTTTGGTCACCCGATGTCGCAACCAAAATTTAACCAAATATCAACGTCTTATGACGTTGTGTGCCTGTTTTGTGCCTGCTGGGGTATTTCCCAGGGCACATTATACAACGTACATTTACTCCATCACATTAATGCAAAGGAGAGCAAGTAGAAAATACAACATTACTTTAATAATAATAATAATAATAATAATAACGGGGAAAAACTCACGTGGAGAGGCATAATGCACAGCCAGCAACAAACGGACAGAATGACAAAGCTAACTTTAACTGAATTATAACTGCCACCATTTAGAATTAAACAAACTTGTATTTGTGATGACCCGAGCTGACCAAACAGTTAATTGTGAAATGTTTGCGCTTTGTAGAGTACAGTACAGTTCAAGCATTTTCATAGGATCTAATTTGTAAAAAAAGACTTTGATTCTCGAATTCATTCTTGTTCAGTTCAGCCGCTGTTGTCACCGGAAAAACTTTTACCCTGCAAGTGCCAATCCGGAAGCCAGAAACGCGAAAGTGTGAAAAAGGCTAATTATAGCTTCATTATAAATAAACATTACTTTGATATTATATGTGTAGAACGGTTTATTAACATGATATTATATGTTAGATTATCAAATGTTTACTCACCAGGGTAGCAAGTTCTTCTGGTCTTCTGGAAATTAGCAGCACAAAAAGCCCGTCAGGTTTTGTCATTAGATGTCAAAGCTAGTGCACATGTCTCTTGTAACTCATATAGCAAAAATAATGTTAAAGTTCCCTTAACCACTTTAAGCTTGTTTCATTATATGAATTAAATAATTAATTTCCAAATGTAGTTAAAGAAAAAAGAGAATGTTGAATAAAAGGAAAAAATATTAATAAGCATTAAAATAAAAAACATATTAAGAAATAACATAACATGGGCAGGTAAAATATATTATGTTTAAGTTTAAGTGTCCCTGCTACATACTATTTACCACATTGTAAATGGAGACCAACCCCCAGCACTCGACCTAAACTGGCCCGGGTCTTTATGCCCATATCCCAGCCAAAATCAGACCAGCCCTTATGGTCCGTAATCGGGCCGAATGTGGCTAAATGTGCCGTGTCTCAGTGCAAATCGGGCCAGATCTGCACATCCAAAGCCTAGCCAAATCTGGCAACCATTACTGGGCCAGAGCTGGCTCACTTTCGGTGAGCCGCTGCCAGAACACAGTCGAGTGAGCCGACACTCCGCTGCAATTGGCCCGATTGCACTGGCTACCTGGGAAGTGAAATAACCTTCCAAAACACCTAACTATTCCATGACTTCACCCCCTACTTACTTTGACCATCATAAACCAAACACACTTGTCTTTCTTTGCCCACATTCTCTTTACCATCACAGCACTTACTTTAGCCTTCTGTTTAAACTTTTAAAATGATATAAAAATTAATTTTAAACAGTTAAGAATAGAAAATGATTATACATAAAATACAGTGCAATCAGTTTGGACGTAGCACAGTGCTCATTCAACAAATGCACAGCTAAACAGATGAGTTTTGAGTCTGGATTTAAATGTGGGTAATGTTTTAGCACATCTGATCTCTTCTGGAAGCTGGTTCCAACTAATAATAGCTAAAAGCGGACTCCCCTTGTTTTGTGTGAACCCTTGGTATTTCTAACTGACTCGATCCTAATGATCTGAGTGGTCTGTTAGGTTTATATTCAGTGAGTATATCTGCAATGTATTTAGGTCCTAGGCCATTAAGTGATTTATAAACGAGTAAAAGTACTTTAAAATCAATCCTAAATGTAACTGGAAGCCAGTGTAAGGACCTGAGGACTGGTGTGATATGCTCAGATTTTCTGGTTCTAGTCAGAATCCTGGCAGCAGCATTCTGGATGAGCTGCAGCTGTCTAATGGTCTTCTTTGGAAGGCCGGTGAGGAGACCATTACAATAATCCACCCTGCTGGTGATAAAGGCATGAATAAGTTTCTCCAAGTCTTGACTGGAAACAAAACATCTAATTCTTGCAATGTTTTTGAGATGATAGTATGCTGATTTAGTTATTGCTATGACATGACTACTAAAACTAAGGTCTATCTCCAGAATCACCCCAAGATTTTTGACTTGATTTTTAGTTGTTTGACCCCTAGAGTCAAGGTATGCATTCACCTTGAGAACTTCACATTTGTTTCCAAATGCAATGACTTCAGTTTTCTCCATGTTTAACTGAAGAAAGTTCTGGCACATCCAACTGTTAATTTCATCAATGCATTGGCAGAGGGAGTCAATGGGGCTATAGTCATTTGGAGATAAGGCTAGGTAAATCTGGGTATCAACAGCATAGCCGTGATAGGCAATTTGATTCTTTCTCATTATTTGACTTAGTGGGAGCATATACAGGCTAAACAAGAGCAGTGCAAGGATTGAGCCTTGTGGGACTCCGCATGTCATGGACGTCCACTTAGACTTATGCTCTCCTATCCACCTTATTTTGCAACGCGGAAGTAAATACGATGACGTACTTCCTTATAATGTGTTAGACTTCCGTTTCGCTAGCTGGTAGGTAAGGAGCATAAGGAGCGATGTGGGGAGAACAAGTCAAGTCAAGTCAAGTCACCTTTATTTATATAGCGCTTTTAACAATACAAATTGTGTCAAAGCAACTGCACAATATCAAAATGGGAAAATAGTGTCAATAATGTAAAATGACAAGATTAAACACTCAATTTTCAGTTAAAGGCATTTCATTATTCTTTTTTTTTTTTTTTTTTTTTTTTTTTTTTTTTTACCAATACCCCATCCAGGTCAAGGTCGCAGCCCCAGCGCCAAACCCCCCAAGAAACCCATCCCCAGGGAACCCCCAGATGCCCCAGGCCCATATTGCCACCCCACGCCAACAACAAAAACCACAGCCGGACAGAATCGGGACCCCCACCCACACTAGGTGATGGAGCTGATCAAAGGAGCCCAGAGAGATTGATCTAATGTGTCAGCAGAAGCTGTTTCAAGGCTAATATAATCCCACAAATAATCTCTATATTGGTTGATATTAAGATTATTTTTATTTTTCCAGTTCATGAGGACAGTCTTCTTAGCAATGCATAGTGCAGTGAAAGCCATGTGGATTGTGTTATCTTCTGTAGTGACACCATCTAGGTCGCCCAACAAGCAGACTAAAGGAGAGGCTGGAATAGAGCATTTAAGACACTTTGATAAGTCTTCACAAATCCTGTACCAGTACCTCTGAACAGGTGGACAGAACCATAGAGCGTGGATGTAATTGTCAGGTGTATTGTCTTTACAGTGTGAGCAGTTGTTAGAAGCTGTAAAACCCATCCTGAACATCCGATGACCTGTGTAGTGCACTCTATGCAGAATTTTGTATTGTATTAATTGTAATCCAGGATTTCTAATCAGTTCAAAGGTTTTTAAACATATCTGAGACCAGAAATTATGGTCCCAGCTTACTGATAGATCTGCTTCCCATTTTGCAATAGGAAGTGATACTGATTCATCTATATTGGAAAGTACCCTGTATATTTTAGACATTAATTTGGGGGTTTTGAGATTAAGAAAATCTGCCACACTTGGTGGTATTTGTAAATTGATATGATTAGACTTAAATTTCCTTTTTACAATAGATTTAATTTGTTGATATTCTAAAAATCTGTTCTTATTAATCCCATATTGTTTAATTAATTTGTCAAAGGGAATAAAGTCTGTCCCTTCGAATATATGTTCCAGGTATTTAATACCTTTACAACTCCAATCTGTGAAGTTTATCATTTTGTTGTTTAGCAATATGTCAGGATTGTTCCAGATAGGGGTACGTTTGCATGGGATTAGTGAAGACTCCGTCATTTTTAGAAACTCCCACCATGCTGTCAGAGAAGAGCTGATACTGATGCTTTTAAAGCATACGTGTCGTTTACTGATCGAGCTAATGAATGGCAGATCCGAAATCTCTATATTATTGCATAATGCCTGTTCTACATCTAGCCAAGGCTCATCTAAGAGGGTGTGTTTTAACCACCCTGAAATGTGTTGAAGCCTATTGGCTAAGAAATAGTGGTAAAAGTTAGGTAGATCTAGTCCTCCTTTATCCTTGGTCTTTTGCAGCGTTTTTAAGCTAATACGCGGGGGTTTACCTTTCCAAAGGAATTTAGAGATAGAGGAGTCCAAAGATCTAAACCAGTCAGGTGGTGGTTTGCTCGGGATCATTGCAAATAAATAATTAATTCTTGGCAAAACCATCATTTTTATTGAGGTGACTCTTCCCATGAGTGATATGGGTAGAGACCTCCGTCTGGTTAGATCATCTTCTACCTTCTTTAAAAGTGGGATGTGGTTTAATTTAATCAAATCTGCCAGCTTAGGAGAAACATTAATACCTAAATATTTAATATTTCCAGATTGCAGTGGAGTGGAGGAATTCTGGAAGGAGCAATTAATTGGAAGAACTGTTGATTTTAACCAGTTTATTGAATAATCTGAGACTCTTGAGAAAGAGTTTATTAATGTAATT
Source organism: Schizothorax lantsangensis (assembly GCA_027422415.1). NCBI lineage: Eukaryota > Metazoa > Chordata > Actinopteri > Cypriniformes > Cyprinidae > Schizothorax > Schizothorax lantsangensis. The sequence goes on along the minus strand of CM049839.1, from coordinate 36,200,188 downwards.
ACCTCACAGAGAGTGGTTTGTGAATGTTGAAGAAAAAGTAACACATCATCTGCGTAAAGACTAATTTTATGTTCTACATTCTTGCATTTAATGCCTTTAATCACTGCTGCCTGTCTAATTGCTGCTGCTAGTGGTTCAATAAAAATTGCAAACAGTGAGGGGGAGAGGGGGCATCCCTGCCTGGTGCCCCTCTTAAGACAGAAGCTAGAGGACGTTTGGGCATTTGTCCTGACACATGCTGTTGGAGAGTTATATAATATTTTTAACCAGTTTATGAAATAGTTTCCAAAACCAAATTTGTGTAAAGTTGCAAATAGAAAATTCCAGTTAACCCTATCAAAAGCTTTTTCTGCATCTAGAGACAATATTGTAATTTGAAGGTTTCTATTGCATGAATAGTCTATCAAGTTAAGTAACCTACGTGTATTTGTTGAGGAATGCCTCCCTTTTATGAAACCAGTTTGGTCGTAATGAATTATGAGAGGGGTTATCTTCTCTATTCTTTTTGAGATAGCTTTGCAGATTATTTTAGTGTCCACATTAATAAGGGATATTGGACGATAGCTAGTAGGCAATACAGGGTCTTTGCCTGGTTTTAGTAAGAGACTAATGTTGGCAGAATTCATATTTGGTGGAAGTCTGCCATTTTCTTTGGTTTCCTGTAACATTCTGTAGAATGTTGGTGCCAGAATAGCCCAGAATTCTTTATAGAATTCTGCTGGAAAGCCATCTGGACCTGGAGCCTTTTTATTGGGCATACTGTTCAAAGCTTCCTGAAGTTCATCTGATGTCAGTGGAGAATCCAATGCCATCGCTTGATTGTCTGTTAATTTCGGAAGAGTTACATTGTCAAGAAATTGGTCAACTTCGTCTTTAGATGGGTTTATCTGTGGAGAATATAAAGATTCGTAAAAATCTCTGAAAGTGTTGTTTATTCTTTCAGGGTCATATACTGTATCCCCAGTTAAATCTTTAACAGCACATATCGTTGTTTTTTCTTTATTTATTTTTAACTGGTTCGCTAAGAATTGACCTGATTTGTTACCATATTCAAATTCTTGCCAGCGAAGTCTTTGTGCTAAGAATTTAGTTTTTTTATTAATAATTTCATTTAATTCTAGTTTTGCTTTACATATTTTTTTCAGCATTTCCTGTTCCTGGGAGGATACGTAGGATTCTTCTAAAGTTTTTATGGTTTCTTCTAATTCCTGAATACATTTATTTTCTCTTTTCTTTTTATGCGATGAGAATGAGATTATTCTACCTCTCATCACAGCTTTGCCTGCTTCCCAGAGAACAGATGCTGATGTTCCAGGCAGGTCATTATAGTCTAAATATAAAGCCCACTCTTCTTTAAAATATTTAATAAAATCGTCGTCTTTAAGCAATGATGTATTGAATCTCCAGTTATTACTTGGTGGAGTGGTCTTCTTATTTACTAGAGTTAAAGAAACAGCAGCATGATCGCTGACAGCTATAGTGTGTATCTCTGTGTCTGAAATGTCACTCAGCAGTGAGCTGCTGACTAGGAAATAATCCAGACGAGAGTAAGAGTGATGGACATGTGAGAAGAAAGTAAATTCTGCAGGACATCTACCTCAAACGCTGCAGAAGCAGAGCTGCAAAAATAATCAAGGACTCATATCACCCCGGTAACCGTCTTTTCATCACACTTCCTTCGGGCAAGCGCTTCAGAAGTGTGATGGCAAAAACTGAGAGACTGAGAAGGAGCTTCTACCCTCAGATCATCAGGCTCCTAAACTCAGTCTCATAAACATCTACAGGACTCATTTAATTAACTGCGACACCCATCATTCTCCATCATCCGCATTGCTGCTATGTGTACATACCCGGTACAACCTGTTTGCACATTCATCTTGCACATCCCTGGTTATATTAATATTTATTAAACCCTCAGTTGACTGTATTGCACATTTTAGTTCATTGCACATTTTACTCCTTATTTTATTTCTTGTTTGTACTATTATTATTATTATTATTACTTTTATTTTTATCTTATTCCTACCTATATTTATAGACATGCTCCTGTGTTATGTATAATCTTTTATTTTTTATTTTTATTTTTTGCACTGTCCATTGAGCGGACCCGTCCTGATCTACATTTCACTACTGATTATACCCTGTATGATTGTGTATGTGACAAATAAACAAGAACCTTGAACCTTGACCTTGAAATTCCCTACTGTTGGTGTGGAGAGAACGCCATGCATCGCAAAGTCCATAGTCGCTCATGTACTGTTTAACTATATTTGTGGATTCCCAATTACGCTGAGTTCCAGCTGTACTTAGCCTGTCCATTTCTTTATTTAGTCCAAAGTTGAGGTCTCCCCCAATTATAAGTGCACAATCTAGTTGTTCAGAAAGTGCGGTAAAAAAACCATGAAAGAAAGAGGGGTCATCAACATTTGGACCATATATACTAACAATACATAACTTTTTGTCAAATATAGATAATTTAATGATTAGAAATCTACCTTCTGGATCTATAACTGTGTTGAGTACTGTGAAATTAACATTTTTATGTATTAAAATTGCTACCCCCCTTTGCCTAGAGTTATAGCAGGCTGAGAACACATTAGGAAACTCAGTTGTTTTAAGTTGATCTGTAGCTGTGGCAGGTCTATGAGTCTCTTGTAATAATACAACGTCTGCTTGTAGTTTTTAAGCTGGCTAAATATTTTTAACTTTTTTTCTCTGGAGCCAGTTCCATTCACATTCCATGTGACAAACCTTAATGCACCCATAGATGTGTGTGTGTAGCTAATGCTGCTGGCTGCGTGTGATGCTCAAATGAATAAGATATGAGCGGGCGTGTACGCGCTTGTATGCGAGTATGTCCTTCATGTCTGTGTGCGCTGTAAGGTCTGAGTGGTTGCGTTAATGCTGAGTGTATATGTACATGGTCGTGCCAAGCAGATGTGTAATATAGTGTTTTGTTTATATGTGTAGTAAAGCAGGTGATCGGTGCCGTGAAAGGAGTTGGAAGTAAGAAAGACATACAAAGAAGCAAGCATAGAGGGATGAAAGTAAAAACTTGACAGAAACGAAAACATTGCAAAATCATTTAAACGCTGCGGAGACTGACTGTACGTGTTTGTTATGATATCGTATTAAATTATCGAAATGACAAATATTTAGAGGTAAATGGAAGAACAAGCGAGGAAAGAGAGAAAAAGAAAAGATAAATATAATGGATTCTTATCTGGAGTGGTGTTAATATAACCACGGAGTGGTACGGAGGTTGCGGTAGAGCTGTCCGTCCACGTAGAGCCGGTCCACTGCGATGACAGCTCGGGAGCCCTTTTGGATGAGACTGCGTCGGATTGGGAACAGAAGTTTGCGTCGCTCCAGGATTTCTTTGGGGAACTGGTCGTTTACGCCGAAGTCTGTTCCTTTCAGCTCCCTGCCGCGACTCTTCACCTGCTCTTTCTGCTTGAAGTATCCGAATTTGGCCACAATTGGACGCGGCCTCGGGGCTCCAGGTTTCTTCGCTCCCATCCGATGGACTCTTTCGAAGCAGATGTTTTCCACGGTGTCTTCCGGAAGCTTCAGGTACGTCTTGATAAAGTTTTTAACCGTAGCTTCTGGGTCCTCTTCGGCAGATTCCGGGATGCCTGAAAACACCAGGTTATCTCTCATGCTACGGGCCTGGAGATCGATGACAGTCTCTTTTATTTTTTTATTTTCTTCACTTAGATGGGTCATATTTTCAGTTAGAGATTTGACCGAGTCCCGTAGTGATGCGTTTTCAGCAGCGAGTGTTTCCACCTGCTGCTGGCTGAATTCCAGTGATTCCCTCAGGGATTTAAATTCACGGTGCAGGATCTCGACCAGGGACAACCTCGCGTCGAAGCTGGACAACCGCTTGTCGATTGACTCCAGGATGTCGGTAAAGCTTTTACCCGTCGGCGATGTTGTTTCAGGCGAGTCTGCTGGGCGACTTCTTTTGGAAGACGGCGTCTCGCTTTTGGCTGGAGAACATGCATTTTGGTTTTTCTTCATGACTATAACGTCGAAGCACCAGTCGATGTATTCCTGAAGAGTTTCTAAATTTTCCTCGCTGTCCTCGTTGTTCATTCAGTTTTTCCGCCAAGTCTCCAGCGTCTGACGTCACCTACAGCATTTCCGGTCTCCCTTCCGGTCCCTCTCAAGCAAAGGCATTTCATTATTGAATTCAGTGATGGCATCGTCCAGCTCAGTTCAGTTCAAAAAGTTTCTGTTCAATCAAGTCGACGATATTGCTGGAAATGAAGTGTCCCCAACTAAGCAAGCCAGAGGCGACAGCGGCAAGGAATCAAAACTCCATCGGTGACAGAACGGAGAAAAAACCTTGGGAGAAACCAGGCTCAGTCGGGGGTCCATTTCTCCTCTGGCCAGACGACACAGCAGTTCAATTCCAACTGCTGCAAAGTCAGATTGGAGGGCTCAACTGGTTCCCGAGGTCTTGTCCTGATGGCTGTCTAGGTGACGGGGTCCTCACTGGGGGTCTGTCTCTGGGGCTCATCTAGGTGTCCTGGTCTCCTCTGACGTTCAGGGCTGTAGAGGTCATCTCTAGGTGCTGATCCACCATCTGATCTGGTGACTGCAGTGACCTCGGAATAAGAAAGAAACAGACTAATATTAGCGTAGATGTCAATCTTTTTACGATGTAACAAGTACATCATGTGTTATGGGAAGTGTTCCCGGTTCCGGTTGATCTAATTAATGCAGCCTAACAATCCTTTAACAGATTTGAATAATAGAAGTGTATTAGTGTGTTATGTGTACGCCAGGTTAAAGAGATGGGTCTTTAATCTAGATTTAAACTGACAGAGTGTGTCTGCCTCCCGAACAGTGTTTGGTAGATTGTTCCAGAGTTTGGGCGCTAAATAGGAAAAAGATCTGCCGCCCGCAGTTGATTTTGATATTCTAGGTATTATCAAATGGCCAGAGTTTTGAGAACGCAGCGGACGTGAAGGACTATAATGCGATAAGAGCTTGCTCAAGTACTGAGGAGCTAAACCATTCAGGGCTTTATAAGTAATTAACAAGATTTTAAAATCTATACGATGTTTAGTAGGGAGCCAGTGCAGTGTTGACAGAACCGGGCTAATGTGCTCATACTTCCTGGTTCTAGTAAGAACTCTAGCTGCTGCATTTTGAACCATCTGTAATTTGTTTATTAAGCGTGCAGAACAGCCACCCAATAAAGCATTGGAATAATCTAACCTTGAGGTCATAAACGCATTAATTAATATTTCTGCATTTGACATTGAGAGCATAGGTCTCAGTTTAGATATATTTTTAAGATGAAAAAATGCAGTTTTACAAATGCTAGAAACGTGGCTGTCAAAGGAGAGATTACTATTAAATAGCACACCTAGGTTCCTGACTGATGACGAAGAATTTACAGAGCAGCCATCAAGTGTTAGACAATGTTCTAGGTTATTACTTGTGGGGGTTTTAGGTCCGATAATTAACACCTCTGTTTTTTCAGAATTCAGCAGTAAGAAATTACTCGTCATCCAGTTTTTTATATCGACTATGCATTCCATAAGTTTCTCAATTTGGTGTGTTTCACCAGGCCGTGAAGAAATATAGAGCTGAGTATCATCAGCATAACAGTGAAAGCTAACCCCGTGTTTCCTAATATAATAGAACACACAGAGAACACTGTTAAACACCGGGATGGTAAATATTTACCACACCCACGGTGTATAACACAGTGGGAGGATGAAATGAAAAAGTGGCCTGCCATAACTTATGAGGACATTTTCAATTATTTTGTGTTGTCGCTCGGAGTAGACGGGTCTTCGATGCGGAATTATAAAAGCACTGAGGCATATGATTGAACAGCGGAAAAGTCGGTCGAGTGCTGGTACATGAAATAGACAGCGATTTCGTGTTTTTAAAAGCAGATGTGAATGCAAGTCAAAGTGGCGCAAATATACATTCAGCTTGGGTCCTTACTACAGCTAACGGGACAATTGAGACGGCTGGTTGCTCTTGTATCGCCGGACAGGGCAAATCCTGTAGCCACGCAGCTGCGATCCTCTGGAAGGTGAGTACACACTTCATATATATCACACAGGAAAAATGTTCATGGGTAATTTTTAATTACTGATGGTATTATTATATTTCTGTGTCACCTGAAGGTCAGTTATGCGTGCTAAGATTATAATTTTAATTATAATCTTATTTTGTTTTTCTATATTTAGTGTGGGTGCTAAATGTGTTCGGTTTTGTATGATGTTTAGTAGAGTTATTACACTGAAGTAGTTATATTTTCCTAACGAATTGCTATTCATTTTGTCATGAATTTGTAAGCTTAATCAACTTTTGTTTCTGTTTTTTTAATAATCAGAATGGTAATTCTATCCAGTCCAGGTAAGTACAATGTATAATCACGTGTTACAAGGCATCTTGGACAAAGGTAAGTGTTACAAGGCATCTTGGACAAAGGTAAGAAAAAATGCGTACATCTAGTTGTATCACGTTATACTTTTAAAAAAAATTCTGTCATGATCACTCACCTGCATGTTGTTCCAAACCTATGTATCTTGCTTTATTCTGTGGAACACAAAGAAAGACATCAAGGGGGATATTAGCAACAGTCACCACTCACTTTCATTGTATTGACAAACGATGCGATGAAAGTGAATAGAGATAAGGTTAATATTCTGCCTAACTTTTTTTGTGAGGGTGAGTGGCCAGTGACAGAGTTTTAATTGTACATTTACATTTATGCATTCAGCAGACGCTTTTATCCAAAGCGACTTACATTGCATTCAAGTTACAGTTTTACATTTTTTTTTATCAGCTCTTGTAGTCCAAGTAATCCTTTAAAATACTTGAGTAAAATAGTTCTTGAATAAGAATGATCAATTAAAATTTTGTTTGTGCAACAATGACTGACGGCTGTGTGCTCAGGTAATTTAAGTAAATCAGTAAAATTTCAAATGGTGTGATGCAGTATCACGGTAGGGTGATACATGATGGTGAGTTCTACATAATATTCAGTAATAGAAAATGAAACCTTTTAAGTTGATGTATTAATAATATCATGTAAACTACATTAAAATTGTTACATGCATAACTGTTTTATTTACACTTTGTGGTAGGTTCAGAATGCAGAGTCAAAGGGACTGACTGGGATATCATGCACAGATGAGCAGCGCCACTGGAACTCAGGGACACACCGGAATTTGGCACCAAAGAGGCTGGCAGAGACACGTTTTAAACATCACAGATTTACGAATGACTTGCCCGAGACTTCAGCTGCTGTTTCTCAATCATCATCACCAACTCCTTCATTCATGTCATGAGCTGAGGAAAACCTTATCAGAGGTTCATATACCTGTAGGTAGCCTTCTGCACAAATGCATGTCAGCTGAACCAGAAAATCAACTAGCAGGTACCACACAGATGGAGCCCCATGGTGAGCATGGCCCTGAATTGCAGTGTCATAAACAGTGTTGGGCAGTAACTAATTACTAGTAATTTAGTTACTGTAATAATATTACTTTTTGCAGTAACTAGTAGTGTAACTAATTACTAATAAGATTTCAGTAATAATATTACAGTTACTATCCATAAAACAGCTTAGTTACTTAGTTACTTTTGATGCCTCAACCCCACTGATTTAAAATCTAACAATCAAATAATTCCTAGATTTATTTTCATAATTGTCATGGCTTGCACATGCATGTGATGTCCCCAGTGCAGCAGACGAGCTTGGAATATGGAAAAGCTTACATTCAGCAGATATAAATATTGCATTATATTGATTTTGTCAGGAAAAAAGATTATCTGAACACTGTTGTGTAAGTTGTGGCTTTACTTTACTCTGGCATTACATCCCTCTGATCAACATGTACGCTATATTACTATAATTAAAAATCTTTTTGGAAAATTAAACAGTGTCTTACAAACTTATGTGATTTGATAAAATACATAACGAAATATAATTGTATATTACAGCATCACTGTACTGAAGCGGCAGCTGCAATGGCTCTGTTTGTGCAGTCTCATGGTCACCTTGCTCATCATCTGCAAAACACAACACTGAAGTCAGTCAGATCCTCAGGAGAAACTGATAAATTCTCCACCCCCTATTTACAAAGTATTACAAAAAAGTAGCAAAAGTATTTTGTACGTGGGACCATGGTGTTCAAGTTGCAGTACAGTGGTATTTTCATTCAATACAATTACAGTAACTTTAAGGCATAGTTCTCCCAAAAACATCATTTACCCACCCTCGAGTTGTTCTAAACCTGAAAAAAATTATTTGTTCTACTGAACACAAAGGAGGATATTTGGAATAATGTTAATATACAAACTGATGATCTTGGGTCCCATTCACTTCCATAGTATTATTTCTTCCTACTATGGAAGTGAATGGGACCCAAGATCTGCTTGGTTACATACATTCTTCGAAATATCTTCCTTTGTGTTCAGCAGAACAAAGAAATTAATACAGGTTTGGAACAACTCGAGAGTGAGTAAATAATTTTTTTGTTTAAAATTAGCTATCCCTGTAAGCGCCTTTTTGTAAGTTTTCCACTGTTATCAACAACTTCAGCTTATCACTAAATATTATTCATGCCCAATAGGAGTTTCATCAATAAAGAACTAGTTTAAACAATGTCTTCTATTAGAGCACGTAACTTAACAAGAAGCTGTACCTGGTTTCTTTAAGTTTAAGGCTTTTAACCAAAGCCGACGAGCTTCTTCACCCTTCGGAGGTGCGTGCAAATCATAGGGTGCCCCACATCCACATTCAGCTCTTGTGCATGGATTATGATCAAAACAAATGTCTTGCAGGTATTTTTTACGTTTGAACCAGCTATTATGACACCCCTAACTGCGCAAAGTACGCCAGTCTTTCTGTAGTCCATATTAAAAGTTAACTAGCCTGTAAAATCTACACAGTCGACGCAAAACTACGGAATCACAATACAACTACTATTAGCGGAAGTGCTTTACCGGAAATCTGACACATTATAGTTCGAAAATGGCAGCGTCCACGTTTACGTGAAAAATAAGGTGGATACTCACATAATAACCTCTGAGATCAACAGAGTCTGCAGAAATGCTTGGTGTTAAAGATATTTCCTCCATAAATAGCACACTAGTGTTTACGTTAATGCATCTCTTTCTGACAGAGACAGATCTAGATTCAGTGGTAACAGAGATCAATATATCAAAGAAAATACAGAAGTGATCAGATAGTGCTACATCCTTAATAAAAATGGATGAAATGTTTAGACATCTTCTGATGAGTAAATCTAGAGTGTGTCCACGATTGTGTGTGGGTCCATGCACATGCTGAATCAGGTCAAAAGTGTTTAAAACAGTTATAATTTCTTTTGAAGTTTTGATTTCTGCATTATCTATGTGAATATTAAAATCCCCTGCAATAGCAAAACAGTCCAACTCTGAGGAAATCATCGATAACAGTTCTGTGAACTCTTCAACAAAGGCTGGAGAGTATTTTGGAGGCCTGTAAATAATGATAAACAGAATGCGTGGAGCACCTTTCAGCACAATACCTAGATATTCAAAAGACAAGTACTGACCAAATGACACTTGCTTGCATTGATAGACATCTTTAAATAGAGCAGCTACACCTCCACCTCTCCTAACAGTCCTGCAGACACTTATAAAATTAAAGTTAGGAGGGGCTGTTTCATTCGAACTTAGCATGATGCAATCGGTCACAAGACATACAAGAGCCAATAGCATTTAACAACCTGACATAACAAGCTGACATAAGGCTTCTTCTGGTGGCAATTTTTGAATTTGCGCACAGACTGCTCATAGGATCTGAGCTTTACAGCCTTCTACACACTGCACGATTTTAGCAATCCTATGAGATCATTGCAGATCACACTGTGTGACATGGATCTAATAAACTTGGGTACGACATGCATGTAGACTGTACGATGATGACACCTATTGACTCTTACACTATGACGAAGGTTATATAGAAGAATCATCATCAGCATGTGCATCATCAGCATGTGCTAGTGGTAAACAAAAAAGCATGATGAATCACACTTTGGCTTTTGTAGTTTTTATGTGTACTGAAAAAAAGTGGAAGTGGCGAAAGAGGAAGGGATAAGAGTAAGTGTAATGTATGTACTATTGGGTATCAGCATTTTGTGATGAGCCTGCCCTCTAGGGGTGACCCATGTAGTGATGTATTGGAATATCAATCGGAGTTAACAGTTCAGTAAAAACAACGTGAGTTAACATGACAAAATTGTCTGCTGTGTATCATTCAGCTGCCGGCATACACAACAAAATTGACGACGAGGTCTGGATTAACAACCACAGATGCGACAACAAGACTTGAATGGACAAGAAACAGGAAGAGAAAGATCGTGAAAAGACAGCGTGAGTAACATGAAACATGAGAGAGAAGCCAATTAATGTGTAAAGCTAAACTGCAAATGAGCAAAAATGTCAATGGTTAGAACAATCGCCGCATTTGATAGTAATCGCAGCAGCTAGAGTCCTTACTAGAACCAGGAAGTATGACCATATTAGCCCGGTTCTGTCAACACTGCACTGGCTCCCTATCAAACGGATAGATTTTAAAATCTTGTTAATTACTTATAAAGCCCTGAATGGCTTAGCTCCTCAGTACTTGAGCGAGCTCTTATCGCATTATAGTCCTCCACGTCCACTACGTTCTCAAAACTCTGGCCATTTGATAATACCTAGAATATCAAAATCAACTGCAGGCGGCAGATCCTTTTCCTATTTAGCACCCAAACTCTGGAACAATCTGCCTAACACTGTTCGGGAGGCAGACACACTCTGTCGGTTTAAATCTAGATTAAAGACACATCTTTTTAGCATGGCTTACACATAACACACTGATACGCCTCTATTATTCATTGACAAATGTTTGACAATTGCGGCGCGTGCACACGCTGCGGCTTCTCTCTCTCCCGACAGAACGGTGTTTTCATGTTTTTTGTCTTGCAAGTAGCAATGTTTTTGTACATCTTCGTCACGCCTACCTGTCTTTAAGCGCGCATACAGTCATGAGTTTCTGCTCGATGTCGGCAGAATCACATTTTTAGAGTTAAACTCCGCGCACGCCGAAGAGCTGCGGGACCTCGGTCTGCTCCGGAGGCCTACACCATCACCGACACCCACTACTGCATCTCGCCCACAGCGGAGGCGCTACAAGCGGCGTGAGAGGAAGCAGAAGAGGGGTAAGCACGGAGGTATCCAAGCTAGGCTAGCGGCTAACCCACACAAGCCAGCTATCCCCACCATCGTACTGGCGAATGTATGCTCTTTGGACAATAAACTGGACTACATCCGACTACTTCGCTCTACTCAGAGGACTGTAAGAGACTGTTGTGCTTTTGTGTTTACGGAAACATGGCTTAACAACAGCGTACTGGACTGCGCCATTCAGCTCGACCAGCTAACATGCTATCGAGCAGACAGAGCTCTCGTCGAGGGAGGTAAGACCCATAGCTTTGTGTTTACATCAATGATGCATGGTGCCGCGACGCTGTTGTGGTCTGCAAACACTGCTCACCCCTGGTGGAGTTTATGATTATTAAGTGCCGGCCATTCTATCTACCGAGGGAATATGCAGCCATACTGCTCGTTGCTGTATACATCCCTCCCAGCTCCAACAACAACAACAACAGGAGTGAGGCACTAAATGATCTGTACCAGCACATCAGTGAGCAGCAGACAGCCCACCCAGATGCTTTTCTCATCTTGGCAGGGGATTTCAACCACGCAGACTTAAAGAGTGTGTTCCCAAAAATACACCAACACATAGACTTTCCAACAAGGGGAAAAAACACTCTGGACTTTGTTTACACCACCCAGAGAGGAGCGTTCAAGGCCCTACCCCTCCCCCACCTCGGAGCCTCAGACCACATCATTGTCATGCTAATGCCTGCATACAGACCGCTCGTTAAAGTCAACAAACCAGTTCACAAGCAGATACAAGTGTGGCCGGAAGGGTCGTCAGAGGCACTTCAAGACTGTTTTGACACCACTGACTGGAATATGTTTAAGCAGGCTGCCACATACAACAACACTACAGACCTCCAAGAGTACACAGAGACTGTCACTGCCTACATCACCAAGTGTATTGATGATGTAACGGTCACAAAGACCGGGACAACCAAAGGATAGCCCATCGTTTCAGCGACAGCAGAGACACTCGAGCCTGTGGCAGGGGATACAGACCATTACAGACTACAAGCCCCCACCACAGACCTGTGACAGCACCATCCCCCTGCTGAACGAGCTGAATGCCTTCTTTGCTAGCTTTGAGGCACAAAACAGCACCACTGCACAGAAGGCTCCACCTCCTCCCGGCGACCAGGTGATGACGCTGTCCCCGGACAGCGTGAGGAGATCCCTCAGCAGGATCAATGCACGCAAAGCTCCGGGTCCTGACAACATTCCTGGGTGTGTACTGAGAGACTGTGCAGTGTCTTCACAGACATTTTCAACAACTCACTGTCCCCACATGCTACCACCATCTTCACAGACATTTTCAACATCTCACTAAGTCAGGCTGTGCACCACATGTGCCCCCCCCCCCCCCCCACATGTCCAACCTTCAAAGCTCCACCCACCACCATGGACAAAAAAGACATTCCAGTCCCGCATTCAACACAATCATCCCTCAAAGCTCATTCATAAATTGGTCCAGTCATCTCCAACTGGCTGTTGGATGACCGGGAGACCTCAGGCAGCTCGGCAGTCAATGCACCATCACACTAGGGGCCCCCCAAGGATGTGTGCGCCCCCTCCTCCACTCTGCTGTAGCACACCATCAAACAACTCCACTCACTGACACGACTGTGGTGGGTCTATCAGCAACAGCGATGAGACAAACTACAGGAGCATGAGCCGCCTGGCCGGGTGGTGCAGTGACAACAATCTCTCTCTTTGAACGAAGGAGATTGTTGGCTCAGGAGAGTCATGCACCACATCAAGTCTGTGGAGAGAGTAAGCACCAAGCCTGGGTGTCCATCACCTCTCCTGGACTAACAACACTGTGGCCAAGAAAGCACAGCAGCGTCTCTACTTCCTCTGCACCTTCTACAGAGGCACCATCGAGAGCATCCTGACTAGCTGCATCACTGTGTGGTATGGCGCCTGCAACGCGTCCTGCCGCAAGACCCTTCAACAGATAGTGAGAGCAGCTGAGAAGATCGTTGGTGTCTCTCTCCCCTCCCTCCAGGACATCTACAGCACCCGTCTCACCCGCAAAGCCCTCTGCATTGCAGGAAGGCAGGCACGCAGATGGCACTGGGGACGGGGGGTACATGACCCCCCCAGATTCATAGTGACCCGATCCGTCCCCCTCACTGTCTCTAGAAAGGCGACATCGGTAAACAGAGGATCAATCAGGGTTTCCTCTAGCTGCGGCCCGGACCGCCGCTCCTTTAAACGTGCACAAAGCGATTTTTGAAAACCGCTTTTGACCACAGTGCCTGACCAAGTCCCAAAACACACTTGCAGCCAACCAGCAGTAAGGGGGCGTGTCTTGTACTGATAGACAGAAGAGAGCGCTCAATTTGAGTGTACAGGACGGATATTGCAGATCGACTACAGATAGAGAGAAATGGCAGATAAGAAAAGAGGAAAATATCAAAGAAACAAAACATTAAAAAGAAGGGTTATGATCAGGCAAGAGGTAGGACCCGTGTAAATATTGGAGCAGCTTTCCAGCGGTGGAGAGAAACTTAAGGAGTGGGAAGGGCTCGAATCGGACGCCGAGGTTGTGTTGTTTCTTTTTGACAGGTGAGTAACGTTGATTTTGCTTTGTTTCACACAACTTATCCTTGTTGGCTTTTGCTTGAATATGCTTGTGTCGTCTTCACTTGTTTCCGCGATCGTCGTTGCCATGGTTGTGTACGTACATGTGGGGCGGAGGTATCAAAATAGGGGCGAGGTCCTGTTGTATGGGTGTGTTTGTTTTGGTGCTTTCAAATATCAACATCTTTTGGCAAAAATTGCTTAGTGCACCATTAATTACTGCCGCCACTGCTTCAGAATCGGGTCGGGGCAGACGCAGGCTGACGCACAATAATAATCTACCGGTCACCATTACTTTGTACCCATGTTCTCACTACACGCTGTTCTGTTGTCAACATGACGATGGTGCTGCCACCGACCTTTACGTTCTCTGTGTGTGTATGTGCTACGACTCCTGACCAATGTTCCCTTTCATTTTTATTCTTGCTGAGCAAAACTTTTCTCTATTGGGCGGACATTTCGGTCACCTGAGCAAAAAAACATTCTTTATACCAGAACTGTACAGCACGCACACAAAAAGTGTGTAACTTTTAACTTTAATGTGCTATTTATATTTGATTTGACCCTTGACTAAATTATGTACATTTTAGGCTACCTGAGAAAAGTTTTTTTTTTTTTTTTTTACAGTATAATACACTGCAGTTCAAAAGTTTGGGATCAGTAAAGTTTATTAAAGAAGTTTCTTATGCTCATCAAGGCTGTATATAAATAAAAAATTCTATTTTAATATACTTTTTTAAAATATAATTCATTCCTATGAAGCAAAGCTGAATTTTCAGCATCATTACTCCAGTCTTCAGTGTCACATGATCCTTCATTCTAATATGCTGATTTATAATCAATGTTGGAAACCGTTGTGCTGCTTCATATTTTTTGGGATGTGTGATATTTTTTCTGTATTCTTTGATATATAAAAAGTTTAAAAGAACTGTTTATTCAAAATATAAATTGTGTGTTACAATACACACTACTATTCAAAGATTTCGGGTCAGTAATTTTTTTCTTTGCTTTTTTAAAGAAAATAATACTTTTATTCAGCAAGGATGTATAAATGGATAAAAAGTGATAGTAAAGACTTATATTGTTAGAAAATATTTATATTTAAAATAAATACTCTTTTGAACTTTTTATTAATCAAAGAAAACAGTCTCACCGGTTCCAAAAAAATATGAAGTAGCACAAGAGTTTCAACACTGATAATAAATCAGCATATTAGAATGATTTCTGAAGGATCATGTGACACTGAAGACTGGAGTAATGATGCTGAAAATTCAGCTTTGAACGCAGAAATAAATTATGTTTTAAAGTATATTAAAATAGGAAACCAGTATTAGAAATTGCAATAATGTTTCACAATATTACTGATTTTTTTCTGTATTTTTGATCAAATAAATACATCCTTGATGAGCATAAGAGGCTCCGTTAAAAACAAGGTCAGTTATTTATTAGGTTTATAATATAGGCCTAACATAATATAATATAATATCAAAACAAACTGATGCATTTAAACAGATAGGATAGAATAGAATAGAAGACAAACTGAAGTATTAAAACTGAGATCTGTAAGTTAAATATAAAAAAAGTGAATTCTTCTATAGCTATCTAAACATTCACAGTTCGCACAATACACCTGCGTGTGACTGTAAATGTACCGTTCTGTGTCCATCATCCACTATTTCCAGCCTTAATCAAGCCACTCTTCTTTAATATGATGACGTTTTATTTCACATGCAGAGGTGGACAGTAGTGAAGTATTTTTACTTTACTCAAGTAAATTTAAAAAGTATCTGTAGTTTATCAGAGGGTTTTTCTTTGGAAAACTTTACTTCACTTCATTCCAAAGCATAATGTCATACTTTTTACTGCACTACATTTCATAAATTAAAGTTGTTGTTTTTTTACCTTTAATACTTAAGAACATTAAAAATGTAGTACTTTCTTGTACTCAAGTAAATCTTTGAATTAGTTTTACTTGAGTAAAAGAAAGTAATAGATTTCTAATGTAATTAAGTATTAAATTATATTTAATATGAAATATTATAATATGAGATATTTAATATGAAAAAGTTTTCTAAAGAAAAACACTGATACATTTCTAAAAATTTCTATAAATTTAATTTAAAGTACTGACACTTGAAAAAGTACTTTTACAGCAGAGTGAAAATACTTCACTACTGTCCGCGTCTGTTCACGTGTCATTGCGTTTGCATTGGCTTTCGATTTGAGCTATTTTGTCCGCAACCATTAAAAAATTTGGTTTCTACAACTCATCTTTCTATGAAACCTGTAAACCGCATTCACCGGTTATAACTCTATAGCGATATCAACTCTATAGCGGTTTACCCGAGCATTGCAGTTCATTCGCTTTTACTAGAATTTAATCAAATGGATTTCCCAACTAATTTTTGAGTGTGTGCCGCACATTATTTCCTCTGCGCGGCCGCAGAGGGAACATTGCTCCTGACCCTGGGGTCCTATGAGGAGCTGGTAGCTGCCTCAATTGTGCCTGTAGCAGTAACCATAGTGATCGTATACTATCGTCTCTGACAGAGCTGGTGATTTTTCTGGACTGAAAAAATTGGACTGCTGCTTGTTCCCCCCCAGTTAAAAAATCCTATCTGCGCCCCTGATTGCAGGTGATCCCACCCACCCGACACAGCTTCTTCAGGCTGCTGCCATCAGGGAGGAGACTGCGGAGTCTCCAGGCGAGGACCAGCAGACTGAAGGACAGCTTCATTCATCAGGCTGTCAGGAAGCTCAACTCTCTCCCGTCTCTCCCCCCCCCCTCTCTTTTGCCCCATTGAACTCTGAACCAGGGGTCTGAGAGTAACGCAATTTCAATTCTCTGTATGTATGTACGGTACATGTGGCAGAATTGACAATAAAGCAGACTTTGACTTTGACTTTTGACTTTGATTATTCAAATCCTTTAACGGATTGTTAGGCTGCATTAATTAGGTCAACCGGAACCGGGAACACTCCCCATAACACACAATGTACTCGTTACATCGTAAGAAGAATGGCATCTATGCTAATATTTGTCTGTTTCTTTCTTATTCTGTGTCTCAGTAGAATGGCATCTATGCTAATATTTGTCTGTTTCTTTCTTATTCTGTTTCTCAGTCCGTATCCAGATCAGATGGTGGATCAGCACCAAGAGATGATGTCTACAGCCCTGATCGTCAGCGATGAGCCCCAGAGACATATCCCCAGTGAACACCTCGACTAAAAATACAATAAAACAAAAAATATAACAAAATAACTAAAAATATAATAAAATACCTAACTACATAATACTATTATTGTTAGAAATTGCATCAATATAAAAATAGAAATATAATACATTTATACATTTAAAATTTTAATTAAAACATAATAATATACAAATATGAAAAATGAATAAATACATTTTAAAATAATAAATAGTATAATATATATATATATATATATATATATATATACAGTGCCCTCCACTAATATTGGCACCCTTGATAAATATGAGCAAAGGCGGCTGTGAAAATAAATCTGCATTGTTTATCCTTTTGATCTTTCACTCAAAAAATTCACAAAATTCTAACCTTTCATTGAAGTAAAACAATTGAAAGTGGGGAGAAAATCTCATTGTGAAATAACTGTTTTTCTCCAATGAATGTTGGCCACAATTATTGGCACCCCTAGAAATTCTTATGAGTAAAATATCTCTGAAGTATATTCCCATTCATATTTTTTTTTTTTAGCACACCAGGGTGACTAGGAGCATGAAATTGTCCAGCCATGACTTTCTGTTCCACAGGATTATAAATATGAGGAACACAAAGGTCAAATTCCCTTAATCATCCATCACAATGAGAAAAACCAAAAAATATATTTCTGATGTGAAGAACAAGATTGTTGAGCTTCACAAAATAGAAAGTGGTTGTAAGAAAAGAGTTAAAACATTGAAAATCCCCATTTCCACATCAGGGTAATAATTAAGAGGTTCCAATCAACTAAAGATGTTAAAAATCTGCCTGAAAGAGGACTTGTGTCTATATCGTCCTAAAGCACGGTGAGGAGGAGAGTTTGAGTAGCCAAAGACTCTCCAAGGATCACAGCTGGAGAATTGCAGAGATTAGTTGAGTCTTGGGGTCAGAAACCTAAAAAAAAAAAATCAAACATCCCCTATATCACCACATGTTGTTCGGGAGGGTTTCAAGAAAAATTGTCCTCACTCATCCAAAAACAAACTCCAGCAAATTCAGTTGTCAGACACGACTGGAACTTCAAATGGGACTGGCTTCTATGGTCAGATCAAACTCAAAAAAAAGAGCTTTTTGGCAGCAAACCCACCAGATGAGTTTAGTACAAACAGGGATAAAAAAGTACCCCATGTCCACGGTTAAATATACTGCTGGATCTTTAATGTTGTGGGCCTGTTTTTCTGCCAGAGGTCCTGAACATCTTGTTCAGATGCATGGCATCATGGATTCTATCAAATACCAACAGATAAAAAATCAAAACCTGACTGCCTCTGTTAGAAATCTTATATTGGGCCGTGTTTGGATCTTCCACCAGGACAACAATCCAAAACAAACATCAAAATAAACACAAAAATGGGTCACTGAGCACAAAATGAATCTTTTACCATTGCTGTCTCTGTCCTCTGACCTGAACCCTACAGAAAATGAGTGAGATGAACTGAAGAGAAGCAGCACCGTCATGGAGCTGTGAATCTGAAGGATCTGGAGAGATTCTGCATGAAGAAAATGGTCTCTGATCTCTTATCAGGTGTTCTCCAAACTCTTCAGGCATTATAGGAGAAAACTCAGAGCTGTTGTGCTGGGAAAAGGACGTTGCAATAATTGGGTGCCAATAATTGTGGCCAACATGAAATAGTGAAAGCATTTATTTCACAATGAGATCCCCCGCCCCACTTTCAATTGTTTTACTTCAATGCTGGGTTGGAATTTTGTGAATTTTTTGAGTAAAAGATAAAAAGGATAAACAATGCAGATTTATTTTCACAGCTGCCTTTGCTCATATTTACCAAGGGTGCCAATATTAGTGGAGGACACTGTATATACAACAGAAATATATTAAATGAATTAAACTATAAATTAAAATTATAATAAACAAACAAATATACATTATAAAAATAGACTGAGAAACAATAAATGCATTAAACTATACATTACAATTATAGCAAATGAATAAATCATATAAATGAAAAACTTCAAATAATGAATAAAACACAAATATAACAAATACATTAAATTATAAATTAAAATGCCCCATCGGGACAAGACCACGGGAATCAGATAAGCCCTTTACACAATCTGACATGGCTGCAGTTGGAATTGAACTGCGGGTTTCGTCCGGCCAGAGGAGAAATGCCCCCCCCAACTGAGCCTGGTTTCTCCCAAGGTTTTTTTCTCCATTCTGTCACAGAGGGAGTTTTGGTTCCTTGCCGCTGTCGCCTCTGTATGGAATGCCAATCCTGCCATAATTAGAAATAAATAAAGAAATGTACAAAGAAATGTAAAAGAGCAAATATAAATAAATATATAAATAAATGTACAAAGAAAAGTAAAAAAACAAAAATAAATTTTTATAATTTTATTTCCTTATGTATTTTTTTTAAATTCACATTTATTTATTTCCACTTTTATTTATTTTCAAATTTATGTATTTATTTACCTATTTATTTCCACATTTATTTATTGCCACATTTATTTATTTCCGCATTTATTTATTTTCACATTTATTTATTTATTCATTTCTTTGTCTGTAGGGTAATGAGGAGGGCGTGTTTTACCTCAGGAATGGCAATGGAGCAAGAGTAGGCGAGGGGTAAGATTTGAGGCCACAGTGACACCTTGTGGTGCCCAAACGAAATACAAGAAGTGTAGCCTACATGAGGTGCCTGTTGATAGTGTGTGATGAATGACTTAGATGGGCAATATGGCCAAAATCTTTTATCACGGGTCAGTGGCAACTACCGACAGTGCAGCCGCCCGAAGTGACTATGTTAATATACATATAAATATTGATAATACAATATAATTAGTGCCGAGATTCTTCACAGGAGTGAATAAATACATAAATTTGCATGTTTCTCTCATGTGCTTTGATAGTCTCGTGGTAGAACTTCTGTTAAGTATTTCAGATGTCTTGTGTTCGAATCCACCCTCATATAGATTTTTTTTTTCTTTCCATTAAAACCAAAAGTGTTTGTATATCAAGAGCAGGGACACGTTTGTGTGCAGGGGCGGACTTACCCATTAGGCAAAGGTAGGCGACTGCCTTGGGCCCCCAAAAGCCAAGGGTTTTGGTGGTAGTTGAGGAGAGACCCCCTATATGATTGTAAAGCGCTTTGGGTGTACAACAATACACAATAAAGTGCTATATAAATGCCTCATTCATTCATTCAAGGGCCCCTAAAATGCTTTTCATATACGAGATGCGCATTAAGCGCAGACACGCGAACGGTTGTGGTTTACGGTGTTTATTACCACGACAACCGTCTGCTTGTCCGAGTTAAACATGCTTCTTGTGTATCCTGCTTGTTGCAAATGAAAATATTATACATCTGACGCTGACTGCCGCACGAGCGCGAGGTCTCTCTTTCCCAGCGCGCGCACACGCCCCTCTCTCTCTGCATCTGCTCTGTACAGCGAGCGGCTGAAAGGAGCTGCGCTTTCAGTTAAAACACTGTTGCTTCTCTAATTTTACATGCAAGTATAGCTGAAATCACAGCACAGCTATTGTCTTTATCTTATGTGTAGCCTATTTGATTTTGTCAGACAACGGCTGGATTATAAATCAGGATTTTTGCGCAGATTAACAACTTGGAAGGGAGAGCTGGTTATAGTCTTAATGGGTCGCGTTTCAGTCACTATTTCATATTCATCTCATTGTCTGACAACAGAAAAATATATACCAATGAAAACAGTTTTATTGAGAATTTAGCTGCATCAAAATACAGTATGTGGCACAGAGAGGCAAACAAATGTAATAATAAATAATAAATGTACATTTTGCATGTTCAGAAGAAGAGCTGCCCTGTCCTGCGAAAATGTAAACATGTTTGTGTAAGTAAATTGCTCAGAGCAAAGAAAGAGAAGTAATGGGAACCTGGTATTTCTTTTTCATGTGTCTAATAGACATGGACAAGTTCTTTGAAAAACATCTATGACCTATGAAACATGTCTACTCTTCATGCTGTATGTTAACTATGGTTTCACTAATAATACACATAAATTGCATAAAGCATCCATATTTGTCCATGCCCATGTTGATTAGAGTATTAAAACTTGAAGTGTTCATTTAAGGTACATTTATAACATAAAAATTTAAATTTAAATTTTACCTGATAAAGTACAGACTATATAATGAATGTGCAATTTCAATAATCCAGTCTGCAGTTTTTGTTCAGACCAATGCGAAAATCTACCCACATAAACCCGTTTTAAATAATATAATAATTTATACTTCTGACTCGTCCCTTTTCTTAAAAAAAAAAAAAAAAGGTTTAAAGGTTAAATTGTGAGGTTTATCATTTTATAATTTATTTAGTTTTTTGTTAAAACTTGTATCTCAACGGTAAATCAATTGCTATTTCGTGGTCTACAACATGAAAGACTAAAAGTGTCTGCTAAATGAATAAATGTAAATGTAAATGAAAATGAAAGAATCCCATTATAACATGCAAAATGTTGAAACATTGGACACAATGGGGCACCATTGTGCAGCAGCAAGCATCACAACAAAAAAAGAAACCTCAAGATTGATCTAGGTAAATTTGTGCAAATGTACAGGGCCCCATTCCTATATTTGCCTGGGGCCCCCAATTCACTAAATCTGCCCCTGTTTGTGTGCATTTTGTTTTGGTTTTGTGCTTTTACCAGAACGAAGCGCTCGATCGTCTGTGTTGGGATATGGTAGGTTGCGAAGTGTCCATCAGATCTACACTTAATTTTCCTGGGAAACGGAGGGCGCATTTGAAGTCGCTTTTCAAATTACGGCAGCCTTTGTCACACCGCGGTGACGCAATCGTCCTTGGAATGCAGTCTTCGGAGGGTGCATCCTTAATTGGGACATCTTACATCATGACTCTGTGATGCAGTCGCACTTCAAATGCGCACTTCGGAGTGTGTGCACTTCACATTGGGAGAGCCTTCGTCGCGCCGCTGTGACGCAATCGCACTTCAAAAACTCACTCTGGAGTCCACGCACTTCAGTTTGGGACACGGCTACTAACATTGGCCGGTGACAGCCTATGAAACCATTACCGGCACGACCACAGTATAAAAGGGTGCCGGAAGAACGCGTCATCCTCTTCTTTGTCTTCACTGACTGTTTGTTTATGCTAGCCTTCGTCGCGCTGCTGTGACGCAATCACACTTCAAATACGCACTTTCGTGGAGTCCACGCACTTCAGTTTGGGACACAGCTGTTAGGCTTGTTTGAGATGAGCAAAATCTGCGCAGAACCGATCACCAGACTTGCTCTGATGTCATTCTGACGTGTGCCAAAAAACTCTTGCAACGACGAGGCGGCTGTGTCGGATCCTGTGCTTTGGATGCAAATAAATAAAACAGCCACACTTCGTCGGGCTAAATTTTTCTCTGCTTCGGACACGGCCACACTCCGTCGGGCCTTACACTTCACTACACCAAACCGTAAAAAATGTAACACTGTCACAGTACGTCGGACAAAACCACACTACTTCGGGTTTTATGTTATATTTTTAAAACAGTTTACTTAGCCACAGTACGTCGGGCAAATCAACACTTCTTCAGGCTTTAAACTTTACAGAGTCGCGGTGCATCAGACTCACTACACTATAACACTCAACAGTTCTGAAATAATTGTATGACCACACTGCGTCAGGTCAATTCAGTTACATTAGAATTTCATCAGACTTATCACAACTTCACAGTCAGTTTCAATTACATTAGAAACTTACAATTTTGTTTCAGTTACTTTAGAAACAGTAGGTTTAATTCAACTCTGCCTCCATTGATTCAATTACTTTAGAATCTTAACAGAATTATAACAGGCCAACAACACGTTTCAGTTACTTTAGAAACTTTGAATTAAGCACTTTGCTTCAGTTACTTAGAAACAACAATTCAAATACAACTCTGCACCACACTGCTTCGGGCTGATTCAGTTCCGTTAGAATCTCAAACAGAATTTGTACAGAATAGGCTTAAGAACTCCTCCTGCTAATACTGACTAAACCAGACTTCTGTCTTCTCTCCTTAAAATGTTCTTTTCTAGATTTTTTTTAAACGAGGGGTTCCCTGACAAAAACAACATAGAAGAAAGAAACCGTTTTTCTTACCTTTCCCCGTTTTTTTTTATTTATTTTTTTTAGGAAAACCCTCGCTGGTTGGCTCACCAAGGTCAAGGTCAAGGTCAAGGTAGGTTTATTTGTCACATACACAATCATACAGAGTACAATCAGCAGTGAAATGCAGGGATTTTTTGAAGAAAAATACAGCATAACATGAGGAAAGTGAGGAGAAAAAAAATAACCCCCAGACTATGCTCCTTGGGGAGTACAGTGTGAGAACAGGAAAAACACCTCAGCAACAAAAGCACATAATACACCATAGACACACGACTTTGCAACAGGGGAGGTAATCCAGCTCCAGCAAGCAGCCATCTGGTCCAGCAGCTAACCCAGCGGCGCTAGTCACAGACCCGCTTGTCAGGCTGGCGGTTCAAAGCGACGGAGGCGAGGGATCGGGGGGTGGGGAAGTGAATGCATATCTTTATATATGTGTGTATGTGTGTGTATGTGTAATAGTTTGTAATCAGCAGCTGTCCGTAGAATGGGGGAGGAACGCAAGAGCGTCTCACTGCAGTGCTCTTCCCAGGGTTGATTTTCCAGCAGCAGCCTTGGCCGAGGCCAGTGCTGGTTCAGGGGAGCCAAAAAAGATAAGATTGCGATTGTTTAGTCTAGGGGCGAGTAACCGCATTCCAATTCCACGGCTACTCTCTTTGTCCATTTTGATCTCCAACACCATCAATTTTCCTTTGCAAAGCCGTGAGCTTCTCCATGATAGAATCCATATTGCGGTTAAAAGTCTCAGTCTCAATGCTGACCGCTCTTCCCACTGCTTCAATCATGACGGGCAGCCTTGTGAGGCTTTTGACAGCTGTTCCCGTTTTCTGAATTCTTCGATAACCCAGGGCAAAGCCTAATCCAATCAGCAGAAGACCTGTTATCATGGTTCCGAATAGGTAGATATCTTCAATGTCCTCCACGGAAAGAGCCGCCAAACACACGATTCACCATCTCTCCCACGCGTCCATCGTGTAGCCAGCTGCGAACGTTCCGACAGGGCAGTCAGGTTCCCCCGAACCCAAGCTTCTCGTCGAGAAGATGGTGTCAATTGCGTTGAGAGACCAGTTGATCAAATCCATAATTTTTCAGTTTGGAGAGCAGTGCAGAGAGAGTCTCTCAATAGATAAGACGAGACGAGACCAGAGAGCAAGCAGGGAAAATAAGGGCGAGGACGGGGAGTGAAAAATGCGACCGCCTCCGTTGAGTGCCAAAGAGAAGAGGTGTGTGAACACCAATGTGTTACAAAGCAAAAAGTGATGAGGACGTTGAAGATCTTGATGAAGATGTTTATTGCAGCAGTGACAAAGTACATGTAGTTCCTTGGGTTCAAGTTGGAATGAACCCAGAACATCCTAAGTTTAAACCTTTTATACAGTTACAGTTTACTACCCTTAATGTAAATGAAGTTGCTCCTGTTGTAACAGCTGTAGTCTGTATGTTAATTAAGTTCTGACACCCCTTTGTCTGAGATGGTTCATGGTGTCCCACACCCGCTTCCATTCTACAATTGGTCACCATTTGCTCAGGATGTGATCATCCCAAATGGTCTAGAAACAACATAACTGTTGACTTTCTTCTCTATAATAATTAAGCCATTTTGGGAAATGAGCATGATCAAACATATATTGTGGAGTGGAATCTGGGTTGGGGCAGACTATAGATTCTTACACAAACGACTAAATAATGGCACGGACGAGCCCTGTTCACTCCAAAGTCCCCACTCCAAGGGGATAGGGATGATCACATCCATTTGGAATTTGCCCCGTGAACCGTACGGCAAAATAAACAAAATACATGCATTTACTAAACCCAACAAAACAAAAATGTAGAGAGGCTTCAAAAGAAACTGTAGTGTAAAACACAATCTATGATCAATGCAATATACTGTCTATTGTATAAGGTCAGACCTGACACCTAAAATAATGCAGTTTCTGTAATTCCATTTCATGTAAGTGTTTTTATGATATTGTGCTATGATTGACTAAATGTTCCTGTTGGAAGAGAACATCCTGTTGGAGTGTTAGTGTTTTGGAATAATAATTTGATTTTGAGACATGTTTGCAGTGTTTTGGTAGATATAGTGCATTGTGTTAGTGTATTATTGTATTTTAAAAATTAGTGTTGGAGTTTAATTTGCAATGTGTGATTTTGAGCATGAAATTAACTGTTTTGTCAGTTATGTGTTGTAGGTGTGTTGTTGCGTTAAGAGTTTAGGAAAATTGTTAGAAATATTGAAAAAATGGTCATAGCTATCATAAAAAAAAACTAATACATTCAGTGTATAAATTAAAATCACACATTTCCCTTTTTTTTAAAAAAAACAAAAAAACAACTACATCTGTTTATACATTTTTCCATATTCTAACTAACATTTCAATTGTCAATTTCTAGCCACCTTTTATTCTTCTGTACCAGAACCTCTATTTCCAGGGTTCTTTGGAGCTCATAAAAACATCATATATGTTATAACCAAAGGTATAATACTCTTAGTTCCAACCACTCCATTTACTCCTAATATGATTAACTAAATGGATAAATGAAGCAAAGTTATCATTTTCCATTTTTTCCATCTGCTGTTAGTACAATTTTTGGTTATCTGAATCACTTCGACTATTACATAGACCACTACTACCACTAGCACCACTTCTTCTGTAATCATTGCATACATACATGTTTCAGGTAGTAATAACTAACTATACATGATGCCAAGCTGACTATCTCACCAACCCATACAAGTTTTTTTTTTTTTTTAATTTTCTAAGTAACTTAACATTTCCAGGAGTTTTTTTGCTTCTGTGCATCAATATTATTGTAATGTCTCCCATAATTCTTTTGCTGTATATTGTTTTTATCATGTGAATCAACACTACTCCTATTGTCCCTTTTGTTCTTTAGTTAACCCAAATCATTATTATCATCCAAAAAAGTAAGCTAAATTCCATTACCAGTATTCCCATCATTTCTGTGAGGTCAGATCCGCTGATCTTGGCCATAGTCTCATTGGTGTAGTTGCTTGCCATTGTCTCTTCTTCAGTCTCACTAGTCTTTGAAGTCTTTTCAACAGGTTAGTAGATGCTAGGTCTGTACCTTTTCTGTGCCTCTCACTGTTTTTATATTCATATCTTTCCTGTCTTCTGCTAGCAACGCCGCTTGCATCTCTAATTCATCATCATTGGTTCTTTTATCATTCAGCATGTTGCAGGCACAACAGCATACAACTTTTAGTATTGTCTGAGTATTCCATTAAACCCTGTTAATTCTTACAATTAATGTTCATATTACTGTTCCTACTATCAGTAACACATACCAATGATCAATTATCCATTTAACCACTTTCATTAATGTATTCAATAACTCTTGTCCTACATCTATCACTGTACTCAGCAATATATGTATGTTTACATGCTCATGCACTACAAATCATCTTGCACTGTTCCCCAGCCAGCTGCTTGACTCACAATGTTTCTCTTTGCATATGTACAGTATTTATGTGAAGCATTCGTATAGTTTGTATTATTTTAATTTTTATCTTTTTTTATTTTTAGTTTATGTATAGGGTAAACATTTATATATAGTATACTTATAGTCAAAATCTGTCAGTAGGTTAGTTGTGTATAGGTTTATACTGTTTCACTTCATTGTTGTATGTCTGTATTTATGTAGCACCGTGGTCCTGTGAGGCACGACATTTCGTTCCACTGTATGTCCCAACATGTAGCGGAATGACAATAAAGCTCAACTTGACTTAACTTGACTAGTTACTGTTTTTTCTAATCCTTTTCCCTCTAATATCCATCCTTGTGTTATTCTTCCACCTAAATCTTTCCAGTCTTCAGTAGTCCACTGCCTATATCCTGCATTCTTTTCAGCATTTTGTAATCTTGCAACCACCAAGGGTATGGTGGCATACATCTTCCTTGTTCCTGATTATTAAAATTCCACATATTCCCCATAAATATGGGTAAATTTGTTGTAATCCTTTTTGCCAACAACCTATTAATTCCTTGATTAAGGTCATTTCTTCTTATATTATAATCTATTTTGGTGTGTACACTAGACCATCCAACATTCATCACTGTCTTTTTCATAATGCAATACTCTCCATAAACTTTTAGGGGCGTACATTACTGTTTGATCATCTAAGATCATAGGAGATTCAGGTTTCATAATATTCTGGCTATTATAATATTCTGGTATTCCTTTAGGTATTATCCAGAACACTCTTCCAGTTATATTAGGATGTCTTACTCTTAGTATAGGCATTGGGTAATATTCATATAACCATCTATTTTCATATTGTATTCTCATACCATAATGACTTTCCTTTGTTTCTGTTAATCTTAAACATAGGTCCTTTTAACAATTTCTCAGTAATTCCTTCATTTATATTGTCTCCTATATTTCCAATTAAATCCCAAAGTTTCAATTGTAATACTATTTGATCGGTTTCAGTGCCATTTTCAGTTAATACTTTTTTCCACAATTCTGGATTTTTCGCCATTATTTTCTCTTATTCCTTGCCATGCAAATCCTCCAGCATTTCTCCAAAATGCTAACCAGTGTTTACTTTCTTTCTTCAAGTTAATCCTGCTCTGGCTCAGTAATCTTCACCACAATTCCATTTTTTACTTGTTTCATTGCATGGGCAAGGGGTGGTTGAATATTCTCCTCTACCTTTGACAAATTTTCCTTCATATCTGGTCATGGCTTTACAGTCTTGATCTTTTATAATCTCAAAATAGCTGTCTAAGGCTGATGCCTGATTCCTGGGCATTCCTCCCAGTATTTTCTTGTGCTCACACTTATTTGGTATAAGGTCTTCTTCTGACCAGAATAGGTACCAGGTTTTATTATCACTTTTGCTGTTCTATTTGTCTTACTATGCCAATTTATCCATGGAAAAGGATCCTTCAGTTTTACAGGAGTTTCATACATTGTATACTTTGTATATTTCTGGCATTCCAGGTTACGTATGTAACCATGGTTCCCCGAGGGAATGAGACGCTGCGTCGGAAAACGCTAGGGGAACGCCTTCAGCGATACCATGCTCTGAATCATATGTGTAATCAGTCCAAACGATGGGCGAGACGTCACGGGCAGGTGACGCCACACTTCTAGTTGAGTGAGCCTTGACCCCCAATGGTGAGGGGAGATCAGAGGACACGAGGCTATGGAATAGCATCCTGATCCACCACTTAGCATAAGCTTCTCTGGCTGGAGGCCTCAGCCTCAGCAGGGGGATGGTGCTGTCACAGGTCTGTGGTGGGGGCTTGTAGTCCGTATATTATATATTATATAATATATATTAATCTATAAGTATAATATTGATGTACTCTCTCTCTCTCTCTCTATATATATATATATAATACAAGAAAGAAACATCTCCATTCGATAAGAAATTTGTTGGTGTGTGTCAAATAACAGGCGATCTATCGCTGGAATGTGTTGTTTTTGAAATCATGGCGAGTGCTTGTTGCCGCTGTTATCAGTTCTCTCTTGGCACTCGTGCACAACACAACGTGAAAGTATCTTGAGCCTGTGTGAACCACGGACCTTATTTAAGGGATTTAACCAAAATCCCATTCAAAAAACCCATTGACTTTAGGACAATGGAACCGGAAGTGCTAAAATGCTAACTCGCTTAGGGGTTTTGGCTATAAAGTGACACCATAGTTCCACTACTCTATGACTGTTCGCAAAGACCCGCCCTCCTTAGTTACTGTTGCTTGCTATACCCGACAAAGAATGCCGCTCTCACACTACACATCGATGCTGTGTCCCAATTCGCATACTATCCGTCCTAAGTAGTATTTGAAAATAGAATTAGTATGTCCCAAATCATAGTATGTTTAAAAAAGTATGCCAAAGATTCCCGGACGGTCTACTACTTCCGGTTAGAATTCGAAGTACAGATCGATGCACACTCTAATGGCTAATATTGCCCACAACACATTGCGCGGTGGACGAGGATTCGATTAGAACTACAAACACGCATAAAAAGTGTTTAAAAACTACAAACATGGCGGATATGCGCGACCAACAGACAGGTAGAGAAAGGGATTTGAGTGATAAATAATGTCTAACCTGATTAAAAAATATTTATTTAATGTTATCCACGTTATATTTCATCTGCAGCAACACTGTGAACTTTTATAATGATACGTTTGGTCATTAACTTTGAAATGCATCATTATGCAACACATGAGCAGAGTTCTTGGCATGAAAGACCCGCGATGTGCCTCTTTATTTCTCTCCAATACGGTAGGAAATCAAATTAAACGAAATGTGGATGATGTTAACTGTGACAAGATGATTGACAGGACAGTTTGAACAGTTACAGGATGCTCGTAACTAAGCAACAGAGCGTCCATTAAAGAAGCAGCTATGACGAAGTAGTATGTCCCAAAGCTTGCCTACTATTCTGCTACATAATCAAAAGTATGTACTTTTTCTTCACAAAAAGAGTACATACTTTTAGGGCATAGTATAAGTAGGCGAATTGGGACGCAGCACATGTTCTCACGCAGTGAAAAATACATCGCAGAGCAAAGAGAAAACTGACAACACACCAACAAACAAGACAGAGCAGGTTACATCTGATATGAAACAAGGTCTCAGGATTCTCAGCCTTCAAATATTGTCATTTTTAAATAAATTCAAACAATAAATACCGTTTTGTGGCTCTTCAATGTGTCGTGACAGATCACTGTATTGCCTCAGTTCAAATGCGTGAACCGATCGTCTTTTCATATTTACGTAAAGCACGAAATGAACATAAATAAACATCAGAAAGTATTTTATGTCAACCGCGGAACACATCATTTTTCAAGTTTAAGTCCACCGAAGTTAATCTACTCTGATTTGTGGTTAAGGCTAGAAGGGATCCAGCTGAGGCTACTGCATGCGCATTTATATATTTTTTCATGTGGGAATGCTGACAAATAAACACTATCGTAGCTGTTTAGGCAGTTAGGCTAATCTCTTAAATGACATCGTAATGGTATTCTCGATCTTACCTTCATAGCCAATCTTATAAAAATGTAAAGCGTTTATGATTTCTCAACTCTGTGCAGTAAAATTCACTATTAAAGTTCACATTTCATTCATGAAGATTACATGAAGAAATGTGCCAAAAACTTGTCTCGGCGAAAAATACAGACGTTTTAAGATGAAAATGAAATGACCGTTATAAACACCAGATGGCAGCAGAGGATCACTCATTGGCTGCAGCTGCCATTTCAACTCCCTAGTTTTTTCACGTCTTGCTTTTTGATTTATAAAATAAATATTATAACAAATTTTAGTACTTTATCGCACTGGATATAAAGTATAGAAAGTGCAGGAAGTCACTTGTCATTTAAAAAAATAAATAAGGACAGACAACAGCCTGTAATGCTATACCTACATAGTTAAAAACAAATTAAACAAGTTGGTATAACAATTAAATAATGCATTCAATATTTTGAAATGTTTAGATTTAATTCAATAGCTACATCGTTTAAAGGTGCCATAGAATGGAAAACTGTCTTTACCTTGGCATAGTTGAATAATAAGAGTTATGTACATGGAAATGACATACAGTGAGCCTCAAACACCATTGTTTCCTCCTTCTTATGTAAATCTCGTGAATAAAAAAGACCACTGAAAAATAGGCGAACCAGCACATAACACCGACTGTGACGTAACAGTCGGGATCACTAATAATTACGCCCCCAACATTTGCATAACATATACTCGCACATGTTCTAGGCCAGCTGCCAGCCGAACCATCAACAATCGAGGACAACAGCGAAAATGGCAGATCATGGAAATAAATGTTATGTTCCAGGCTGTGCAGGGGATGTGATGTGCAGGGATGTGTTGGTGTCTGTATTCAGAAAGGCACGGAAAGCAAATAACGCGTTCTTATAAAATAATGTGAGCCACTAAAGGGACATGGTTAGCTCCTTGCTAGCTGTAGCCTGTTACAGTACATAAGATTTCACTTAGTTACCACATAAACGGAGTAAGGAGAGATGGCTGAGGATGATGGCGAATGATTTACAGATCCTGAGCACCACTGACAAGCATCTAATCTTGTATAATGTGTGGTAAGTACTGCCGCTCCATGCATTTGAAAGCAGTTTCAATGCCCAGCATATTAATAGCGGCTCCCTGATGCCCACATTTTATTTACAGTATAATTACCCAATGATATAACTGTGCGAGAAAGTATTGAAATATATATTTTCCCTGTGTTTCCTTCCTGTGAGCTACTGAAATGAGCCACACTGTGAAACAGCCAATCAGAGCAGAGCTCAACATTGAGCCGCACTGTGAAACAGCCAATCATAGCAGAGCTCAACATTATTATTCATGACCCTTCCAAATAAGCTAATAACAGACCGTTTCATCCTGGGGAGAAATCCTAGGGTTGTAAATGGACATGTAAAACTGTTTCTGGAGAATTTTTGCACTTACCTAAACCACATACCTTCTATGTAGATATCAGAGAACAATTTAAAATATTGTATCAATGTATTCTATGGCACCTTTAAGTTTTATCCAACACAGACTTGTTGCTGCTGTAGTTTTGTTAGTCTGAATCACTTAATGCACAGCTCTATTTTGACATCGGCTTGTTAGATGATTAATTCCGTTGCCACTGTCAATCATAGCAATGACTGGCGTCATGATTTAACGGATTCACTCGCGTAAATTTAACATTTTGCGTTTGTCATTCCCGAAATGGTATACATGGACATTTGGTTCTCTTAGACAAACAAAACTTTTCTCAAAATTGCGAATGGATTATGTAGAGAAACCGAGCAAAGGGCGCTCCCCATATGGCAGTTGACCGGAAATGACTGAGCGGGCTTATCTAAAATTGTAAGTAATTGTGCATATGGTCAATCATATTCAATTCAGTCAATTCAGTCAATCTCTTTTTACCCCGTTTTAACATGGATTTCTATGGAGACCGGCCGTAGATGTCGGACAAGATGGCGGATAGCAGCGGCGGCACGTAATATCCACGTTCTGATTGGTCAGATCGCCTGTCAATCAAGCTCTTTGCGAATGGTCAATTGTCATTGCTTGAGTAGAAAATCTTATTTTTGCTTTTTCCATTTGCCCAAGGCATAAAATGATCAACAGTTGGCCCTAAAAAGCATTTGAACATGCCTGAATAAAACTGCATTAGATACAAAATATCACCAAGTGGCCAAATTATTTCAAAGGACAGTAGAAGTTATACTTTTCAAACAAAACATTTCATGAATAAAAATCTGTACTGTTTTAAATTCTAAAATAATTTTCATACTGTTAAACATAAATACAAATTATTTGGACATTTTCTGCTTAACTAGTACAGTAAAGACGTTTGTAGATGTAACTTATTTTGATATGATTATATTTGTTGTAATGACATCTATACAATAACAGCTCAAATGCATTTTGAATTTGCCGTATTTTCCTTATTAAAGGAATAATAGATACGTAGCCTACATGTGTCAGAGAACATTAAAAAATAATTGTCAAAAATAATCTAAATCATAAAGTTATTTTTACAGGCTTTTATACATTTTATTGAGATAGGACAGTAGAGAGATGAGAGGAAAGTACTAGGAGGAGAGAGGGGAGGGAGATCAGTGAAGGAAACCTCAAGATGGGAATCGAACTTGGGCCGCCATGAGCGCAATTGTCGAGGCACTAACCAAGAGGCTATTGGCACCGACATGACAATTGTTTAAACATATTTAGACAAACTGAGTGCTGCGAATGTGAATGTATTCACACTGTTAGAAAGTAATGTCATGCCTGGTTTGGATAGAAAAAAAACATTTCCTTGTTCAAACAAACAAGAACAAAAAAGAACTGAGTGATGCAATGTAGTGAGAAAGATTAAAGTCAGAAAAAGCAAGAGACAGAAAGTAACAAGACTGTCATCTTGTAGAAACACTCCTCACTGTGAAATCCTGGAGTACATTTGTGGGATGTTTATCTTTCCCAAGAGCAAAGGGCTGTGGAGAGAAGGGAGGAAATGCCTTAAAAAACAAAACAAAACATGAGAAAATAATTAACAATACAACAACAAAGCACAACAAATGTTATCTATCTATTTTATTTGTCCTGTGTAGGGCCACAGGGATGCTGGAACCTATCTCAGACATCTCGGGCGATAGGCAGGGAAACACCCTGGATAGATGGCTAGTCCATCACAGGGTTAACGCACAAACTGACTGACTCCTGCAGAGAGTTTAGTGTCTCCACTTCACCCAACCTCCATGTCTTTGGATGGCTGGAGGAAACCAGAGCACCCGCAGGAAACCCAATTAAATTAAATGGAATTAAATGGAAGAACACAATTTACCCACTTTTTGTGACATTTAAAATTTAATTTATTCCTGTGATCAAAGCTATATTTTCAGCATCTTACTCCAAGTGTAACAATATACACTATACCATTCAAAAGCTTGGAGTCAATATATATAGAAATTAAAACTTTTATTTAGCACACAAGTGATGATAAAGACATTTGTCATGTTACAAATGATGCTGTTCTTCTGAACTTCCTTTTCATGAAAAAACCTGAAAAACCTCAGCTCTTTTCAACATAATAATAATAATAAATGTTTTTTGAGCAGCAAATCAGAATATTAGAATGATTTCTGAAGGATCATGTGACACTGAAGACTGGAGTAATGATGCTAAAAAGTCAGCTTTGAAAGACAGCTTTGATTGTTCCTAATAAACTGTTTAACTGCACTCGCAAGTGAATCTCAAGTTATTTTGAGTGATAGCTAAATATATTCTTAATAAACTACAAACAAAAAATATATAAATTTATTTTGTCCTCATATTCTTTCTTGTAACTCTTCCCTCTCAGTCACATACCTGACTGAATGGCTCATTATGAAGCTCATTATGCAGCTCATTATGCAGGCCTTTGTCTTCTCAGGTGTGAATGTGAAGGTTGACGCCTTCTCGCATAGACCCTTTCTACTCAAAAAGTGTCTTAGAAAATTAAAAAAATATATATTGTTTTCTGTGAGCAAGTAAACAAGATGATTTTCATATAATTTAAAGGAAAACACTATGGGTACAAGATCCAGTCCTCAAAAGTCTTGTGAACAAATGTTCTGTATGTGTTTTATTATGGGATTAACTTTGTGCCAATTAAAATGAATGTAATTTTTCAAGAAACGTATGAAAATATAAATTGAAACGGAATAAAATGTCTTTGAAACGGAAAAAATAAATAATTGCATGCAAAAAAATTTACTTCGTTTTTAATACACTGCATGTTTTGCAATGGTTTTCTCCTCTTTCATTCGTTGATCTGTACTTACAAATACGCTTCCAGAGTTTTCATTTACGATTCTGAAGTTTTCGTTCGCCCTTCTGGCACAAATCTCTTGTGGGGGCGGCGCTAGCAGCGGTGTGTTCTCATTGGCTACTGAGTTTTTGATTGACAGCTTCTTGACCTGGAAGTGAAGACGTCAGTGTTGTGCCCTCAGTGTGGATGTGAGCGTCTCTTAGCGCTTCCTATTTCATTTTAATGATATAAAGTTAGGAGTTTTTGTTTTTGAATTCAATCTGTATTTATCTGTTGCTACTACTCTGTCAACATAAGCTTTTAGGAGCGCGAGAGAAAAAGATCATCATATTGAGGGTTAATTATTAAAGTACTGTATATAATACTGGAAATATTGTATAATGTCCAATGTTCTCGTAGGATATTTGTTTATTGCTCATGATTCTTTTGCATTGTAGGGTCTAATTAGATTGAGCTGTTACATTTGAAAGATAATACATTTACATTACATTTATGCATTTAGCAGACGCTTTTATCCAAAGCGACTTACACTGCATTCAAGTTACAGTTTTACATTTTATCATCTCTTGCTTTCCCTGGGAATCGAACCCATGATCTTGGCGTTGCCAGCGCCATGCTCTACCATTTGAGCTACAGGAAAGCTATATGAGCTACATATATATATAATACTATCATATATATGTGTGATATATTCAGACATCAAGAAAGTCTCACTCCAACCTGACAATCAAGCTCATTTTATTACATATTCCACACAAAAGAATGTTCTTGCTGCTAATTGTTTTTATCATGCTGATAATTTTGTTTAGTTATTATATTTAGTTAACATTATCATCTAACATTTAAAATTGGAAATACATTTTTAACAATCATCAACTCTTTCAAGTGTGACTTTTATAAACCTGTTGAATGAATGTAAATTAAATATGAAATAATTCAAATAAATTTACATTCTTTATTGTCACTATAGCATATACACAAGTATCAAAGTGAAAGACTTGGATGCAATTATGTTGTGACAGGAAAGACCGGAATCCAAAAAACACTAACTGCATAGTATACATGTAATGCACTGTATTCTCATCATTTACATTACTACACAAAATGCACAAGAACATAATATACAGAATATGTTTAAAATTCATTATATGTTTTAAACACTGCAATGATCCTTTCAACAGTTCCTGTTACAGTATAAGTTACAAAACAGTGAATGAGTATGTTATGTAATGGAGTGCAATATCAGTCTTTATGGGGATAGTCCATCCAAAAAATAAAAATTCTCTAATTATTTACTCACCTTTATGCCATTCCAGATGTTTATGACTTTCTTTCTTGACATAAACACAAAGATTTTTAAGAAAATAATCCATCTCTGAGAATCCAAATGACACAAGTGGATTGTAACCCATGCACGTATGACAGTTGAACGGAAGCGATTGTTAATAGTCAAAAGTTTAAATTATTAGTGTTTTTCTTATCTGTTGTTTTACTTAAAAAAATATTGATTTAAACTAAGGTCAGATGGATTACTGTCACGGTCACTGTGTGTGGTTTTTAAAGCATCTTTAGGACTCACAGAGATGGATTATTTGCCTAAAAATCTTAATTTGTATTTACCTGTCCAGTAGAAAGAAAGTAATATGCATTTGGGACAGCATGAGGGTGAGTAAAAGACGAGAGAAGTTTTATTTTTGGGTGAACTATCCCCTTAACAATCATATGCTGTTGGTATGCTAATTCAAGATCAGCATAGACTAATAAGAATAAAGTGCAACCTCTTGTGTACGTGTGGACTGTGTTTGTTTTAATCTAGAGCTCCAAAGAAATTAAAATATTTGCATAATATCAGGTGTCTGAAGATCAAGATCCCAGTCGTTCAAAGGTGATGTGTCTGAACAAAATAAGATTCTTCTCTGATGAGGGCAATGGATCTCTGGTACTACACTACATCCTCTGGGTCAGCATCAGACGTTTGTTTATGGAAAAGTTGCTCCACTCCCTGGAAATTGAGAAAGATTATAGTCTAACAATACCAGCTGCTTTGAACTCCCATGACACATTTCAAACTTAAAATATTTCAAACAAATAAA
The DNA here is from genome assembly GCA_027422415.1 of Schizothorax lantsangensis. Lineage (NCBI taxonomy): Eukaryota > Metazoa > Chordata > Actinopteri > Cypriniformes > Cyprinidae > Schizothorax > Schizothorax lantsangensis. The sequence continues at coordinate 36,163,626 of CM049839.1, read as the reverse complement.
TACACAATATAATTATTTAATTTTATATATATTAGTAATTTTAACTTAGTAATAAATACATCAAAAATATGCACCATTTATCATCTGTAATACCGTTGTGTAACCATTAGATGGCTGTATAGCCCTATATATCCATGACTGTGTATACCCTAGTTGCTGGAAACTGATTTCAATCATAATTATTTGTATGTATTAGCTTTTGCATTAGGATATATATTTAGGCATTATTAAAGACTATACTTTTTGTCAAAGTTTGTTTTGAGTAAGAGCCCACCCCCCAAAAAAATGTTCATCTGAAGTGACCATTTTTGCATTATTATTAGTCAAATCTGGACACAGAAAAAGCATGGTTAAAAAGGCTTTACATTGCCAAAGTTGACAGCGCAGTGACTGACAGTGCACTTGTAAAATAGCATCGGTCATTGTCAGATACAGTACATTTAGTACTGTACATTGCGCTATGTGCTGGGGGGAAATATGAACTAATCAAAGCAAATATTATCTAATTGAAGGCTATAACTGTATGTAGATAACCAGGTCCAGTAATGATTGGGCTAATTCATGACAATTTACCGTGAGTATCCTGATAACGACGATGATTGATGATAATGATGATATCATTCGCTGTGCTATTCCTAAGAAATCATCTCAACAATGTAGCATAGCAGCAGAACAATACTGATAAAATAATAATAATAAAAATATTTATATATTATTTTATATCATTAAAATGAAATAGGAGACTAAGAGACGCTCACATCCACACTGGGGGCACAACACTGACGTCTTCACTTCCAGGTCAAGAAGCTGTCAATCAAAAACTCAGTAGCCAATGAGAACACACCACTGCTAGCACCGCCCCCACAAGAGATTTGTGCCAGAAGGGCGAACGAAAACTTCAGAATCGTAAACGAAAATTTTAGAAGCGTAAATAAACTCTGGAAGCGTATTTGTAAGTACAGATCAACGAATGAAAGAGGAGAAAACCATTGCAAAACATGCAGTGTATTAAAAACGAAGTCAAAAATTTTGCATGCAATTATTTATTTTTTTCAGTCTCAAAGACATTTTATTCCGTTTCAATTTATATTTTCATACGTTTCTTGAAAAATTACATTCATTTTAATTGGCACAAAGTTAATCCCATATTTTATGGCCTTATTTCAGTGACTTCAAAATTTTAGTTTTTCACTAACCACGCATAAACATTTCTTTCTCAAAAACAAAATCATGTACATAATTGCTGCTAACATATTATTGTAGCCCAGTTTGTGCTGTTTACAGTGTTATTAGACTTTAGCCATTTATATATTTATAAGCAACAGAAAAAAGCACAAATGTCAGGGCATGTCAAAACTTCTCCAGGCCCCCAAAACACCCTCAGACCCTAGAGGGTTAAAATATATTCAAATAGAAAGCAGTTTAAAACTATTTATTTTAAATAGTAAAAATATTTCACAATATTACTGCTTTAGCAAATACAACTTTATGTATTTTGGATCAAATAAATGCAGGCTTGGTGAGCATTAGAGACTTCTTTTCAAAAACATTCTTACATCTTACTGTTCAAATAGTTTGGACTGGTAGTGTATCATTCCTGCAACAGATTCTGTCCAACAAGTGAAACAAGTAAATCATACCTGATATTTACGTGTTTTATTTAAGTGTTTCTGCTTCTTTCCGTGGATTCAAGAAGAAAAAAACAAGCAGTAGTCAAGGATCTTGTTTTACCATAGAATATCAGTGTAGTTGAACATTGATATTGGTACATGCACTCAGAGGAAAACAGTTTGAAGAAATCATCAGGATTATCTGTGGTGCAGTATCTGATTCAATAAAATACAAACAACCAAAAAAAACTAAACATTTGTGACATGTTAATATCAGGAGATCTGGTATATATATACAACCCCAAACAGAAAAAGTGGGACAGTTGGAAAACGCAAATAAAAAAAGAAGTAGTGATTTCTAAATTTACTTTGACTTGTATTTCATTGCAGACAATTGAACACAAAATATTTCATGTTTTGTCTGGTCAACTTCATGCATTTGTAAAAATACATCCTTTCCTGTATCAGACCTGCAACACATTCCAAAAAAATTGGGACAGTAAAGCATTTACCACTTTGTAATGTTGCCATTCCTTTTCACAACACTTAAAAGACGTTTAGGGACTGAAGAACAAGTGATGAAGTGTTTCAGGTGTAATTTTTTCCCATTCTTCCTGCAAAAAGTCTTAAGGTGGGCAACAGTACGGGGTCTTCGTTTCGCATTTTGCGCTTCAAAATGCGCCACACATTCTCATGGAGACAGGTCGGGACTGCAGGCAGGCCATCAATACCCGTACCCTCTTCCTCCGCAGCCAGCTTTGTAATGTGTCAGAATGTGGTTTTGCATTGTCTTGTATATATATATATATATTATATATATATGAAATATGCATCGACGTCCCTGGAAAAGATGTCTTCTTGAAGGCAGCATATTGTGCTCCAAAATCTCTATGTACTTTTCACATTAATGGTGCCACCACAGAAGTGCAAGTTACCTTTGCCAAGGGCACTGACACAACCCCATACCATGAAACCCTGGCTTTTGGACTTGTTGCTGGTAACAGTCTGGTATCCTTTTCTTCTTTGGTCCGGAGCACACGGCGTCCATTCCTCCCAAAAAATACCTGAAAACTGATTCACGACCACAGTAACGTTTCCACTGTGTGATGGTCCATCCCAATGCCTCCGAGCCCAGAAAGTCGACGGCGCTTCTGGACACTGTTAACATAGGGCTTCCTTTTGGCACAGTCAGTTTTACTGGCATTTGTGGATTAACTACGTATTGTGGTACTTGACAAAGGTTTGCCAAAGTAGTCCTGAGCCCATATGGTGATTCGCTTATAGATGAATGCATTCTTGACATGCAGTGCCGCCTGAGGGATCGGAACACGGTTGTTCAGCTTAGGCTTGCGCCCTTGTCCTTTACGCATGAAATTCCTCAGATTCCTTGAATCTTTTAATTTGTTATGCACTGTTGAAGGGAAATATCAAATCTCTTCCTATCTTTCTTGAGGAACATGTTTTTAAACATTTCAATCATTTTCTCACGTATTTGTTGGCAAATGGCGATCCTCGGCCCATCTTTGCTCCTAAAGGATAGACCTTTCTTGGATCTGCTTTTGTACCAAATCATAATACAATCACCTGTTGACACAACTGTTTCAAATCACATCATTATTTAACAATTTACCTCATACTAGCCCAAATTGCTCCTGTCCCAACTTTTTTTGGAATGTGTTGCAGGTCTGAATGACAGGAAAGGAGTATATTTACAAATGAATGAAGTTGACCAGACAAAACAGAAATATTTTGGTTCTATTGTCTGCAATGAAATACAAGTCAAAGTAAATTTAAATCACTACTTTCTTTTTTTATTTGCGTTTTCCATACTGTCCCAACTTTTTCTGATTTGGGGTTGTATATATATATATATATATATATATATATATATATATATATATATATATATATATATATTAGGGCTGTCAATCGATATATATTTTTTAATCGCGATTAATCGCATGATTGGCATGAGTTACCTCGCGATTAATCACAATTAATCACACATTTTTTATTTGTTCTAAATGTGCCTTAAATGAATACTTTTCAATTTTTTTATACTCTAATCAACATGGGCATGGACAAATATGGATGCTTTATGCAAATGTATGCTTATTATTATTGAAACCATAGTCAACATATAGCATGAAGAGTAGATATGTTTCAAAGGTCATAGATGTTTTTCAAAGAACTTGTTCATGTCTATTAGACACATGAAAAAATAAATACCAGGTTCCCATTACTTCTCTTTCTTTGCACTGAGCAATTTAATTACACAAACCTGTTTATATTTTTGCACACAGGGCAGCTCTTCTTCTGAAAATGCTAAATGTACATTTATTATTTATTATTACATTTGTTTCCCTCTCTGTGCCCACATACTGTATTTTGATGAAGCTAAATTCTCAATAAAACTGTTTTCATTGGTATATTTTACTGTTTCTGTTGTCAGACAACGGAATGAATATGAAATAGTGACTGAAACGCGACCCATTAAGACTAGAGTACATAACCAGCTCTCCCTTCCACGATGTTAATCTGCACAAAAAATCATGATAATCGCACCGTCGTCTGATGAAATCAAATACACATAAGATAAAGACAATAGCTGTGCTGTGATTTCGGCTATACTTGCATGTAAAATTAGAGAAGCAACATAATATCTGTGTTTAACTGAATTAAAGCGCTGCTCCTCTCTGCCGCGCGCTGAGCAGATGCAGAGAGAGAGCGAGAGAGAGAGAGAGGTGTGCGCGCGCTGAACAGAGCAGACGCAGAGAGAGAGAGAGAGAGAGAGAGGTGTGTACACGCGCTGGGAGAGCAAGACCTCGCGCTCGCGCGGCAGTACCGGTGATTCTCAGAAACTAGGTTTGGGCGCTTTTTTGAAGGGAAAAAATTTGCTAAAGGGGTCTGCAATGTTGCTAAGTTGGCAACACTGTGCATCTCCATTTCTCCAACTACGGGTTGGGCCACGGGTCAAACAGAAAATACGCGTTGCGTTAATCGTGCGTTAAAAAAATTAGTGCCGTTAAAATTAATTTATTAACTTTGACAGTTATTAACTAATTAACGTTATTAACTTTGACAGCACTTATATATATATATATATATAGCTTTCCTGTAGCTCAAATGGTAGAGCATGGCGCTAGCAACGCCAAGATCATAGGTTCGATTCCCAGGGAAAGCAAGAGCTGATAAAATGTAAAACTGTAACTTGAATGCAATGTAAGTCGCTTTGGATAAAAGCGTCTGCTAAAATGCATAAAAAATGTAAATAAAAATATATATATATATATATATATATATACAGGTGCATCTCAAATTAGAATGTCGTGAAAGTTCATTTCTTCTTGTAAGTTATTTCAAAAAGTGAAACTTTCATATATTTTAGATTCATTGCATGTAAAGTAAAACATTTCAAAAGTTTTTTTTGTTTTAATTTTGATGATTAGAGTTTACAGCTCATGAAAGTCAAAAATCAGTATCTCAAAATATTAGAATATTTACATTTGAGTTTCAATAAATAGCCATCCATTACAGTATAAATTCCGGGTATCTCTTGTTCTTTGAAACCACAATAATGGTGAAGACTGCTGACTTGGCAATGATCCAGAAGACGAACATTGACACCCTCCACAAAGAGGGTAAGTCACAGAGGGTCATTACTGAAAGGTGTGGCTGTTTACAGAGTGCTGTATCAAAGCATATTAAATGCAAAGTTGACTGGAAGGAATAATTTGGGTAGGAAAAGGTGCACAAGCAACAGGGATGACTGCAAGCTTGAGAATACTGTCAAGCAAAGCTGATTCAAACACTTGTGAGAGCTTCACAAGGAGTGGACTGAAGCTGGAGTCAGTGCATCAAGAGTCACCATGCTCAGACGTCTTCAGGAAAAGGGCTACCAAGCCACTTCTGAACCAGAGACAACGTCAGAAGCGTCTTTCCTGGGCTGTGGAGAAAAATAACTCAGTGGTCCAAAGTCCTCTTTTCAGATGAAAGTAAATTTTGCATTTCATTTGGAAACAAGGTCCCAGAGTCTGGAGGAAGAGTGGAGAGGAACAGATTCCATGTTGCTTGAAGTCCAGTGTGAAGTTTCCACAGTCAGTGATGATTTGGGCTGCCATGTCATCTGCTGGTGTTGGTCCACTGTGTTTTCTGAAGTCCACAGTCAACGCAGCCATCTACCGGAAAATTTTAGAGCACTTCATGCTTCCTTCTGCTGACAAGCTTTATGGAGATGCTGATTTCATTTTCCAGCAGGACGTGGCACCTGCCCACACTGCCAAAGGTACCAAAAGCTGGTTCAATGACCATGGTCTTACTGTGCTTGATTGGCCAGCAAACTAGCCTGACCTGAACCCCATAGAGAATCTATGGGGTATTGTCAAAAGGAAGATGAGAGACACCAGACCCAACAATGCAGATGACCTGAAGGCCGCTATCAAAGCAACCTGGGCTTCCATACCATGTTCTAAACATACTTAGACTCTAGCATTCATCACAGTGTACACTCATATTACTTTTATTGTTTTATATAGAACACGAAAACATCATCGCGCCGTAAAAAATTTAAATACAATGAATTGCCTATCATATTCAAAATGTTTTACTCAATTTCAAACATTGTAGTCAGGAATTATAGTTTGGGAAAAACCCAACTATGATTTTGTAGTCATATAGCTTAGTATTGATGATTTTATAGTAGCCTATGTTATGATTATGTAGCCATAGACTCACGCATGCTTTGTACTATAAAAGGATGTACTTTGTACTATAAAAAAGGGATATTTTATATCTGAGAAACTAATTGTTATTGTTTAGCACACTATTAAAATGTATTTGTGAACAGAGTATTGATAATAAACATGGTCTAAACATTCTTAGACGCGTAGCATTCATCATGTTGTAGTTTGGGAAAAACCCAACTAACTGTTAGTAAATGTGTTCAAGTTTATGTCACAATAACACGTTAACTAATGCAAAAAAAGAAACATTACTTACTCATCAGATTGATCTCCTCTACTGCAGGGGTTCCCAACCGGGGGGTCGCGGCCCACTAGGGGGCCTCAGTGATCCTCCAAGGGGGCCGCGAGATGGCTTAAAATTAATTTAAATATTATCCTATAATTGTTTAATTTCATTATTAATGTGTTAAATTAAAATGATCAAAGCACGGCCTCTCTCGTGCTCTGTGATTGATTGCTTCGGACTCGGCGCAGCAAGCCTCATCGCACTGTTAAATACAGACTGAACATCGGCTCAAAACTTCCAACCGCTGCACGCAAACTACATCTCTGGGCTGTATGAAGCAAACCGTCGCACCAGAGCCGGCCCAAGCCTTTATGGGGCCCTAAGCAAAATTTTATTTGGGGGCCCCCTCGTTGCCACCAATATGACTGGTTATTGTCAAAGCTTGATTATTCACACACTATAAATCTAACACATCCATTTTCAGTTTTGTTTGTTGTAGCTGTGTTGCTTACATCATACCATTGTCTGCTTGGCATGTTTTTACCCTTCTGTGATTTTTAATTGTAACAGTTGCAAACCTACTAAGTGGCATACTTAATGTGGTGTGCTGAAAAGTAGCTAGATAAACCAGCAGACGATGCATTTACAAAACAGCACGTTATTTTAACAACATAAATATTAATTGAAGTTGTACTTTTATTACAAGTCATACTTTCTTATAATAAATATTAAACACAGCACAGAGCATCTGTACATATAAAACAACAACTCTTAATCTATATCTAGCTAATTGAGGCATAATGATATTGGAATATAATAGCAAAGACCCAAAAGGTAGGCTAAGGTAAATAATGTTAAGCTTTTATCAGTTTATGCTTATTTTTATTACAAAAATATATACCCAGGAAAGTTATTTTTACGCAGAAGACAAAAACTTTAATCTAATACTAAGTAAAATGTTATATTATAATATATTAAGATGTCAAGGCTATTTGCTGATGTTTTGATGTTCAAACATTAACCACAAACATTAACATTAACCCTAAAAAATAAATAAAAAAAAGATGATCAGGGGTGCGTTTCCCAAAAGCAACTATGGTCGCGAGTTCTATCGTTACCAATAGAGTTCAATGGAAATAACGGCCATAGTTAGCTAAGGATGGTTTTGAGAAACGCACCCCTGATTTGTGCCACAAAACCCCCATGTTGAATTTGTCCACGCTCCGTCCCCAAAACGGCTGGCGCTGAGCCAGAGAAAGACGAGCCCAGAAAAAAAAAGAAAATGAAAAAAGAAAGACGCGCTCAGTGCTTTTCATATTTCATAACTGTTCAGCGTTTTCAACCGAATAAAGTTTATTTTAGGTTTCAGACATTTAAATACACTTCAATTAAGTAAAAAAGACATTTAGTTCGTTAAATACACACTGATTTCTATGGAAAGCGGCAATAATAATCCTTTCAATTAATGGATGACATGTTTTATTCCTATCAAATACACAATGTGTAGGTTACTATAAAGTTTACTTTCTCCCAGCTAACTGGCCACTTACTTTCATGTATTTCGGGAGAAATAGGTGAATTTATGAGATGTTAATCCGACAGATCCACACGGCAGCATCCAGCGCATATTATCAAACATGCTCATTATTGTGCCTGCATGACGTCACTATGAAAATAATAAAATGATATGTATAGATTATTTAATTATTTAATATTGCGCTTTTGTATAATTACCATTGTCCATTGACATAATATATCACCAATTAAAATAATAATAATAATAATAAAATATAAAATAAACCGTCATTTCATGTAGGCTAATCTTGGGGCCCTCTGGTGGCCGCGGGGGCCCTAAGCAGCCGCTTAGTTCGCTTATGCCTTGGGCCGGCTCTGCGTCGCACTAATGTAAAGGTAAAGACGATTAGAGTAATAATAACGAACTTGCGCATGCCTAATGTAGCCTATGACACTCCTGTGTATCAGAGTCGTACATTAGGCACGCATTATATGATTCATAAACTGCGCGCTCTCGGGGCTCTGATCCCTTTGTATGAAATTTCAATATTTGCATAGTTGTCTAAATTAATATCCTTTAATGTGCGTGTTTTATAATGGATGCTCACCCATAAAAGAGAATCTTGTGAGGCTTGTTATAGACATGTGAGCATCAGACGCGCTCTGACGGAGGAACTGTTCACTGATCCCGTCTTCAGATCGATGTGTTTCAACAGATTTAAAATTTATTTGCTGTATTTTTCAGTTGTATGTTTATTTTTTTTAATGGATACAAACAGTAGGCTATATTTTCAGTCAGTCCAGTTCAATGGGACAGGTGTAGTGAGTGGTCTTTTGGCATCTCCCTGTTGTCCTGTTTGGTATGCAGGTTTATATTATTCTATATAGGTTTATAGCATTTATATTATTTTAAAAAGTTAGAATTGAGCAGAGGGTTTCCTTTTAAGTTATGAAGTATAGCTTTAATTTAAAGTTTGTTTGAATTTTGAGGTTTTTTTATTTTTTATGACATGCAGTAGAAGAATAATAAGGCAAAACAAATGTTTTGGTTAATAAAAAAAAGTTTAAAAATAAACACTTTTCTCTCTGCTGAAGAAGTACAGTATAAGAGGAAATGTCAGGGGGGCCTTGCAAAATTGACCGGAGAAGGAGGGGGGCCCCGGAGTAAAAAAGGTTGGGAACCCCTGCTCTACTGGATGAAATCTTCTTTTGAGGGAAATCCTGCCTTTACTCAGCGCGTCTTCTTCCAGAAACTAACAGTAGCAATCTCCTCAGGCTTTGTTTGTGTTGGGCGTTTACACGCATGCGCGTCTCACGTGGATATTTACATATGAACGGCGCGAGCCGCAAGGGGGCGGGATCGCATTAGAGATAATGAGTTAGACGGGAAAGACTGAACATCTTGTTGGTTTCATAGGGATTACTTTATCACAGAATATTTGTTTTCGATAAGATTTACTTCATTTAAAAGTAGACACTTCAAGCTTTCTATAAATATAACTCCCGTGTGTGTGTTGAGTTTTCGCTGAGTTACAGTTTATTTTAGTGACACGTTTCTAAAAGCAGTTCGCGGAGACGGAGAAGGCAGAGAGCGCACCCTGTTTGTTTTCTTTATTCTTCAAAAGCACAAAGTTTAGTTGTTATTATGAGTGTATACAAATAAAAGTAGACCCCTTACAGATTCAAATGGTGTATTGCTCTTATCTGTACAATCAAAAAAGGCAGAGTAATTCAAGCTCATTTCGGCCTTATCAGGAAAATCTGCCACAAAACGCATATCCGCGTTTGTCGACCCCAGAGGGTTAACAATGCAAATTGTGTCATAGCAGCTTTACATCAGCTTGATATAAAGCTGGGTGGCTTTATATCAGCTTTACAGTATTTAGACGGGGAAATAGTGTGTCGAAATAGTGTCATTCTCCTCTGGCCAGACAAAATCAGCAGTTTAAATCTAGGCTAAAGCAGAGTCAGATTGTGCAAAGGACTCATCTGGTTCCTGTGGTCTTGTCCCGATGGCCGTCTAGGAGACAGGGTCTTCACTGGGGATCAGTCTCTGGGGCTCATCTAGTTGTCCTGGTCTCTGCTGACGTTCAGGATCCACCATCTGATCTGGATACGGACTGGATCCGGGTGGCTGCAGTGACCATCTGATCTGGATACAGTCTGGATCTGGGTGGCTATGGTGACCTCGGAATAAGAAAGAAACAAGACTAATATTAGCGTAGATGCCATTCTTCTAACTATGTAACAAGTACATCGGTGTTTTGGAAAGTGTTCCAGGTTCCGGTTGACCTAATTAATGCAGCCTAACAATCCTTTAACAGATTTGAATTATAGAAATGCGATAGTGTATTATGTGTAAGCCAGGTTAAGATGGGTCTTTAATCTAGATTTAAACTGACAGAGTGTGTCTGCTTCCCGAACAGTGTTAGGTAGATTGTTCCAGAGTTTGGGCGCTAAATAGGAAAACGATCTCCCGCCCGCAGTTGATTTTGATATTCTAGGTATTATCAAATGGCCAGAGTTTTGAGATCTTCATTTAAATAATTCCCACAAAAGGTATACGCAAAAAATTAGAGGGGATGAGGCATGGCTGAGTTGCATTAGTAGTGTGTTGTCGCCATATCTAAGACAAACTATTTCACAGATCTAATATACTTTATATACATGCGATTTCTTTCCAAGCTGTTTATGTTCACAGACATAACTGACTGTGCTTATGTGAACTCTGTGCGCATTTGACAGTTGACACGAAAGAGACGGCTTTCTGTGCACACACTTGGTGTGTGTGGACTCAGAAAACCGTATACAAGAAGTTTAAACTGACACAGTTTTGCAAAGAATAAACTTTTCATGATGACGAAAAACTGCAACATCATGTAAACATAAGTGTGAAAGAGAAGATAATCAAAAACAGTCAAGTCTTCACAGAGAAAAGTGGATTACTTCAAGAAGCATACCCTTGTGCATTCCAAGCAGAAAGAGCTTCAAACTTTTCACCTGTGCGGGACCTAAAGAGATCCTGGACAACCACATGATGTGTGTGGTGTGAATGGGTGGCACGCATGCAGAAGCAGCCATTTAGGCCCTCGTCAAATGAAGGACGAAGAGAAGTCCTGACGGGACTATTTGGCAACTCTGTTGAATCCCCTGCTGAGTGGTTGAAAGCTATCAGCACTTTACCACATCACTTGCAGGCTGTCATGAACTCGCTTATGAGTTTCAAAGTACGGAAGGCACTTCCCCTGAAACACTTTCAAAGGGTGCTGAAGATAGTGGTCTCAGAAGTTTGTCACTTGGGACAGCTTCTCAAATGACCGCTTCAACTCTGACTGAAGTCACGCGTTCCTGCACGAGCTTGGCGCTTGGCCTCAGTGCAGTTGAGCCAAGGAGCAGCGGTCAAAACATAATAGAGACTGCACCCTCAGATAGTGAGCATGATAGGGAAAGTATTCAGATGGGTGAAAATGGACCTCTTTGCATCATCAGCGAACAAGAACAGTCCATTTTTCTGCTTCCTGGTCAGTCATACTGGAAATGGAGACACTCACACAGAGGCTCAGAAATATGCATTTCGCTCATAAACATTCTGAACCTGGTACTGTGCAAAATCAGGGAGGAGAGGAAGACAGTGCTGCTAGTTGTGCCGAAATGGCCCACACAGTCCTGGTTTCCAGAACTATTAGAGATAGGCCCCGTAGCCTCTTCCATTGAGGTCCTTTACCTTCTCTCTCAAGTTAATATCTCAGTCTGGCATCTCAACCCAGGTTTATGGAATCTGCGTTTCAATATTGGCATTTAATTTGGACATCTATAGACTATCAGTGGGGAGGAATGATCTGGAGATAAGATTTTTGCAAGGCGAGAGGTGGTTGAACCCATCAGCTATCCTCACTTTGGACCTCACTTATGTTTTGAGAGCTCTGGCGTGCCCTTCTGATCGATTGCTTCAGTCTGTTCCTGTCTGTTGTACTGCTGTACTGCTGAGAGGTTTGCGATTGTAGCTCCGCTTTTTATTGAATATTTACCTTACTTTCACTGTCTGTTGTTTAAAGTAATAATATATAACTTAATTCCCACCATATTTCTGGTATTATCTATCAAACTAATCTGATCGCTCGCTTTTAAAACCGCGAGTGCAGCGCGTTAGCATTCGCTAGCCGGTTAGCTTGTCACTCGCGGTTCCATTCGCGTTGCTATTCGTGCCTATTATTGTTTTCTTTTTAATCGCTCCGTTTTCATTTCTCTCTCGCTCCGTTTTTCACGAGTTCATCAAACAACAGTGGTAAGTGGTAGGTGGTAAGTGGTAAGTTAAGTTGGTATCATTCATCAATCACGGTGAGTAATGGCTTCTTCTCCTGCTATTGTTATTTGCACAGTTTGCCACATGTATAGTTTATCTCTCTCTGTCAGCGATGAGGGATTCACATGTGATAAATGTAGGGAAATAGTTAGGCTGACAGAGAAGGTTTTAGAACTAGAGACACGCATCCAAACTTTAGTTGAGGACAGTAAGAATGTGAGGGCTGTAGATACTGCTTTGGATGTGATTAGCTCAGGGACTCCTGTACATTGTTCGGTTCCGGTAACGTTAGCGCCCCCGCAGCAGGGCAACTGGGTGACAGTGAGGCGGCCTAGTCGCGGGTCAAAACACCGCTCTTCCGTTCCGATCAGAACATCAAACAGGTTCTCCCCACTCAGTGACGCACCCACTGAGAAACCTGGTGAAAGTGCTCTAGTTATTGGCGATTCTATTGTACGGAACGTGAAAATAGAGACACCAGCCACCATAGTCCATTGTTTACCTGGAGCCAGAGCGCCTGACATCTTGGCAAATTTAAAAGTGCTGGCTAATGCTAAACGTAAATTCAGTAAGATTGTTATCCACGCCGGCGCTAATGATGTTCGACTTCGCCAGTCGGAGATCACTAAAAATAATGTTAAAGAGGTGTGTGAACTTGCAAGTACGATGTCAGACACTGTAATATGCTCTGGCCCCCTCCCTGCTTACCGGGGTGATGAGATTCATAGCAGACTGTCATCACTCAATGGCTGGATGTCTAAGTGGTGCCCGCAGAATAGCATAGGTTTTATAGACATTGGACGAGTTTTTGGGGCAGACCTGACCTGTTGAAAAGAGATGGTGTTCATCCCTCCTCGGGTGGTGCCGCTCTTCTCTCTAGAAATTTGGCACATAGTCTTAGAGTTCATACTTGACTAACTGGAGCCCAGGTCAGGAAGCAGACAGACTGGCTAAACCGACCGTCTGCTAGCCGCCTCACGTCACAGAAGTCAGTTAATTCTCAGCACATAGAGACTCCTTCACCTAGATATCACACTATAGAGACTGTGTCTGTTCCCCGAACTAGAAAATACAGAAAACGTCCAAACCAATTTATGAGTAACCATTTAATTGATGTTCAACAAATAAAAAATGTTTACAACACACAGAAACAATTTATAAAACTTGGCTTACTGAATATCAGGTCCCTTTCTACAAAATCACTTTTTGTAAATGATTTGATTAATGATCATAACCTAGATTTGCTCTGTTTGACAGAAACATGGCTAAAACCAGATGAATACATTACTTTAAATGAGTCCACCCCCCAAGATTACAGCTATAAAAATGAGCCACGTCCAAAAGGCAAAGGGGGAGGTGTTGCTACAATTTATAGCAATATTCTCAGTATTTCTCAGAGGGCAGGCTTTAAGTATAACTCATTTGAAGTTATGGTGCTGCGTATAACATTATCTAGAGAAACACGTGTTAGTGATAAATCCCCTGTGATGTTTGTATTGGCTAATGTATACAGGCCACCAGGGCACCATACAGACTTTATTAAAGAATTTGCTGATTTTCTATCTGAGTTAGTACTGGCTGCAGATAAAGTCTTAATTGTTGGCGATTTTAATATCCATGTCGATAATGAAAAAGATGCATTAGGATCAGCATTCATAGACATTCTGAACTCTATTGGGGTTAGACAACACGTTTCAGGACCTACTCATTGTCGAAATCATACTCTAGATTTAATACTGTCACATGGAATTGATGTTAGTGGTGTTGAAATTCTGCAGCAAAGCGATGATATATCAGATCATTATCTAGTCTTGTGTAAACTCCATATAGCTAAAACTGTAAATTCTATTCCTTGTTACAAGTATGGTAGAACCATCACTTCTAGCACAAAAGATTGCTTTGTAAGTAATCTTCCTGATTTATCTCAATTCCTCAGCATATCCAACAGCTCAGAACAGCTTGATGATGTAACAGAGACTATGGACTCTCTCTTTTCTAGCACTTTAGATACAGTTGCTCCTTTACGCTTAAGGAAGATTAAGGAAAAGAGTCCAACACCGTGGTATAATGAGCACACTCGCACTCTAAAGAGAGCAGCCCGGAAAATGGAGCGCAGCTGGAGGAAAACAAAACTAGAGGTATTTCGTTTAGCTTGGCGGGAAAGTATCCTATCCTACTGCTAGATCTGATTACTTTTCGTCTCTTCTAGAAGAAAACAAACATAACCCCGGTATTTATTCAATACAGTCACTAAATTAACGAAAAATAAAGCATCAACAGGTGTTGGCATTTCCCAAGAGCACAGCAGTAATGATTTTATGAACTACTTTACTTCCAAGATCGATACTATCAGAGATAAAATTGTAGCCATGCAGCCGTCAGCTACAGTATCGCATCAAATAGTGCACTATAGATCCCCTGAGGAACAATTCCACTCATTCTCTACTATAGGAGAGGAAGAATTGTATAAACTTGTTAAATCATCTAAACCAACAACATGTATGTTAGACCCTATTCCATCTAAACTAATAAAAGAGCTGCTTCCAGAAGTCATAGATCCTCTTTTGGCTATTATTAATTCATCATTGTCATTAGGATATGTCCCCAAAACCTTCAAATTGGCTGTTATTAAGCCTCTCATTAAAAAAACACAACTTGACCCCAAAGATCTAGTTAATTACAGACCGATCTCAAATCTTCCTTTTCTGTCAAAGATACTAGAAAAGGTAGTATCCTCACAATTATATTCCTTCTTAGAGAAAAATGATATCTGTGAGGATTTCCAGTCAGGATTTAGACCGTATCATAGTACTGAGACTGCTCTCATTAGAGTTACTAATGATCTGCTTCTATCATCTGATCGTGGTTGTATCTCTCTATTAGTTCTACTGGATCTTAGCGCTGCGTTCGACACTATCGATCACAACATTCTTTTGAATAGACTAGAAAACTTTGTTGGCATTAGTGGAAGTGCCTTAGCATGGTTCAAATCGTACTTATCTGACCGCCATCAGTTCGTAGCAGTGAATGACGAGGTATCATATCGATCACAAGTGCAGTATGGAGTACCTCAAGGCTCAGTACTAGGGCCGTTACTTTTCACGCTTTACATGTTACCCTTGGGAGATATTATCAGGAGACATGGTGTTAGCTTTCACTGTTATGCTGATGATACTCAGCTCTATATTTCTTCACGGACTGGTGAAACACACCAAATTGAGAAACTAACGGAATGCATAGTCGATATAAAAAACTGGATGACGAGTAATTTCCTACTGCTAAATTCTGAAAAAACAGAGGTGTTAATTATCGGACCTAAAAACCCCACATGTAATAACTTAGAACACTATCTAACACTTGATGGCTGCTCTGTCAATTCTTCTTCTTCATCAGTCAGGAACCTAGGTGTGCTGTTTGATAGCAATCTTTCTTTTGAAAGCCATGTTTCTAGCATCTGTAAAACTCCGTTCTTCCATCTCAAAAACATATCCAAACTGCGACCTATGCTCTCAACGTCAAATGCAGAAATATTAATTCATGCGTTTATGACCTCAAGGTTAGATTATTGTAATGCCTTACTAGGTGGTTGCTCTGCACGTTTAATAAACAAACTACAGTTAGTCCAAAATGCAGCAGCTAGAGTTCTTACTAGAACCAGGAAGTATGACCACATTAGCCCGGTTCGGTCAACACTGCACTGGCTCCCTACTAAACATCGTATAGATTTTAAAATCTTGTTAATGACTTATAAAGCCCTGAATGGTTTAGCTCCTCAGTACTTGAGTGAGCTCTTATCGCATTATAGTCCTCCACGGCCGCTGCGTTCTCAAAACTCTGGCCGTTTGATAATACCTAGAATATCAAAATCAACTGCGGGCGGCAGATCGTTTTCCTTTTTAGCACCAAAACTCTGGAACAATCTACCAAACACTGTTCGGGAGGCAGACACACTCTGTCAGTTTAAATCTAGATTAAAGACCCATCTCTTTAACCTGACATACACCTAACACACTACTACACTTCTATTATTCAAATCCGTTAAAGGATTGTTAGGCTGCATTAATTAGATCAACCGGAACCGGGAACACTTCCCATAACACACGATGTACTCGTTACATCGTAAGAAGATTGGCATCTACGCTAATAGTTGTTTCTTTCTTATTCTGTTTCTCAGTCCGTGTCCGGATCAGATGGTGGATCGGCGCCGGGAGATGATGTCTGCGGCCCTGATCGTCAGCGATGAGCCCCAGAGACATATCCCCAGTGAAGACCTCGACTAAAATACAATAAAGCTAAAAATAAAACAAATAATTAAAAATTTAATAATAAAATACCTAACTACATAATACTATTATTGTTAGAAATTGCAACAATATAAAAATAGAAAATAATACATTTATACATTTAAAAATTTAATTAAAACAATAAGTAAACAATGAATAAACAATAATATCCTGGCCAGAGGAGAACTGGCCCCCCGACTGAGCCTGGTTTCTCCCGAGGTTTTTTTCTCCATTCTGTCTCAGAGGGAGTTTTGGTTCCTTGCCGCTGTCGCCTCTGGCTTGCTCAGTTGGGGACACTTAATTTCTA
This sequence comes from Schizothorax lantsangensis, assembly GCA_027422415.1. NCBI lineage: Eukaryota > Metazoa > Chordata > Actinopteri > Cypriniformes > Cyprinidae > Schizothorax > Schizothorax lantsangensis. The sequence goes on along the minus strand of CM049839.1, from coordinate 36,146,640 downwards.
GCGATTATCGTAAATTTGATTTCACAGATACTATTTAAACTAAACTTAGCTAGACAATGACATCTCCGAATTCAATAATGAAATGCCTTTAACTGAAAATTGAGTGTTTAATCTTATTATTATACATTACTGACACTCTATCCTCCAACTTGATACTGTTAAGTGCTTTGACACAATCTGTATTGTTAAAAGCGCTATATAAATAAAGGTGACTTGACTTCTTTTGAGCCCCTTCATTCAGCTCCCCTGAAAGTGCTCTCCTTCAAGACAGCACTATTGCTTGTGCTTCTGTTAAATGTGTTGGTATGCACACTCTCTCTGTCAGACCCTCAGCGAACACATGACAGGGTAGGACCCCCTTCCACAGCCATTCTACCCTGTATATGCTTTGCGCATTTATGTCAAGCACACTAGACAGTTTAGACTCTCTGATCAGCTTTTTGTATGTTTTGCAGCTACGCAAAAGCACCTGTCTCAAAGCAGAGTCTATCCTACTGGATTGTGAATGAGATAGCTCTGGCTTAGTTACCGAATGGGCCCTGTCCTATAGACATTTGTGCCACGCCTCTTTTTAAGCACTGCACTCATTGTCTTCTGTCTTCCAGTTTGTATTTTCACAGCATGAAGGTAAGATCTTATGGATTTGTGAATGAAACGCTCATTTTAAAATCTACAAGGTGTACTGCCATTTGAGTAACACTTTAGATTACAGTCAGCAATTTACAGTGCAAGTAAACTGAATTTACAGTGTACCTGTTCATAATAATAGAGTACCTATAGAATACCTCCGTATAGGTATAAGGGAACAATCTCCAACATTTAGGGAATAAAGAGGTGATATCCTGGAAAATTACAAAATTATTTATACTATAAGTATATTGAAACTAGTATTATGTTGTATGTATGACCTACTATGCTAAACAACATTCTTACATTTGCAAGCAATTTAGCGAGAACATACACTGTGTACACTCTTCCTCATGTGATATTGCTTAATTGTATGTCATTTTGTGATAAATCTTACAAAACCATCAACCTTATCACTTACATACTGTACATGATAGAAAACGCTGCAAAGCTGTTTACAAAAAACATGACAAAAAAAAGCTAAATATTGCCCACAGACAGTTAAAAATTATGAGCAATATACAGCAAACTAAACAATTGTGACTGGGATGTATTACTCTTACTCATATTATCCTCTCCTAACAGTAATAACCATAAGACTTATTATTAGTCAGGTATGGGCGAGCAAAACACATACAGGTGCATCTCAATAAATTAGAATGTCGTAGAAAAGTTCATTTATTTCAGTAATTCAACTCAAATTGTGAAACTTGTGTATTAAATAAATTCAATGCACACAGACTGAAGTAGTTTAATTCTTTGGTTCTTTTAATTGTGATGATTTAGGCTAAACAAAAACCCACCAATTCACATTTAACAAAAACCCACCAATTCACTATCTCAACAAATTAGAATACTTCATAAGACCAATAAAAAAACATTTATAGTGAATTGTTGGCCTTCTGGAAAGTATGTTAATTTACTGTATATGTACTCAATACTTGGTAGGGGCTCCTTTTGCTTTAATTACTGCCTCAATTCGGCGTGGCATGGAGGTGATCAGTTTGTGGCACTGCTGAGGTGGTATGGAAGCCCAGGTTTCTTTGACAGTGGCCTTCAGCTCATCTGCATTTTTTGGTCTCTTGTTTCTCATTTTCCTCTTGACAATACCCCCATAGATTCTCTATGGGGTTCAGGTCTGATGAGTTTGCTGGCCAGTCAAACACACCAACACCATGGTCATTTAACCAACTTTTGGTGCTTTTGGCAGTGTGGGCAGGTGCCAAATCCTGCTGGAAAATGCAATCAGCATCGTTAAAAAGCTGGTCAGCAGAAGGAAGCATGAAGTGCTCCAAAATTTCTTGGTAAATGGGTGCAGTGACATTGGTTTTCAAAAAACACAATGGACCAACACCAGCAGATGACATTGCACCCCAAATCATCACAGACTGTGGAAACTTAACACTGGACTTCATGCAACTTGTGCTATGAGCTTCTCCACCATTCCTCCAGACTCTAGGACCTTGGTTTCCAAATGAAATACAAAACTTGCTCTCATCTGAAAAGAGGACTTTGGACCACTGGGCAACAGTCCAGTTCTTCTTCTCCTTAGCCCAGGTAAGACACCTCTGACATTGTCTGTGGTTCAGGAGTGGCTTAACAAGAGGAATATGACAACTGTAGCCAAATTCCTTGACACGTCTGTGTGTGGTGGCTCTTGATGCCTTGACCCCAGCCTCAGTCCATTCCTTGTGAAGTTCACCCAAATTCTTGAATCGATTTTGCTTGACAATCCTCATAAGGCTGCGGTTCTCTCGGTTGGTTGTGCATCTTTTTCTTCCACACAACTTTCTGTTAACATGCTTGGATACAGCACTCTGTGAACAGCCAGCTTCTTTGGCAATGAATGTTTGTGGCTTACCCTCCTTGTGAAGGGTGTCAATGACTGTCTTCTGGACAACTGTCAGATCAGCAGTTTTCCCCATGATTGTGTAGCCTAGTGAACCAAACTGAGATGCCATTTTGAAGGCTCAGGAAACCTTTGCAGGTGTTTTGAGTTGATTAGCTGATTGGCATGTCACCATATTCTAATTTGTTGAGATAGTGAATTGGTGGGTTTTTGTTAAATGTGAGCCTAAATCATCACAATTAAAAGAACCAAAGACTTACAACTACTTCAGTCTGTGTGCATTGAATTTATTTAATACACGAGTTTCACAATTTGAGTTGAATTACTGAAATAAATGAACTTTTCCACGACATTATTGAGATGCACCTGTATAACGGTGACTTCACGAGGCCGGTGCATATTGTGGCTGCTCCCTTTCGTGATGTGGCCATATAGGCGAATAAATACAGGTGAATATAACCACGACGGGTCGCTAGAACAGCTCATTTAACGTTAACGGATCGCCAGGCAGGCGTACAGCAGTGACAGACAGACACATATAACAGTGTCCTATACGGAAATATGTTTCCCAGCTGACAGTAATCCATTTTCACCTGTACAAGTGAACGCTGAGCATCGGCAGCTAATGAGGTGCACTGGAGTGAGGTCACCGCCCCTCTTCGACTGATTGGCTGAGGAGGAGCTGTCAATCTAGAACTAGTGGACCAATGATGACGCTTGAGCCCGCGCTGATTTACATGAAACTCTAACCGCAACATTTGGGAAAGCAAGCGCAGAATGTGGAAACAAGCCGAAGAGAAAAACAGTATACGCATACAAAAAATAAAAATATGAGCAGAAATTTTCTGAGAGCAGAAAAAACAGAAATATAACCAAGGAAAACATGATTTTGTGCGAAAGTCAGATCATTTTTCATTAATATTTCAATTTTGTGCAATATGATTTTAAATGTGTTTAAAGTTTTGATTCATGCTTAGTTTTAAAAATGCGTTATTAATTTTTATTCGATCCATGACCATTGCTTGCTATTCTGAAAACTTTGTTTTCGTTTTTAAATCTTGTGCAATATATTTTTACTTGCGTTTTTAAATTTTGTTTTCACGCATCTTATTTTTTTTTATCCGTGACTGCAATACTTTAGGCGGGAATCTGATCCCATAGGCTACATTCATAATCAAAGAAGTATTAAGATAATATATATATATATATTTTTGTGGTTATAAAAACAGACCTAAGCCAACAACAGCCTTTAAAATGACTTAAAATGCATTTATAAAAACAATCCCTGCTGAAAAAACAATAGAACCATCACAGAAAATTCTAACACCATCACAAATAAATCACAAATGCCATTACAAACCATCAACTTTCAACCATTAAAACCAAATAAAAAAATGGTTTTCTGGAGTGTGTTTTGGGACATATTCCATTAGGATTTATTGGCTTTAACAAGCCACCAATAGAAGGTGACCAATTACCAGTAGAGACCAACATGCAACACAACTCCCTGTGGGTCCATTACAGTTTCCATTAAAACCAATACAATTCCCATTATAACCAGTAAAACCATTACAAATATTGTGATGGTGTCTATTGTTTTTTTTCAACATTACATGTTATTACAAATGCCTGCAAAGGGAGCCAAAGGTCTGGTAATTGCTGCTGTTACACTTACAGGACGATCATATCCTTGTTTAATAGGCTATTGACCAAACATTTAATTCAAATATCCACGTAATCTTTATTTTTTGGCCACCTTTTTGCTATAGATGACACAGCCTCTACAATTTCTTCAACAAAAAACATGTGGACATCACAACCCTTACAAAAATGAACCATGGTTTTCATGGTAAAACTGCTTAATTTTCTTTTGCGTGATTTCTGAATGCTTGAGACCATAAAATCAATCAGACAACTGTATTAATAAAATAATAGCCATAGGTAACTGTCTAGAGCTACAATTGTAATTTGTAAATAATACAATTTATTTACTTTTATATTTTATTAAAGTTTTATTTTGACCCCTATGGTAGGTGTTTTTTTTACTTCCATAATATTTGAGGGAGGGGGCACAATAATAAAATCCTGCTTAGGGCACCCATTTGGCCAGCAGCAGCCCTGATAAAAATGTCTCCGCGATCTGCTTTTGAAGAAATATCGTTGTATCTTGCTACAGCACACATTTTATCAGCTGCAGTTCTGGCTCCGCCATATCAATATACTGTACAGCGCCACATACATTCACATCAGTAAGAAGATATTTTGAAGAATGTGGGTAACCAAACAGTTGCTGGTCCACATTGACTTTGACAGCAGGGGAAAAAATACTATGGAAGTCACTGTGGACCAGCAACTGTTTGGTTTTCCACCTTCTTCAAAATAGCGTTTATGTTTAGCAGAAGAAGGAAACTCAGGTTTAAAACAACTTTTGAGTGAGTAAAATGAAGGTATAAAAATAAGACACTAACCTATTTTAATTCTTGGGTGAATTATTCCACCTATTGTAGCATACCTGAAAATAAAACTGTTTATTTTATTTGTATATTATGTGTATTTGTAATGTGTATCTTTGTTCTAATTTTTTAATAAAGATAAAATAATGTCAAAGATTTTTATCTTCACCCACTTTGGCCTAAATATCTGCCATACTTTTTTTTATATTTTGTTACCTTGAAAGGCTTTGTCTTTATAATAGGGAAATTAGTTTGGCTGTAATGCTCAAACAGCTTGCAAAATAGGAAAACCAACATGACAAAGAATCATGATAAAATCGTGATACCCCTAGCTGAGGGAGAACACCCCCCCCCCCCCATGTCATTTCGTCCCTGCCCCTCCGGAGGCCTGTGCACGACACGGCAGCCAGTGCTCGAACCTTTGCTTTCTCTGTTTTGTCAGTCTCACACTTCTGCAGATGCTGTAGAATTTGTTTGACCAAAATCACAGACAGTCCATCTTTCTTGGTGTTCGTCCATACACAGACTTCCCACAGACTGTGTCTTTCATAAGCCCTTTTAATGTCCGGTAAGGTCCATAGTCCACTCTCTGAGTGCTTAATGTAGACTCATCAGAAAGCGCTTCATATTGCATCACATACCTGCAAACTCACAAGAGGTAAAAAAGGTGACAGTTTGGAATATAAACCTTATAGGGGGTCTGGGGACATCCCCCGGCAGAAGAAAATTTTAATGAAGCGTTCTGGTGCACTCTTGACAACAAAATAAAGGGAAAAGACAACAGCTGCTTCAAGCAAAAAAAAATAAAAGAAGCACATTTATACCACAAATTTGTTGGACAGCGCAACTTTGTTGTCATCGGTGTTCATACTTCTCTTTGTGAGCATGGAGTAATTTATTTTTGCAAATTTCAATGTTCACATTAGAGAGCGCATACTATCATCAAACTACATCTTTTCACTGCAGAGGAAACAGAAGCTGCATCTGAAGTGGCATTAGATGTATTTACACAGACTGTTTGATGAAGCTGAGGTGCCATAAATGCATTTACACCACAACATTTCAAATGCATAAATAATTTTATAAGATTGATGTTTTAAATATTTTTGAACATACAAGTTAAAAATTTTGGGAAAATGCAATATTTTTAAATATGAAACCAAACCACCAGTAGATGACGGTAAATTACTGTTTTAATGAGCGAGTCATTAGTCATTCATTCAAATGGCTGATTCATTCAGAATCAAGGTGTCTGTCTTTATGAAAGGGTTACTGAATCATTGACTCACTTAATTCATTCAAAGACAGATTCATTCAGTATCGAAACACCGCTGTGTGTTGCTGGAAGACAACACATCTGCTGTGGCTTTGATTGAAACTTCGCCAGCGAACTTGAGCAAAAACAGTCAATATTGTACAAATTGCGAACTTTGTGTCTGCTTCACTCACAATGAAGAACTTCCATGTTCACACGTGGATGTGAGTAAGTGTGCCGTCAAAACGGACCAGCTCGTGAGATGAAGTGTATTCGATTTGAAGCAGCAGCGCACAGACCAATCGGCGTATAACATCAAAGTACCACGAGAGCGATTTGAAAGCATGCGGAGCCATCTGCTCTCTGTAGCTCTCGCGGTACTTTGATGTCATACAATGATCGGTCTGCGGCGCTGCTTCAAGTCCAACCAAGAAAGGTACTTTGGTTGAAGTCGAACACATTTCTCTCTCTCTCCGCCCAGACCCCCCCATCCTTCATCTATTTTGTAACCAAAACAAAATACTGTTATTAAACCATTTTAATTATAAAATATAGCTGCAAGCAGCAATTAAGGGGACAAACACCACAGAATCAAGCATCAGACAAACTGCAGCAATGAGTAGTTGAAGCCATTTTAAGATGATTTTTGCAAAAATAGCTGAAAAATCATATACAACTAGTAATATGATTTAATGGCTTATCACTTTTGACCAACAGGTGGCATTACTATCAAATTGAAGTGGGGTGTTCTGTGTGAGGCAATGGCACACACAGTTTGGTGTCAATATTTCAAAGCTTTGCAAAAATACAGCCTCAGATGTAGTCTGGCATCATGCCTCAAATTTGTTGTGGTGCTATAAAAAAACTTGTCAATCAACACAAAATCCATAACTTTTTGTCAGCACAGTCTGAAGATGATCTGACTCAGTTTTGCTGAAAATCGGACCAACAATCTAGAAGGAGTTTGAAAAAGTATGTTTTCAACATAAATCAAAACGTCGGACAGGATGTTCGGCCAACTATGGCAAAATGGGTATATATGTTCTCGGCATGACCCAAGAATATGTTGAGACATGTTTAATTACAAAAGGTTAATTTAATCAAAAATTACTAGCATTTTTGAAAATGTCATTATTAATGGTTAATGAAAGATTTAACAGTTTTGACCAATGGGTGGCGCTGTTACCAAATTGATGTGGCGTGGTCAGTGTGAGGTGACAATAGCACAAAATTTGGTGTCAATATGTCAAAGATTTGCAGAGATACAGCCTCAGATGCAGTTTGGCATCTTTCCAGCAAATTCGTTGATGCATTAAACGAAAAGCATTTCGTATATCGACACAAAAGTCATAACATTTTCCAAGCATGGTCTGAAGATGATCAGAGTCAAATTTGGTGAAAAACGGTCTAGGAGTTTGAAAAAGTAGATTTTCAACATAAATGGCAGACAGGAAAGTTCAGCCAATTATGGCATAATTGGGATCGATGTTCTCGGCATGATCCAAGGAATCAATCAAGGTCAGTCTCATTACAATAGGCTAATTTAAACAAATCATTAGAACTTTTGACCACAAGGTGGCGTTGCTCCAAAACTTTTTCAGTAGCATCAGGGCATGGTGCCAGAGACACATGCTAAGTTTCGTAACAACACCAATACGTCTGTAAAATATAGATTTTTTTTATGACAAAATCCAAAATGGCTGACATGGGAAAATTGAAACTTCTGAAAAACCATTCAGAAGTTATAAGCAAAAATAGCATTTTTTTTTCATATCTCCTGACCATTAGGTGGTGCTGCACCAAAATGTGCAGCTAGCCTTAGGTCATGGTTGTTATAACACACACCAAGTTTGGTCTCAATACGCCAAACCGTTGTGGAGATATAGCCTCACACCCATTTTTGTGTGCTCTTCGTCAAATTCATTCACAGGTTATTCGAGAATGGTTTGACTAATCAACTTGAATTCCATAACTTTTTGCCAGCATGTTCTAAAGATGATCTGAGCCAATTTTGGTGAAAATCAGACAAACTGTCTAGGACAAGTTCGAAAAGTATGTTTTTTGAACTATTAAATGGGTCATCGGATGCCCATTTTCCACAAGTTTCCACAAGGTCTTAATGAAAAGTCTATAACATACTTTGGTTAAAATTTCTCAATGGTAGTGTAAAACAACACCCATTTTACCATGTCAAAATCAGCTCTGTTTTCAGCAAGCCGTTTTAGCCTATGTTCCTCTAAATGCTAATGAGCTCTGCTCACTCTGTCCCTCTCTTCCGTGGGGTGACGAGCCGTTCTCATGATACTGTTTATTTTAGTCGTGGAACTTGCTAACTAGCACGTTATTAGGAAAGGCAATTTGCAAAGATTCATTAAAAGAACCTTACACTCACTTCTTCTGGAGGTGAAGCTGGATCACAAATGATTCGCACAAAGATAGACGCATTTAGGTAGATCGGTGGAGCATTCCCTTCAAAAATAAAGGTAATCCACTGTGTCTTCAGCGGTTCAGATGTCGGGAGTAAATGACGACTGCTATGTTCATTATTACATCCAACAACAAAACACAGGAGACATTCTTGTCTACATCTGCTCCGGCGGTAAAACAATGGCGGACTGATGACAGCTTGCTCAGGGCGGGTCTAAGGTAAGACACCAGTCCAGTCTGTGCTGAAACGCTACTGTCAATCAAACAATCGTGGGAGGGGCCTGGGTCTGTGTGATGTCACACAGACAGGCATCTGAGAATGGCTTGATATGAGAAAGGGGAAATGATTTAAAAGACTAATGTTCTGCTAGAGTTCTTATTAGAACCAGGAAGTATGACCACATTAGCCCGGTTCTGTCAACACTGCACTGGCTCCCTATTAAAAATCGTATAGATTTTAAAATCTTGTTAATTACTTATAAAGCCCCGAATGGTTTAGCTCCTCAGTACTTGAGCGAGCTCTTATCGCATTATAGTCCTCCACGTCCGCTGCGTTCTCAAAACTCTGGCCATTTGATAATACCTAGAATATCAAAATCAACTGCGGGCGGCAGATCCTTTTCCTATTTAGCGCCCAAACTCTAGAACAATCTACCTAACACTGTTCAGGAGGCAGACACACTCTGTCAGTTTAAATCTAGATTAAAGACCCATCTCTTTAACCTGGCGTACACATAACACACTAATACGCTTCTAATATTCAAATCCGTTAAAGGACTGTTAGGCTGCATTAATTAGGGCAACCGGAACCGGGAACACTTCTCATAACACACAATGTACTTGTTACATCGTAAGAAGATTGACATCTACGCTAATATTAGTCTGTTTCTTTCTTATTCCGAGGTCACTGCAGTCACCAGATCCAGTCCGTATCCAGATCAGATGGTGGATCAGCACCTAGAGACGACCTCTACAGCCCTGAACGTCAGCGGAGACCAGGACACCTAGATGAGCCCCAGAAACAGATCCCCAGTGAGGACCCCATCACCTAGACAGCCATCGGGAAAAGACCACTGGAACCAGTTGAGCCCTTACAATCTGACTTTGCAGCAGTTGGAATTGAACTGCTGGTTCGTCTGGCCAGAGGAGAACTGGCCCCCCGACTGAGCCTGGTTTCTCCCAAGGTTTTTTTCTCCGTTCTGTCACCGATGGAGTTTTGGTTCCTTGCCTCTGTCGCCTCTGGCTTGCTTAGTTGGGGACACTTCATTTACAGCGATATCGTCGACTTGATTGAACAGAGACTTTTAGAACTGAACTGAGCTGGACGATGCCATCACTGAATTCAATAATGAAATGCCTTTAACTGAAAATTTAGTGTTTAATCTTGTCATTTTACATTATTGACACACTATTTTCCTATTTTGATATTGTGCAGTTGCTTTGACACGATTTGTATTGTTAAAACGCTATATAAATAAAGGTGACTTGACTAAAAAAAACACTGGGTGGATCTTTATCATTATAGGGTGGTTGTGTACACACACTGCCAACACACATTTCAGTTCAAACAACTTGTAAAAGTGCATGTTGCATCCGATGACCCCTTTAAAAATATTGAAAAAACTTGACCTTATGATTTTTGAATTTTGGCATCCATTTGACTTGACATGAGCCAAAGATTCAGAGGAAAACATAATTTTCCTTGTAGGCCGTACGTGAGTGAAACATGAGTGAAAATTTGGACAAATGGTGGCGATAAAGATTTAGAGACACCAAATTTGCTGTTGTTAATGATGAGACGTTCCTCTATCATTGTGCCAAATTTCATAACTTTCCCGCAAGCCGTCCTATGCTCTGCCATAGACTTCCAGAGCGGAAGAAGAATAAGAACACCAACAGATACAATAGGTGCCATTGCACCTTCAATGCTTGGCCCCTAATAATAGGAATGACAATGGATACAATGGTGCCTTCAAACCTTTGGTGCTTGGCCCCTAATAATTGTTACAAAATATAGGCATTAGGGGTGTAACAGTACACGTATTCGTACCGAACCGTTTCGGTACGGGTCTTTCGGTTCGGTTCGGTACACATGTGTACCGAACGAATACAGTATTTTTTATGTTATTATATTTTTTTCTTCAGGAAATTCAAATAATAAATGGCATTTTTACAGTCTTTGATGTGGTATGACAGATCGCTGTATAAACGCCTTGGAGAGCCGCTTCTGGGACGGTTCAGATATGTGCTGGTATAAACCCAAAACAAGCATTGACTCGAGCGGCCGCGATCAGCTCCGGTTCCCGTGAAGCCGTGACGCGCCGCAGACTTGTGCAGAGCAGAGCGCGAGTGAACGCGATCATTCCTTCCACTGTACTAGTTTTAACACGAATAAACATGACTGAAAGTCTCATGCCTCATGTAATTGCTCAATCAGTGTTTCAACCACAGAAAGACATCAACAAAACAGCATGGAAATACCTCATTTACCTCAGCAAGTCATCAGTGTCTACAGCTCGTTAGTTCACTAGAGAAATTAAGTCTAGAGAGGAGCATTTCGCGAAATATTACACCATATACTCATTATATTTTACTAAACCTGATAGTCTTAATTATTTAATGTATGTTTAAATGAATCTGTTATGAAACATGCTATGACAGCCAGTGTGTAATTGAATAGATTTTAACAAATAGCCTAGAAATGTTATTATTTATGTTAATTTAAAAACTGCATTATGTGCAATTTACATGTTTGCATACAATTTCTTTTTTAAAGTTGAGTGTTGACCATCTATTTAAAAATAAATATAAATTAAATTTAAGTTTGGGTTAAGTTGTTAGGCCTAATTGTAACCTTATAATGTAAAAGGGCTCCCTATAGTTTTAAGCACAAGCTGAGGTACATTTTTATCACTAAGAAATTTTAAACTATTACAATGTATTTAAAGAAAGAGCAACTTGTTCAGTAAACCACTATTTATTTAAAAAAAAAAGAAAAAAAGATTACCCTGCTGTACAAAAATCATACCGAACCGTGACGTTAAAACCGAGGTACGTACCGAACCGTCATATTTGTGTACCGTTACACCCCTAATAGACATATATTACTATAATGATATTTAACATATCCGTAATATTGCTGCGGACAGAAAAGAGGATCTTCAGGAGTTATTTGTGGTATGTTGAAAGTAATTTATTAAGGTTTTTACACTTTTAAATTTCCTTCTAATGATCGATGGTTGAAGGGTGAGTAAAATAATGTCACCTCATTGTTCCCAGTTTTTGAAAATGCTTGTTGCATTCACAGAGCGAACCTTTTGCTGATTGTTTAGTGTATATGGAAGTTACTCCCATAATTTGCGCAAAGCGTCAATGGTTGTATGAAAAAGCTGAATATGTTCTTAATTGGCAAGGCAAGTTTATTTATATAGCACATTTCATACACAGTGGAAATTCAAAGTGCTTTACATAAAAGGAAGTAAAATAGTCATTAAAAAATAATAATAATCAGAACAATAAAAATAAGGAATAAAAAAACAAAACAAGGAATTAAAAAAAATATATTCTCAAGCTTTGTTCAAACTCTTACGCATTAAGTGAAAAAAACCTTCCAAAACACCTGACTATTCCACTACTTCACCCCCTACTTACTTTGATCATCATACCTGACCTATTCGCTAAAACTCAGGGCGCGCCCCTGTCTGTAATGGTAGGAATTTAGAGTTGGTAGAGCGATTTACGACTAGAACCCCCCTTCTAGCGTCTCGCAACCTGGTCTCACAGAATTCCGTGTAATGACCACGGACCCTTAACTCCGAATCTGTGGTGGCATCACGGAATCGCCAAAAATTCCATGATGGGCTCACAGAAGTGATACCAATGTAAGTCAGTCAAGTCAAGTCAAGTCACCTTTATTTAAGGGGAAAGGAAAGGGAAAGGGAAGTGGTGTGTGGCCAAGTATGGTGACCCATACTCGGAATTTGTCCTCTGCATTTAACCCATCCAAGTGCACACTCACAGCAGTGAACACACAATATAGCGCTTTTAACAATACAATTTATATAGCGCTTTTAACAATACAAATTGTGACAAAGCAACTGCACAATATCAAAATGGGAAAATAGTGTCAATAATGTAAAATGACAAGATTAAACACTCAATTTTCAGTTAAAGGCATTTCATTGTTGAATTCAGTGATGGCATCGTCCAGCTCAGTTCAGTTCAAAAAGTTTCTGTTCAATCAAGTCGACGATATTGCTGGAAATGAAGTGTCCCCAACTAAGCAAGCCAGAGGCGACAGCGGCAAGGAACCAAAACTCCACTGGTGACAGAACGGAGAAAAAAACCTTGGGAGAAACCAGGCTCAGTCGGGGGGCCATTTCTCCTCTGGCCAGACGACACAGCAGTTCAATTCCAACTGCTGCAAAGTCAGATTGGATGGCTCAACAGGTTCCCGAGGTCTTTTCCTGATGGCTGTCTAGGTGACGGGGTCCTCACTGGGGGTCTGTCTCTGGGGCTCATCTAGGTGTCCTGGTCTCCGCTGACGTTCAGGGCTGTAGTAGAGGTCGTCTCTAGGTGTTGATCCACCATCTGATCTGGTGACTGCAGTGACCTCGGAATAAGAAAGAAACAGACTAATATTAGCGTAGATGTCAATCTTTTTACGATGTAACAAGTACATCATGTGTTATGGGAAGTGTTCCCGGTTCCGGTTGATCTAATTAATGCAGCCTAACAATCCTTTAACGGATTTGAATAATAGAAGTGTATTAGTGTGTTATGTGTACGCCAGGTTAAAGAGATGGATCTTTAATCTAGATTTAAACTGACAAGAGTGTGTCTGCCTCCCGAACAGTGTTTGGTAGATTGTTCCAGAGTTTGGGCGCTAAATAGGAAAAAGATCTGCCGCCCGCAGTTGATTTTGATATTCTAGGTATTATCAAATGGCCAGAGTTTTGAGAACAGTGTTGACAGAACCGGGCTAATGTGCTCATACTTCCTGGTTCTAGTAAGAACTCTAGCTGCTGCATTTTGAACCATCTGTAATTTGTTTATTAAGCGTGCAGAACAACCACCCAATAAAGCATTACAATAATCTAACCTTGAGGCCATAAACGCATGAATTAATATTTCTGCATTTGACATTTGGTCTCAGTTTAGATATATTTTTAAGATGAAAAAATGCAGTTTTACAGATGCTAGAAACGTGGCTGTCAAAGGAGAGATTACTATTAAATAGCACACCTAGGTTCCTGACTGATGACGAAGCATTTACAGAGCAGCCATCAAGTGTTAGACAGTGTTCTAGGTTAATACTTGTGGGGGTTTTAGGTCCGATAATTAACACCTCTGTTTTTTCAGAATTTAGCAGTAAGAAATTACTCGTCATCCAGATTTTTATATCGACTATGCATTCCATAAGTTTCTCAATTTGGTGTGTTTCACTGGGCCGTGAAGAAATATAGAGCTGAGTATCATCAGCATAACAGTGAAAGCTAACCCCGTGTTTCCTAATCATATTTCCCAAGGGTAACATATAAAGCGTGAAAAGTAACGGCCCTAGTACTGAGCCTTGAGGAACTCCATACTGCACTTGTGATCGATATGATACCTCTTCATTCACTGCTACGAATTGATGGCGGTCAGATAAGTACGATTTGAACCATGCTAATGCACTTCCACTAATGCCAACAAAGTTTTCTAGTCTATTCAAAAGAATGTTGTGATCGATAGTGTCGAACGCAGCGCTAAGATCCAGTAGAACTAATAGAGAGATACAACCACGATCAGATGATAAGAGCAGGTCATTTGTAACTCTAATGAGAGCAGTCTCAGTACTATGATACGGTCTAAATCCTGACTGGAAATCCTCACAGATATCATTTTTCTCTAAGAAGGAATATAATTGTGAGGATACAACCTTTTCTAATATCTTTGACAGAAAAGGGAGATTCGAGATCGGCCTGTAATTAACTAGATCTTTGGGGTCAAGTTGTGGTTTTTTAATGAGAGGCTTAATAACAGCCAATTTAAAGTTTTTGGGGACATATCCTAATGAAAATGACGAATTAATAATAGCCAAAAGAGGATCTATGACTTCTGGAAGCACCTCTTTTAGTAGTTTAGATGGAATAGGGTCTAACATACATGTTGTTGGTTTAGATGATTTAACAAGTTTATACAATTATTCCTCTCCTATAGTAGAGAATGAGTGGAATTGTTCCTCAGGGGATCTATAGTACACTATTTGATGTGATGATATAGCTGACGGCTGCATGGTTACAATTTGATCTCTAATAGTATCAATTTTGGAAGTAAAATAGTTCATAAAGTCATTACTGCTGTGCTGTTGGGAAATGTCAACACCTGTTGATGCTTTATTTTTTGTTAATTTTGCCACTGTATTGAATAAATACCTCGGGTTATGTTTGTTTTGTTCTAAAAGAGACGAAAAGTAATCAGATCTAGCAGTTTTTAAAGCTTTTCTGTAGGATAGGGTACTTTCCCGCCAAGCTAAACGAAATACCTCTAGTTTTGTTTTCCTCCAGCTGCGCTCCATTTTCCGGGCTGCTGTCTTTAGAGTGCGAGTGTGCTCATTATACCACGGTGTTGGACTCTTTTCCTTAATCTTCCTTAAGCGTAAAGGAGCAATTGTATCTAAAGTGCTAGAAAAGAGAGAGTTCATAGTTTCTGTTACATCATCAAGTTGTTCTGAGCTGTTGGATATGCTAAGGAATTGAGATAAATCAGGAAGATTACTTACAAAGCAGTCTTTTGTGGTAGAAGTGATGGTTCTACCATATTTATAAGAAGGAGTTGAATTTACAGCTTTAACTATATGGAGTTTACACAAGACTAGATAATGATCTGATATATCATCGCTTTGCTGCAGAATTTCAACACCATTAACATCAATTCCATGTGACAGTATTAAATCTAGAGTATGATTTCGACTACGAGTAGGTCCTGAAAAGTGTTGTCTAACCCCAATAGAGTTCAGAATGTCTATGAATGCTGATCCTAATGCATCTTTTTCATTATCAACATTATTAAAATCACCCACAATTAGGACTCTATCTGCAGCCAGCACTAACTCTGATAGAAAATCAGCAAATTCTTTAATAAAGTCTGTATGGTGCCCTGGTGGCCTGTATACAGTAGCCAGTACAAACGTTATGGGGGATTTATCATTAATACTTTTTCTCTAGATAATTTTATATGAAGCACCATTACTTCAAAGGAGTTATACTTAAAGCCTGTCTTCTGAGAAATACTGAGAATATTGTTATAAATTGTAGCAGCACCTCCCCCTTTGCCTTCAGTGACAGGCATCAGCCAGTGACAGGCATCAGCCGTGGTCCACACACGGATCCACTGGTTCAACACCAGCACTGCCTCAATTGACGTGTGTGGACCACGTAAAAAAGAGTGACTCCGATGCAGTTATATTTGTATATAAATTTACACTTTCACTGGAGCACCTAACCCACCCCTACCCTAAACCTACCCACCTCTGAACAATATAAAACACGTAACAGGCAAAGATAAGTGCAGTCACAGGTATTTATTGCAAAAACTGACCATAAACAAGCAGTATAAAAGCATTACAAACAAGTCGTGTTGCATTCCAAGTCTTCTGAAGCCATACGAAGTCTTTATGCGAAGAAGAGAGTAAAACACAAGGTTTTAATCGCTGAAAATGGTCCCGCTCCGGTAACGCACTCACATCTCAAAAGATACTCCCGTCCCGTAGCATGACGCAATCGGTCACGAGACATACAAAAGCCAATAGCCGGTCACAACAGCATGACGCATTCGATCACGAGACACGCAAGAGCCAATGGCATTTCACAACCAAAGCTGATGTAAGGCTTCTTCTGGCGGTATTTTTTGAATTTACGCACAGAGACTGCAGCACACAGGAAGAGCTTTACGGCGGACGGAGATGGCGATCGCATCTATTCCTCTTACAAATCAATTGTTTTGCCTCGGAAGACTTGGAACATTAATACTTTCTGAATAAATTATGATGGTAGTTGTGTCTGTCTGTTATATCTTCTGTTTTATTGACAAATGGTAGGTTTAGGGGCAGGGGTTGGGTTACGTGCTCATAAATGTGTAATGTAATATAAATAAAACTGTTGTGGCTGTTTACATTGAAAAATCACACCCCAACATATATGCAATAATGGCAATGTTGATACCCAATATATAATTTAATTATGACGATAAAATTCCCAGTATCGCGTTGGTGACACTTACATTGGTATCACTTCTGTGAGCCCATCACGGAATTTTCAGCGATTCCGTGATGCCACCACAGATTCGGAGTTAAGGATCCGTGGTCATTACACGGAATTCTGTGAGACCAGGTTGCGTCTCACATTATCTCGGTATTTCCCATACCTTCAAATGCACTTTTGCCTCTACGGCTCTCAGTGCCTCAAATGCACTATTTGACTCTATGGCTCTTAGTGCCTTAGAGAATGCATTTTGTCCCCCCCAGATTGTGCACATCACTCAATCTATAGATGTGCACTCGTACACCTTTACACTTACAGGTGTACCTTAATTATGACACCAGTATTCTTCTGCTGGTGTCCCTCACTCACGTCTGAGTGAATCCATCGCTCTCCCCCTCCTGCACTCCCTCCGCTTACAGACAGTTCCTAAACAGAAACCAAACAAATAGAACTCAGAGGTCCTACTTTCATCTGATTAACCAACACACGTCTTTCTTTGCCCACATTCTCTTTACCATCACAGCACTTACTTTAGCCTTCCGTTTAAACTTTTAAAATGATATAAAAATTGATTTAAAATGAATTTAAAACAGTTAAGAATAGAAAATGATTATACATAAAATACAGTGCAGTCAGCTCGGACGTAGCACAGTGCTCATTCAATAAATGCACAGCTAAACAGATGAGTTTTGAGTCTGGATTTAAATGTGGCTAATGTTTTAGCACATCTGATCTCTTCTGGAAGCTGGTTCCAACTGCGGGCGGCATAATAGCTAAAAGCGGACTCCCCTTGTTTTGTGTGAACCCTTGGTATTTCTAACTGACTCGATCCTAATGATCTGAGTGGTCTGTTAGGTTTATATTCAGTGAGCATATCTGCAATGTATTTAGGTCCTAGGCCATTGAGTGATTTATAAATGAGTAAAAGTACTTTAAAATCAATCCTAAATGTAACTGGAAGCCAGCATAAGCACCTGAGGACTGGTGTGATATGCTCAGATTTTCTGGTTCTTGTCAGAATCCTGGCAGCAGCATTCTGGATGAGCTGCAGCTGTCTAATGGTCTTCTTTGGAAGGCCGGTGAGGAGACCATCACAATAATCCACCCTGCTGGTGATAAAGGCATGAACAAGTTTCTCCAAGTCTTGACTGGAAACAAAACATCTAATTCTTGCAATGTTTTTGAGATGATAGTATGCTGATTTAGTTACTGCTTTGACATGACTACTAAAACTGTCTCCAGAATCACCCCAAGATTTTTGACTTGATTTTTTGTTGTTTGACCCCTTGAGTCAAGGTATGCATTCACCTTGAGAACTTCATCTTTGTTTCCAAATGCAATGACTTCAGTTTTCTCCTTGATTAACTGAAGAAAGTTCTGGCACATCCAACTGTTAATTTCATCAATGCATTGGCAGAGGGAGTCAATGGGGCTGTAGTCATTTGGAGATAAGGTTAGGTAAATCTGGGTATCATCAGCATAGCTGTGAAAGAACCAAATTGCCTCTCTCATTATTTGACTTCGTGGGAGCATATACAGTCTAAACAAGAGCGGTGCAAGAATTGAGCCTTGTGGGACTCCGCATGTCATGGACGTCCACTTAGACTTATGTTCTCCTATACTCACATAATAACCTCTCCCTTCTAAGTATGACCTGAACCATTTGAGTACCACCCCAGAGAGCCTGAACCAGTTTTCCAGTCTCTCTAGAAATATGTTATGATCAACAGTGTCAAATGCAGCACTAAGACCTAGTAGTACCAGCACTGATATTTCTCCAGAATCAGAATTAAAGCGAATATCATTTATTATCTTAATGAGTGCTGTCTCTGTGCTGTGATGCAGACACATTTCTACATATTGTTGGTTAGGGACTGCAAAATGTACTTTGCCATAGATTAACCCATGTGATGTCTTTATGTTATATAAAATGAGAAGATATAAGAACAGTTCAAAAGAGCAATGTTGATAAATATTGTTTTATTGTGAATACAATATAATACAGACACATTGTTTTGTGGTGCATAGAATACTTTGCTATAGTTACAGTGCTACAGGCATATATGTGAATAATTATTTTAAAACTATTATAAAAATTACAAAGAAAACTCAAGTACACAAAAATAAGACGAATGTAAAAATCACAAAGAAAATATAAGTCCACAAAAATAAGAAGAATTGGTCAACAAAGTGCAAACAATTAAATTATATGAAAATTTTGAAAAATGCTAATGGCACTTTTTATACGTGAGGTATTTGGAACAGTCTGTTACAACTATACAAACAATATTACATATTGATGTTGTTGTAACATGCTTTTATAATTATTTAGATTCATGAATTAACATTGTTAAACGTGTCACTTCAAGTAGTCTTGGTTTGCTGCTTGTCCAGAACCTCAAAAAGAACTTGATAAAGCTTACGTGCCGAATCTGCTAGCAATGTAGGCGAACGAACCAAGATGCTTTGAGGTGAAGATGTATCTGTGCAGGGAGAGGTTGTACATCTAGGTGCAGCTGTCTGGGCAGGAGACAGGTCAAGGGGAACCGGTGAGGTAGGAACTGGTGAAGGCACTGTTGAGGAGGATGATGATGATGAGCAATTTTCAGTAGTGCTGCTTTCCACAGGGGTGATAGTAGAAAAAAATCCTGAGCCTGAACTTTTTTCCCTGGGAGGTAAGCGGGCCCCTAAGCCAAGATATATGCCCTGATCAACATAATTGGCAAGCGGGATCCAGGGGTGTGCTCCCCTGGGAGAACATTTTGATAAATAGTCCCTTAAATGATAGATTCTGGTGACTTTTGTGGATATAAATGGACATCATTCAGACATGAGATGAACAAACCCAATACAAGCCTATATTACAGTAGCATCTTTGTGTAGAGCACCAGAGCTCCTGGGACCCTGGGCCTGTTCATTAATCCATCCCTGCTTTTAACTAGTCACTTTTACCTGCATACTTATTGCTTGTATAGCATACTGAGACTACAGATACTACAGCCATACCAAGAAAGGTCAGTGGGTGGCAATTATAATACTCCAAAGTAAACTAGGAACTGATTAGTAGCCTAACCATTGACTTAAGGGCATGAACAAGGAGATATTCATTTTTCTGCAAAATATGCACCATTTATTTTAAATATTTTTTTGAAACAGTTACAGTGCAACAAAACCGTATGTAATACAACACTCAATTTGTTTATTCAAAACCATTTGCTATTAAGAGAACAATAATTGGCAATAATTTAAAGTGCTTCAAGAACTGAAAAACAGTGAGAAATAAATAAAAATAAGCAAATACAGTTTACTACAGAAAACATTTTCCCCTTCCTTTCCTTTTTGAACAGGTTTTTGGGTTAGCAGAACCTTTCCTTTTCAACATGTTTGGTGACAGTGCAGATGATGCTTTGGATTGGCCATGAAAGAGTGGGAAAAAACGTGTTGGTAAAGAGGATGTGGTAGCTGATGCTGAGGATGTGGTGGCTGATTCAGAGGAGGTTGTAGCTGGTGCTGAGGTTGGGGAAGCTGGTGCAAAAAGATGTTGTCTGTCTAGTGAAGAGGAGGCTGTGGCAAATGGAGGACATCTGGCTTGTCCAGAGGTGGTGGCTGGAGAAGATGAGGGTTTGTCTGGTGTTCTGGCCTGTTGACCAGAGGAGGTGGTGGCTTGTGCAGAGGAGGTAGAGAATGACACAGATGATGTTTTGGGTGGCCATTTCTTTTTCAGGGCCTGTTGACCAGAGGAGGTGGTGGCTTGTGCAGAGGAGGTAGAGACTGGCACAGAGGAGGATTTTGCTGGCCTTTTGATTTTTTGGGCCTGTTGAACCAGTTTGTTTGCCTCCTTTGAGGACTGCATCCTTGCTGCCTCACTCAGCCTTTTCTGCATTAGTGCCTGTTCAGTCTCTTTCTTTTTCTGTAAATGTAATTGGTAGTTTTGGAATGATGAAAGGCAGGCTCGCCTCAGAGGCTGGTCAATGGTCATAGTTGAGGCTGTCCTGTCCCTGGCTTTAAGTGTGGACTTGATTACTGCGAGGCTTTCATAAGTTTCCACATTCATGGAGCACCTGTCATCTTCAAGGATATCATCCATCAAATTAAATGATCCTTCCACCAAGGGGCCTGTGAAAATGGACAGAAGAGCTTTAACTAGCTTGCACATGGTCGGATACCTCACATCCCTCTCTGCCTTTTTCAAGGAAGCAACATGGCTCCACCAGTCTACATCGACTCGACAGTTGCCTTCAGTGTAGCTCTGTAGACGAAGAAGCATGTCCCCATCCAGCTGGTAGGCCCGGCATTCTTCTACCAGCTTACCAATCTCTTCTGGAGGAACAACATTTGGCAAGGCTTCTCCTAATGCGGTAAAAGCTCCAATGACTCCATCAGATTGCATTAGAGATGGAGTAAGAGCAGAGAGTGATGATAATATGATATTATCCAGGGGAAGGTTTTTTAGCAGAAACTCTGCTGACCTCATATACCCTTCTCTGAGAGAGTCATAGATATGATCAACCCATACCTTTCCCTCCACACGGGCTTTGTTCATTGCAATGTAGCAAAACTGTCCAACAGAGAGCCTCTTGTTTGGCAGTTGCAAATCCCTTCTCCGTACATCAACCTTGAGAATCTCCTTGTGACTCAGTGGGATAGCCTTTGGTCTCATAAATTTGCCCAGGAGCTCTCTTACAAGGGCCACCATTTCCACATGCACCAAATGCACCATCGGCTTTTCATGTTGGAGCTTTTTGGCAAATCTCTGAAATGTTGGAAGGACCCCTGCAAATATAAAAGACAATATAATTTAATATGAGTAATTAAAACTCACAACCAGCGTTGGGAAATATCTGAACACAAGTCTGATTATGCATTTAAAATACAATATATAACTAAATAATAATACAACTAAATTTTGCTCAAGCTAAATATTAATAGGGTGGTTTTATTAAAAATACTAGTCATACTGCTCAACAGAAGAGAAAACTTTTTGATATATTCCTATACGAATTTCTAGTCCTGTAACTCATTGGCTGTCTAAAGATGTTTATTAAAATACAACCATTCACTGCCAAAGACGTCTTTAGACGTCTTTTAAGTTTTTTTAACGGGGCAAGCTGGGGAATGATCGGGCGAAACTTGTCCAAATATACTTTGCTTGTAAATAGAGAATATACTGACAAATTTATCCTGATCGCACAAAATGAACCACTAGGTGGCAGCAGATCACTTTCATCTACAGGAGTAAGGACAATGGGCCTCATTCACCAACCGTTCTTATGAAGAAATTTGTTCTTAAAACCCACTTGCAGTTTTTACGAAGATTATGGTATTCACCAATGTATTCTTGTTCTTTGGTAAGAACAGAATCTACCAACACTCAAGAGCACTCTTACGCACATTTGAGAACTGACTTGTTTGTGCAAAATAAATGGTTATTGCATTTTCATCATATCTGCAGGTGTAAAATATAATAGAATTTAAATTACAACTATATATTTTATCATTTAGGATATTTTTAAATAAAATAAATTCCACTATATTACAAAGCATTAATGTATTTTAGAATAAATAAATAAACAACAAATAACACTTTTTCACTTTTTATACTAGCTACTAAATATAACGACTCATTTACAGTTCAACACCTTTGTGAATCTGCCTAAGAGTTTTCGTAGGACCTTCTTAAGAACACAGTTAAGAACATTCTTAGGAAGATATTGGTAAATGAGGCCCATTGTTACCTTGTTACACAGTTCTTCACAGTATTACAGTACTCCACAGTTGATGATATTCTCATTAATTTGGTTATTGTTGCTGTAGAAAGGACCTGACTGTTTCATTTGTATCATGTATAAAATGACTTAGGTCATTAGCCAGATATGCCAGTGGACTGCAACCACTTATTAACTTAAAATGTTACTTTTACTCTTACATTTAAGTTGCAATGAGTTTGCCTAGTCATAAAATACCTCTGAATAAGTCGATCATGACCTTCATTCTTTGAAACTCTGTAATGAGCACAGAGATTCGTGACTTTCGATCTTGGTTAACCTGTGTTCCTGTTCGGGATGCCACTGCCTGCTCTTGCTGAAGTACTTGTATCCTGGCCTTTTCCTCAACTGATAGCTCATGTCTCTCAAACACTTGATACAGAAGCCTTCTGTACACACACACACACACGCCTATGTAAATAAATGTATACACACCTTAATATGCTGCTAATTTACTACTTCCTGAATAACAACTAACCATTCTAAACTAATAAAAGATGGTGCATCATTAGGCCTACAGTACATCCCACAAGGGCTAAAACTAAAACAAAAAAGACACTAAATTTGTTGTTATTAAAATGATTTGCATTACCTGTATTTGTGTTCTTCTTTCGGATCCAGCACATGATAGTAGTGCACCACGAGCACATCCAGGAGCTCATTCATCCTGTTGCATACCTCCAGCATTTGAATGAATCTGTTACTGATGGGCCTTATCAAGCTCTTCGGGGGGAGGTGGAGTAAACTTTGAAACTGTGCAAAAATCTCCTTCTGTTTAGGTGATTTCTCTATATCATAATAAATATCAGAGCAAAAATCTTCCACATCTGAGCCAAACGGTCTCATGAGGGCCTTAGCAGTATTGGACACCATGTGAACAGTGTCTCCTGATATATCCAGGAGATTAGGGTTCTCCTTCCTTGCTAACGTTTCAAGCCCAGATTTCTTTCCCCTCATCACAGCACAATTGTCCAGAAGAATGCTAGTGACTTGTCTCCACTCCAGCCCATATGATTGCAGGACATCTTTTAGTTTCAGCATCAGTGCTGAGGCATTTGCAACATTAACCTTTTTGCTGGCAAGGTGCTGTGTTTTCACACTGCCTGCATCCTCGTCATAAAATCGGACCAGTACATTTAGAATCTTATCCATGCTTTTGTCCGTGGCCTCATCAATGTTAAGTGAAAACATGTTATTCTTAAGCTTGTCGGACAGATTTCTTTTAAATTCTGGCGAGATGCCGTGTGTAATAAGATAGCCCGCATGCTGCCTCGAGACAGACAGATGCGTAAGGGCGAGTTTATCCTCCGCTAATTTCTGACACAAAGTGACGAGTGGATGAGCGATTGTAAACGACAGATCAAACTCGGCAATGAAGGAGCACAAGCGAATTTTTAAATCAGCCACGCGATCGGTCATTGAGGGTTGGATATCTGCTGTGGCTGTTGCCCCCGGCAAACGTGAGGTGTGTTGAATTGCTCGGACAGCTGCTTGATGACTAGGGTCTAACTCGTGCCGTGGCAGCACTTTTTTCCCGCTAGTTCCATATAATATTTTCCTTGCGCACAAAGTGCAGAAACATGCTCCTGGTTGCCGGAGTTTTTGACACCAGCTTCCAAAGGGCTTTTCGTCTCTACCCACCTCCTCTATCCAAGACCAGCGCCATTTATTCTTTATGCCTTTATCGACAAGTTTGGTGTCTTCCCCTGGCTTCATAAAGTTGCACTCCATGACTTTGGCTACGTTTCACGCTGCCAGTGTGGGAAACACTGTCGTAGTGTATGGGGAAACACAAAACAAAATCGCACGTGGAGTGACTGCTGAATCAATCTGATTGGCCAAAACCCAAGACCAGCCCCTACCCTATTACCGATTGGCTGAAGTAGGCTTACTGGTGTGGTTTAGTGAAAGCGCCTCTCAGATCTTGGGAATTGCCAGATCACGCGAACATTTTTTTTTTCGCAGACACGTCTGTACGCCGGAAATCCGGCGTGGCGCCGGAGTGCTATCAGGCCTGTTTCCAGCACTTTCAAACTGCTTTCCAGCCGATGATTGGGGGCCACACTCTGTTCATCCTAAAAGAAAAAAAAGAAAAAGAAACATTAAGTATCAGATGTGTAAAACAATGTAAACACCTCACTTATCAGAAGATACAAGCTAAACAATAGTGTGCTACAATAGTGTGCTATTTCAAGCTAAACAGTGCGTTTGGTTAATCTTTGGTTAATAATAATTAAGAGATTAATTAATCTTTCTCTATTGTTTGCAAGAGGATCACTGCTATGAACGCTTCAGCACAAAAACTATTTTCTCTGTACATTTACTTAAATCTGATAGCAAATGTGGTACTCTACAAACTTAAATCACAGACTTAGCAGCTGGAATAACAATAGACGGTGTTGTGTGGTTACGTAATTCACTCACCTCATCGTCCATATTTGAATCCGTTTCCCGGTGTTTCACAAATTGTAATAACCAGCCAAGCTCCAAGAAGATTGGTGGTACATGTTTTACTCCACCTGGGTCTCCACTTTTACCCTGACCTCTCTTTTTGGCCTTTACAAACTTGTCTCGTAGATTCTTCCAGACCTTCTTGCAAACACTTTCTTCCTTCCCCACGGTGGTTGCAATTTCAAGCCAAGAGTTATTTGCCATCTGGCTGTCCTTATGATCACGCATAGACGGATCATAAAGATGTCTGTACTAGGGTTGTAACGGTATGAGATTTTCACGGTATGATAATTGTCTCAGAAAATATCACGGTATCACGGTATACGGTATTAAACAATCAAAACAGGTTTTTTTTTTGGTTGAACAAATGTTT
Source organism: Schizothorax lantsangensis (assembly GCA_027422415.1). Lineage (NCBI taxonomy): Eukaryota > Metazoa > Chordata > Actinopteri > Cypriniformes > Cyprinidae > Schizothorax > Schizothorax lantsangensis. The sequence goes on along the minus strand of CM049839.1, from coordinate 36,121,197 downwards.
GGAAGCATGTGTTTATTCAAATTTCATTAATCAAAAACAATCAAGTAAATTTAATCATTGAATATATATTAGTTTAACAACTTATTTTCATCATTAATAATTCAAATCAATTCATAAATTCTGGTTTGACTTAGTTTTTCTGGATTCTGTACCTATAATACAAATATACTATAAAAAATGGTGGTAATGAAATTAATGCATAAAGCTTTAACAATTCAATTAATGTTTTAATCATTATGTAATCAAATGAAAATAACTTATCCTTTTATGTTTTCGTAAAGGGCTGCACTACAGAGATTTACTAAATAAAAATGAGGGGAAAATTATATTCCTTAAATGTTTCTATAAATTATTATTATTATTTTAGAAGTAGGCTACATTATAGTACAGTCGTAATTTCTGTCAATTTCTTAGAGTTAAAAAGCAGACTTTTATTTTGACGGGTTGTAGTTAAGAGCTTTGAGTGTCAGTGTATTTGACAGTGGTTTTCTCAAATAAAATGATGAAAGGATTATTAATTGTTCTCTCAGTGTTTGTCCTCAGATAGTGAGACAGCAGGTGCTGTTAAACACTATGAGCAGTGCCAGCGCGCATACTTGAGTATGTAGTACATGACACAAAACAAACAGATTATATTTTTATATAGCAGTGTTTTTGCGCTTTAATAATCACAGACACTAGACCATGTCGTGATTTGACAGCTCTGTTTTTGATTTATTCATTAAACCATAAAATCGCGCATTTTATGTGACATCTGCATTGTAAATTCATTGTCATGACTGGATTCTGGGATTCACTCCGCATCACGGAAATCATAAGGCTTTAACCTTAAGTTATAAATGGGACATAATAACTGTATCTGCACTGAGGGATGGTGTTCTGAAACATAGGTAAACATGTTCGATGTGTTTCCTCTTTTTTCAGCCGCTTTGCACCACAGTTTTTGCGAACTGTGTCTATCCTCGAGGACAAATAAGCGTTCGTCTTTTCTATATCCAAAGTAACGTTATTCCCATACTGCCAATTTTAATTTATATTTCGACGTGAGATAGAGATAACGGCCTCTGTCTCTGATATTGTCTCCACTGTAAGTGTGGGTGGAGCAAGAGAACAGTTAAGTGGAAAGTTGTTGCCTAGGCGCAGGTGATTCTGTGTCTTTTATTTTTTCCCAATACCGTAGATAAGCAAATGTACACGGTATGATAATCGTATGTGTTTATATCGTGGTATATCGTCATACCGGTATATCGTTACAACCCTAGTCTGTACAGGCGTACCCGTTCAGCCAAAATCTCTTCAAAGCTGTTCATGTTGACTGCGGCGCCGCGCGAACTGTTCGCTCGAGTCACAAAAAATGTCGTGCACACCGCCACGCGAAATGAGGTCACGCTCACCCAAAGCGAACTTCCGCTAACACCGCGATGACGTCATATTTGGCGCGCGCACCCAAGTGAACTTGCGGACGCGTCGAGTATAAACCAGGCTTGAGCCTCAAGCATCGACGATAGATCGCTGTTTTTCGATGGAAAGCTTATAAGGAATGTATTTGCTAAATTTGTGTAAGCAGTACACATCAAAACATGTATAAAAAAACGCAGTACATACCAGATTCATCCTGATAACGAGGCACAAACGCGTCCACTGCTGTAAATCCCGGTTTAGTTAGAGAGGTAAGGGTCCACGGAACTACATTCCATCGAGCACTTTTAGTCCAACGAAACTATAACATTGTAATTTGGATGGTTATTCATTTGTTTACGTTTCATTTCTTCAGGAGAGTTATTGTTTGCATCCGTTATGGAATAAATTATGCTCAAAAACAGCGTCTTGGTGGTAAAAAAATCAACACTGTTTTGTCGCATACAGTGTTACACACAGAATGAGACCATCCAAAAAAAAAAAGTGAAAGAAGATTGTTTATTTGAATTCTGGCGTGCTCTCGTGACAGCGCGTGACGCACGCTGTGACGCACCTGTCATCTGATGGGGGCGTAACTTAGCGATCGACTTTTTGGACAAATAAACCTTTTTTTTTTTTTTTTACATTTTTCATATGTTTGCGTGTTTTGTGGGGAATGTGACTGTATCTGTATGATTACCATCTGTATGGCTGTTCATCAGCGTGTAATTACTGACCCTAAAGAATCATATCAACTTGTGGAAAATGGGCATCCGATGACCCCTTTAAAAAAAAGCTTATTTTTCAGGCTAGACCAGCCAGAGCGCATGAGCACTTTGGCGTTGATAGTGTTGCCATAGAAACGCATAATTCTGAGTCTGAGAACGTGGACAGCTTTGAGTACATCATCACGTATTGTCATCTCAAAATTACGGTAATTACGACATGGCATGAACTCAGTTGTCTGGTCTGCTGAGTTCTGTTTTCTTATAAATCAAGTTTACTTGGCATCAATTTGACACGTTACCTACTTAAAGGGCACCTATTATGCCATCTTTTACTATATGTAATATGAGTCTCAGCTGTCCCCAGCATGTGTCTGTGAAGTTTCAGCTCAAAATACCCCACAGATCATTTATATTATTTTGAAGATGCAAAAATTGAGAATAACATGCAAAAATTGGTTAAACAAGGTATAAGCGTAACTGGTACACAAGACTGTATGAGCATAAATATTGACAAATTAAGAGAGAAAAGTTACATTACAAAACATTTATTTCAACAATAAGAAAATATAAAAGTACTGACATGCAAAAAAAAAAGAAAAAATTCTGAGCATCAGAAATTTTGGTTGGATATATACAACAGCTTGAACTCAAAGGTTATACTTCCATCTTCAGAAAAGCTAGTAGAAGACTTCTGATTTTTGTGTACAGAAAAAGTGACAAAATGAAAAGATGCTTTAGTCTGAATCTTTTAGAAGAGTTTTTTTGCCACTCTTCGGCTGCAGACCGGCTTGATCAAACTTTAAGGCATTTCTACAGGAGAGATTAAGTTGAAATTAAAAAAATATATTATTTGGTATTTTAAAAAAATATAGAAAATTAACCAGTGTTAAAAAAAGGGACAAAAACGGAGACCCACAAAAAGTCTACCAGAAGTCGTACTGTTTTTGCCTGTGCTTTTCTTGGTCAGCAACAGGCATCATGTGCATAAGCTCCAAACTGGCGTTTATAGTCCTTAGCATTTCAAAACGCTCCTTCCCACGTATCTGGAAAAAAAGTAGACAAAGAACTTCTGAATAATCAAAAGTTATTTACATGAAATGTCTTTTTATAAAGCAAAAGTGATTTATAAATATTCCAGTGTTACATACATGAAGAAGGTAAATCTCATCAGTGGATTCAGGAGCAGCTGCAGGGAGTGCCTCTTTTAACTGATCTGAAATTTGACGCTCTGGTATAATTTGTGTGTAAAAAAAAAAAAAAAAAAAAAGGGTTAAAAAGCACATATTACTTAAAGGGCTAGACATTAATTTGAGGCAGTTATCAATCTTATTTCTTCCTCATTTAATTTTGTTTACTTCTCTTTGTTCCGGTAACCGTCTCCCCAGTAATTTTTTTCAGATTGTCTTCCTCTGTTTTGCGGTCGCGGCCTGGACACGCACACACTCGAACTTCAAAGCATCGGCGACCAAGAACCTGTCCACTGTGAATGTAGAACACCACTAAATGGTCAACCCTTAGAGTTCTCCTAAATAGCCGTAAAAGTTCTTAGGTAAGAGTTTCCTCTTTAAATCTATTTACAAAGATGCTGAGACCAACTTTTACTTAAGAATAGGGATAAATCTTAAGCTAAAAGTAGGGCTGAATGATTATTTGAAATAGGGTAAAAATTGCCATTAAATTGTCTGGTTTAATGCGATTATGAAATCTGTTTGCGATTATGAAAGCTGTTATGTGCAGCTTGTCAGTGAAGTATGGCTCTGTGATCAGTAATAAATGCTGCTCCATCAGAAAGCATGGCTAATTTGAGTTGCTTATTACATGCATTTGAAAAAGCAACATGCAACATCTTTCTAAACATGAGAAGCATTTATGAATCTCTTGTCCATCAAAAGACAACATTTAATAACGTTTCTACTCCAATCTCACTTCATAACTTCAGTTGAGTGTTTGAAATAAAATCCTTCTGTGAGATGTGGCTTCTTACATAGAATAACGCACGCAACGTATTTCATAGTATTCTATGCAGTGATAAAGGCTATGTCGATTAGCATTGCATTATAAATATACTTTATTATAATGAAAATTATAATAAAAACTCAGATAAACCATATATTGTTGTAATCGTGTTTATTAGTCATGTTGAATCAATTCAGCTACAGCTATAAGGATTTCCTGGACCGATATGCATTACCTTTCTTCTGCAGGGCATATTTGGAGTCTCAGCGTGAGAGCGCCCTCTGGCCTTCAGATGGAGCAGTATCTACTACTGATTACAGAACCGTGCTCCACTGACAAGCAGCGCATAAAAAAAACAACTTGCCTAATCGCGACTGCAGCTTAATTTCAATTCACCGTGCATCCCTAAGCTAAGAGAAAGGACGGGGTTGACCTCGTTGCTATGGATGATGTCAACAAGCTTACTATGCCCATAGTGATTAGCAGATAGGGGATGAGTCTCTGTTAGTGATTTAATCACAGAAATATTGTACAACAATATCATGTTACCATATTCAAATAAAGATTAAAAAAAATAAAAATGTTGCCCTATTCAAATAAAGATTTTAAAATGAAAATGTTGCCATATTCAAATAAAGATTAAAAAAATTAAAAATGTTGCCCTTTTCAAATAAAGATTTTAAAATAAAATGTTGCCATATTCAAATAAAGATTTTAAAATAAAAATGTTGCCCTATTCAAATAAAGATTTAAAAATAAAAATGTTGCCATATTCAAATAAATTGTTTTTAAATAAAAGGTTGCAAAATCCAAAAAAAACGTTTTTAAAATGTAGTCTAATTAAGTATATGTTCAGCTAATTGTCAGCCTCTTACATGTCTGCATCTCATAAACAATAAGTGGATATGCATAGATGCAACCTTTTATTAACAGACTAGAATAACATGGCTGATAGTAAGATGTTGCGCAAACAAAAAGAAAACCAAACTGCAAGCAAGAATAGCCGTTACTTCTTGCCCAAGGACATAGTTAAATTAAAGGAACATTTTCATGAAATGTTTCTAAAAGGTTTACATTCCAAAACAGATTGCCAGCAAAAGCTATTTTAGTATTGTTTGTGATTTGGTCTAAGGCAAGTTAGCAGCTACTTTTAGATGTTTTCTGAATACGTCCCCTGATCTCCATTACTGACAGAATACAACACCCGAAGGACAGAAAAGAGAGGGACTCACTCAGATGTCTCCAGGGTCAGTATGGTGAGAATTGGCCTCCTATTCATCCCACCCATACAGCTGCTGTTGCACATGAAGTTCAGTAGTATGGTGGTTACCACTGAACCCAGCTATATGGACAGAGACAAAATACAAATAATGAAGTTATTGAAAAGTCACTTTTCCAATAGACCTGTTAGCGAATACATTCAGCTACCATGTAAAATGTTGGCCTTCTAGCTCAGTTCATTTTTCTTTTGAGAGATATTTTTCTTTAACTAGGGAACCATGAGCTTCTAGGCATGTGTTAAAAGTTTTATCACTCTATGTACATTCAATTTAATAGTCCACCCAGGAATTTTTTTATTAAGAGTCGGTAACTACCAGTGAGCTATTTAAACTGCATTATTAAACAGTGATACTAGAGACATTAATTGGCATTGGTACAATGCCATGGGCTACAGTGAAATACTCATTGACCAGTCAGAAATAAGTATTTAAGGGGCGCAAGTGAGTAACAGATGGAGTACAATTGTTTTGTGTACTAAACAATCTTGTTGTAGATGTAGATACTCTTGTTGACGTCACTGAAGCTTTCAAAATGAACATCTCCATGAATTAAAAATATGAATCTTCAGAATCTATGTTGTCGCATGCTGGCAACATTGTCAGAAGTTACCTCTTAAGTCACTTAACTCTAAAAGGCTAGTGCAGATTATAAATGCTGCATTTACAAACTCAAGACTCACTGCCATGACTGGTTCGCAACATGCAAATCTCTGACATCCAAACTGGATGACCTTGATTAAGATCATCAGCCTCCCTGAAAAAGCAGAGAATGCAGACTCCGTTTGTAGCAGGCTTTTGAGAGATTTATTAATCATGCAGTGTAGATAGCATCACTGATTATTAGGGATGGGTACCGAGAACCGGTATTTGGACCAGTACGTAATTGGGTCAATACCGGACTACCGATAAGCTTCAGGACAAACAATACTGTTATCGATACTTGCGTTGTTTTATCTCCATATACTTCAATGTTAATGATGAATTAGAAGCTGCTGCTTGTCATTTTCCTTCACTGAATGATTTGGCCGATGTTTGCTCGACATGCGTGTGATATCCATGCGCATGTGCAGTGTTTGTTTTGCGTGCAATCAGTCCTGGCGGCAAGAGTGAAACGTTCGAAAGTGTGGGCTCATGTTACAAAACTAAGCGACACTAGGTGTCAGATGCAATATATGCCGTAGTGTAATAGTGAACAAAGGAGGCAACACTAGTAATATAATGAAACATTTACTAACAAAACACAACATCTATTCTACCTCAAGCCATGCGCTGTACTGTGTCTCCCGGCTCCAGCTCCAACTGCAACTCGCGAGACACATTCATATCAAATGTTAATTCAGCGGGTAGTTACACTCATGAGACACTGCACTTATTCGCAAGCACAAAAGTACATTATTTGCATGTGCTTTAAAGCATTGCCGGTTAAACATTTAATTCGCGTGCTGTTCTGAAATCTGCTTATTCAGAGCACGTACACCTGAAGCGTGTCTACACTAAAAGGCCAGTCAAACAGCACCTGATTACTTAGTTATTGTCTGATTGCGCTAATACTGTCAAAAACACACAAGGTTTACATATAAACACAGTTAGTTATGTCTAAAGTGAAAGTAAACAGTTGAGAGAAAAACAGATGCGTGCAGCTCTTTCAGTTCTTACTGCTAAATTCTGAAAAAACAGAAGTGTTAATTATCGGACCTAAAACCCCCACAAGTATTAACCTAGAACACTGTCTAACACTTAATGGCTGCTCTGTCGATTCTTCGTCATCAATCAGGAACCTAGGTGTGCTATTTGATAGCAATCTCTCCTTTGACAGCCACGTTTCTAGCATTTGTAAAACTGCATTTTTTCATCTTAAAAATATATCTAAACTGAGACCTATGCTCTCAATGTCAAATGCAGAAATATTAATTTATGCGTTTATGACCTCAAGGTTAGATTATTGTAATGCTTTATTGGATGGTTGTTCTGCACGCTTAATAAACAAACTACAGATGGTTCAAAATGCAGCAGCTAGAGTTCTTACTAGAACCAGGAAGTATAACCACATTAGCCCGGTTCTGTCAACACTGCACTGGCTCCCTACTAAACATCGTATAGATTTTAAAATCTTGTTAATTACTTATTAAGCCCTGAATGGTTTAGCTCCTCAGTACTTGAGCGAGCTCTTATCGCATTATAGTCCTCCACGTCCACCGCATTCTCAAAACTCTGGCCATTTGATAATACCCTAGAACAGTGGTTCTCAAAGTGTGGTACGCGTACCACTAGTGGTACATGAGCTCCCTCTAGCGGTACGCAGAGGAATCTCTGAATTAAATATAAATTAGACCGCGTGTCCACCAAAGCGTTTTTTTTTTCTTTTCTCGAGGCTAGCAAATTTTTTTAATCGTTTTAAATGGGAGCGTCTTTTTCATGCTGAGCACTCGGGCTTTTTTTCTCGGCGCCAAGAGTTAAAGAATGTTCAACTTTGGGTAAAACTTAGCGCTCATCACTGTCACTTTTTAGTCAGCTAACCAATCACAGTGGAGGGACTAATACGTCACACCCAGCTTGTACTACGACTGAACAACAATGGAGAAGTTAATATTGCTTGTCTCCGAGTATTTATGTCTTTACCAGATGGAATTGCGGGAGTACAATAATATTGTTATGAAAAATAATGCTTGGAGAAACATTTCATTCACGATGCATCTGCCATATTACTTCAGCGGATATTCCATATCATAGCAACCACAGCATCTCAACTGAAAAAAACAAAAATACGCTGCCCTCTCAAGCGCTCACAGCTAGGCGTTTTCAGCTGGCTTTGGTGGTCACGTGGCCTGATTGTTGTTACTTGCAGCTACACATACAGCCTGTTATTATTTTTTTTTTTTAATGAAGTACTTTTTTTCATTTAAAAGTTAAATAATAACTGTAAGTTACTCTACTTAAATGTTAAGTCAACCGGAACCGGAAACACTTCCCATAACACACGATGTACTTGTTACATCGTAAGAAGATTGACATCTACGCTAATATTAGTCTGTTTCTTTCTTATTCCGAGGTCACCGCAGTCACCAGATCAGATGGTGGATCAGCACCTAGAGACGACCTCTACAGCCCTGAACGTCAGCGGAGACCAGGACACCTAGATGAGCCCCAGAGACAGATCCCCAATGAGGACCCCGTCACCTAGACAGCCATCGGGAAAAGACCACTGGAACCAGTTGAGCCCTTACAATCTGACATTGCAGCAGTTGGAATTGAACTGCTGGGTCATCTGGCCAGAGGAGAAATGCCCCCCCGACTGAGCCTGGTTTCTCACAAGTTTTTTTTTCTCCGTTCTGTCACCGATGGAGTTTTGGTTCCTTGCCGCTGTCGCCTCTGGCTTGCTTAGTTGGGGACACCTCATTTCCAGCAATATCATCGACTTGATTGAACAGAAACGTTTTGAACTGAACTGAGCTGGACGATGCCATCACTGAATTCAATAATGAAATGCCTTTAACTGAAAATTGAGTGTTTAATCTTGTCATTTAACATTATTGACTCACTATTTTACTATTTTGATATTGTGCAGTTGCTTTGACACAATTTGTATTGTTAAAAGCGCTATATAAATAAAGGTGACTTGACTTGACTCTTAAAGGGACAGTACTAAACATGTTGCCGATTGTCATTAAAGGGATAGTTCACCCCAAAATTAAAATTCTGTCATTATTTACTCACTGTATTAATTTTTATTCTTGTGCTGAACACAAAAGAAGATATTTTGAAGAATGTGGGTAACCAAACAGATGCTGGTCCCCACTGATTTTGATAGTAGGAAAAAAAAATCACTGGGAAGTCACTGGGAACCAGCAACTGTTTGGTTACCCACATTCTTCAAAATAACTTTTATGTTGAACAGAAGAAAGAAACTCATTCAGGTTTAAAACAACTTGAGAGTGAGTAAATGATGAAACAATTTTCATTTTTGGGTGAACTATCCCTTTAATGTTAATAAAATAAAACACAAAGAGAAAAATAACTCATTGCTCTTGACTGAATAACTTTAATACAGTTGCTAAAGTTCAGCATAGGGCTGGGCGATATATCGAACGCGATTATCATGCGCATCTCATCAGTGAAGTCGGTTCCGTGATTAGCGGTAAATCTCCATCACCTGCTTTCAAATGGAGCGGCATTTAATACACAAAGCCATAGTTCACTGACAAGCTACTTGCGATATATCGCCCAGCCCTAGTTCAGCAGTAATAAAATAACTTGAAATTTTCAACAACTTTTCACATCATATCTTTTTGCACCAAATAGTATCGATAAAAGTATCGGTATATTGATTATAAGAGAAGTTTTTATTTTAAACTGCATAAACTGAGATCGCTTCCTGTACCTGTCTCCCATGCTGCTGAGTGGTTTGCATTTGTAGCCCCATGTAGCTTTGTTTTTTTCCTGTTGGAATTCTCTCTTACTGTCATTTAAACCACTAAAATATAATTTAATTCTCACCATATTTCTTTTTTTATCTACCAAAATAATTTGGCATCTTTCGCCTTTAATCTTTTATTCTAAACCGCTAGGGCCATGCGTTAGCATTCCGTTAGCCTGTTAGCTTGTCAATCGCATCTCCATTTGTGTTAACTACAGCTACTTATTTCTCTGTCTCGCTCTGTTTCTTTTCGGTCTTGCTCCATTTCTTACAAGTCCATCAAACAACTGTGGTGAGTTGGAATTACTCTACAATCACGGTGAGTAATGGGCTTCTCCTTGCATTGTCACCTGCACCGCTTGCCACATGTTCAGCATATCTGTCTTTGTCAGCAGCGAGGGATTCACATGTGATAAATGCAGGGAAATAGTTAGGCTGACAGAAGACCTCAGAACTAGAGATACACATCCAAACTTTAATTGAGGACCCTAGATACGCCTTTGGATGCTAGCTTAGCGAATCATGTACATTGTTTGGTTCCGGTTATTGTTATTGTTCCGGTTACAGAGCCCTCGCAGCAGGGTGACTGGGTGACTGTGAAGCAGCATAGTCATGGGACAAAACACCACTCTTCCGTTCCGATCAAAACATTAAACAGGTTTTTCCCCACTCAGTGACATACCCACTGAGATCCCTGATGAAAGTGCTCTAGTTACTGGCAATTCTATTGTACGGAATGTGAAAATAGAGACACCAGCCACCATAGTCCAATGTTTACCGGGAGCCAGAGTGCCTGACATATTGGCAAATTTTAAATACTGACTAATGCTAAACAAATTCAGTAAGATTGTTATTCATGTTGGCACTAATGATGTTCGACTTCACCAGTTGGAGATCACTAAAAAATACCTTTAAAGAGGTGTGTGAATTTGCAAGTATGATGTCAGACATGGTTATATGCTCTGGCCCCTCCCTGTTTACCATGGTGAAGAGGCAGACTGTTGTCACTCAATGGCTGAATGTCTAAAGCCTGTGTTATACTTTCCGCATGAGCAATCCGGACGCGTACATGGACAGCGCAGACGCGGACTGCTTGTATTTATACTTCCGAAAGCGTGCGCTGGTAGTCCGCTCTGCGGCTGTGTTCCATACATGCGCAGTAGATCGGCTTGAACAGTAAATAAACATGTGAACAAACAATTGCCCAGAGTTATTGCACATCTGGCTGTCTTTATATTGTTTTATCGATGGATTTTACCGGTTTGAGTAGCAACGGGCTTCTTCACACAGCCTGCGCATGCGCAGTTGGTGCTTTTGTAACCTACTGACGTGCGGCCACAAAAAATGAGAGGCGCGCGGACCGTCCGCGCACACCCTCCGATGACGATTTCATAGCGGACCCTAGCGAACTCGTGGACGCGGAAAGTATAACACAGGCTTAAGTGGTGCCCGCAGAATAACAGGTTTCATAGACAATTGGACGAGTTTTTGGGGCAGAAAAACAAAACTAGAGGTATTTTGTGTTGCATGGCGGGAAAGTACTTTCTCTTACAGAAAAGCCTTAAAAACTGCTAGATCTGATTACTTTTTGTCCCTTTTAGAAAAAAACAAACACAACCCCAAGTATTTATTCAATACAGTGGCTAAATTAACAAAAATATGACATCAGCAGGTGCAGACATTTCTCAACAGCATAGAAGTAATGATTTTATGAACTACTTTACTTCCAAGATCGATACTATTAGAGATAGAAATGTTAATTCTTGTGTTCATGACCTCAAGGTTAGATTATTGTAATGCTCTATTGGGTGGTTGCTCTGTGCACTTAATAAACTCCAGCTGGTTCAAAATGCAGCAGCTAGAGCTCTTACTAGAAACAAGAAGTATGACCATATTAGCCCGGTTCTGTTAAGGGTGATCTTTAGGGAAAATTACACTTAAGGTGCTTTATGTAACCAGGCACTGATGATTTCCAGGTTTTATGAAGCCCCTCCTTCAGAAATAAGCAATGGGCTCAGATTGGTTAGCTGGCCCAGTGTGTTGTGATTCGCTAAACCACTTAGTGCACGTCCAGAAACATCATACCCCTCACCACAGTGTCATGTGCTCCTGCGATGTATTGTAAACAATGGTGTCGTCAATATTGCTTATCATCAATTTGAGCCCGAATGTCACCCAGAGAATATTAGTGAAGAGGATCACACAGAACCTGTGCAAGCACGGCTCTTATAGGACATTTCAGAATGGTATGTTTTTTGTTTGTTTTTGCCTCATACTTTTAGATACGCTGTTATTTGTAAATGCTACTGCTTATGTTAGCTTTTAATATATGGTTTTATCCTGATTAAAGCTTTAATACATGATTGCGTTGTAGCATTTTTGTAAAGTAATGTTTAATTTGTAACAGTAAGAAGTGTTTGCCAGCTCGCTACCACGGCAACCACGTGCACGTCCATGTTTAACACTCCTCGTAGCTATGTGAAAAATATCTGTCTGTCTATACACAAGTGTATAATTGGAACAGTTCATTGACAGAGCTGATGATCTGAATCAGGTGAAAGAGAGATGCAGAGCAGGGGGATGTGAGGAACAGGATTAAGAACCGCTGCTTTAGAACATTGATTTTGAAACTTGTGAATCCATTAGAATTGTTAGAAGACAGAATCGTGATTCATATATGAATAGATTTTTTCGTGCACCCCTAGTTTTGACAGGATGGCAACAACCTATTCTCTAAAGCAGGTTTGTGATGTCACCAACCCGGGAAGAAGCTCATTGTAGTCCCTACCCTCCATAACTGTAGGCATTAAACTACCATAATTTTAAAAGACAATCTCTCCATTTGCATTGAACTTTCAACGTTGTAACTTTTAAAGGGGTCATATAATGCCCAGTTTCCACAAGTTGATATTATTCTTTAGGGTCTTAAAAGTCTGTAACATAGTTTGGTTAAAATTTTTCATTGGTAGTGTAAAAAACACCTTTTTTTTTACCCTCTTAAAAACAGCTCTTGTCAGAGCAAGCGGTTTTGTGTCATTCTCCTTTAAATGTCAATGAGCTCTGCTGACCCCGCCCCTCTCTTCTGAGCCCTCTATGAGGGACTGTTTACTTTAGCGCATTCATCGTGAAACTTGCTAATTAGCACATTATTAGGAAAGGCGATTTGCAAAGATTCATTTAAAAAACCTTGTACTCACTTTTTCTGGAGGTGAAGCTGGATCACAAATGATTCACGCGAACATAGACGCATTTAGGCAGATCGAGGGTGCATTCCCTTCAAAAACAAACGTAATCCTCTACAGCTGCCCAGATGACGGGAGTAAATGACGACTGCTATGTTCATTATTACATCCAACAACAAAACACCTCAATCGCTTAGGAGTCATTCTTGTCTACATCTGCTCCGGCGGTGAAACAACTGACGACAGCTCACTCAAGGCGGGTCTGAGGTAAGACACCAGTGCAGTCTGTGCTAAAACACTGCTGTCAATCAAACAATCGTGGGAGGGGCCTCCGATCTTGTGATGTCACAAGACGAACAGCTCGATTTGAGACAGGGGAAAACATATTAGGAGATTAAAAATAAAACACTGGATGGATTTTTATCATTATAGGATGGTTGTGTACTGGCACTGCCAACACACATCTCAGTACAATCAACTTGTAAAAGTGGATATAGCATTATATGACCCCTTTAAGATATTGTTTATGCTCAAACAGCAACATTACACACTAAAGTTAAAAAAGTGAAATCACAATCAACCACCCCTTTAAATTATCACGTTAAATACAAATTCAGTCATATTAAAAACATTTGGCTGCTTTTAGCCTTATGCTAGAGTTGGTTCACTTTCTGGCAATGAAACTAAGTAAATACATAAAGGGTGTAGCAACTCAATGTAATAACTGCACATAATGTAAAAATTGCACATAATGTAATAAGTATTACATTATTATTGTAATAAAATGTCCATAATGTAATAATTTTCTCAAAACGTAATAAAATATTGAGCTCATAATGTAATATGTTTTTAATGTAATAATTTTTCACATAATGTAATAGGTTATTGTATGAGAAATGTATTACATTATGAACACACTGTGGCATCTTATAATGTAATCACAGTTCATAAGGTAATACCAGCACATAATTTAAATTAATTTTTACAATATTATAATTATCTTTCAATATAATAAATTTGACCACAAAGCATAATAGTTTTATGTAAAATAAGCTATTACATTAGGCTAAAATTAGGCTTATTAGGCTACATTGTGAACTTTTTTGTGAAGAAATATTCATTTAACTCATGCTCCGTGCTGCCATTGCCTGAGGCAGATAATGCAATCTACTACATTAGACTTTGGAAACTTTTATTTTTATTTTATTTTATTTACTCCTATTTAACATGAGTTTGAATGCAATTCTGAACACAGCCACATCCTTAGTTATAAGAGGGTGTGCACACTTATGCAACCCCATTATTTTTTTATTTTATTTTTTTTACTCCACCTTTCCTAAAAGATTTCAGTTTTTAATTTTTTTTATTTAGTTGTACAGATTATAGTTTACATTAAAGGTGGAAAAAGTTCTGAAATGATTCATCTTGGTCTCAATATTTTAATAGGGGTGTGTAGACTTTTTATATCCACTGTGTGTGTGTGTGTGTGTGTGTGTGTGTGTGTGTGTGTGTGTGTGTGTGTGTGTGTGTGTGTGTGTGTGTGTATATATATATATATATATATATATACACATACACACACACACATATATCTTACAGCATGTTGACTTTCCAACAAGGGGAAAAAATACGCTGGACTTTGTTTACACCACCCAGAGAGGAGCATACAAGGCTCTCCCCCTCCCCCACCTCGGAGCCTCAGACCACATCACTGTCATGCTAATGCCTGCACACAGACCGCTCGTTAAAGTCATCAAACCAATACACAAGCAGATACAAGTGTGGCCGGAAGGGTCGTCAGAGGCACTTCAAGACTGTTTCGACACCACTGACTGGAATATGTTTAAACAGGCTGCCACATACAACAACACCACAGACCTCCAAGAGTACACAGAGACTGTCACTGCCTACATCACCAAGTGTATTGATGATGTAACGGTCACAAAGACTATCACTGTCCGGGCCAACCAGAAGCCGTGGCTGACAGGGGAGGTCTACAGACTTCTGAAGGCTCGGAATGCTGCCTTTAGAGCTGGAGATGAGGAGGGCCTAAGGACAGCTAGGGCCAACCTATCCCGCGGCATCAGAGAAGCCAAGAGACAGTACTCCAGGAGGATAGCCCACCGTTTCAGTGACAGCAGAGACACTCGGAGCCTGTGGCAGGGGATTCAGACCATTACGGACTACAAGCCCCCACCACAGACCTGTGACAGCACCATCCCCCTGCTGAACGAGCTGAATGCCGCCTTTGCTCGCTTTGAGGCACAAAACAGCACCACTGCACAGAAGACTCCACCTCCTCCCGGCGACCAGATGATGACGCTGTCCCCGCACAGCGTGAGGAGATCCCTCAGCAGGATCAATGCACGCAAAGCTCCGGGTCCTGACACCATTCCTGGGCGTGAACTGAGAGACTGTGCAGTGGAACTCACTGATGTCTTCACAGACATTTTCAACATCTCACTAAGCCAGGCTGTTGTCCCCACATGCTTCAAAGCTACCACCATCATTCCAGTCCCGAAGAAGTCATCTCCATCCTGCTTCAATGACTACCGTCCAGTAGCACTCACTCCTATTCTCATGAAGTGCTTTGAACGGTTAGTCATGCAGCACATCAAGTCTGTCCTCCCCCCCTCCCTGGACCCCTTCCAGTTTGCATATAGGTCCAATCGCTCGACCGATGATGCCATCGCCACTGCCCTCCACCCAGCCCTCACACACCTAGACAAAACGGACACGTATGTCAGATTGCTGTTCATAGACTTCAGTTCAGCATTCAACACAATCATCCCTCAACAGCTCATCCATAAACTGGTCCAGCTGGGGCTCAATACGTCGCTGTGCAACTGGCTGTTGGACTTTCTGACCGGGAGACCTCAGGCAGTACGGGTCGGCAGTAACACATCCAGCACCATCACACTGAACACAGGGGCCCCCCAAGGATGTGTGCTGAGCCCCCTCCTCTTCCCTCTGCTGACCCACGACTGCACACCGTCACACAACTCCAACCGCTTCATTAAATTTGCGGATGACACGACTGTGGTGGGTCTCATCAGCAACAGAGATGAGACAAACTACAGGAGCGAGGTGAGCCGCCTGGCCGGGTGGTGCAGTGACAACAATCTCTCTCTGAATGTGGAGACGACGAAGGAGATTGTCGTTGACTTCAGGAGAGTGCACTCTCTGCATGCTCCTCTGACCATCAATGGTGCGACCGTGGAGAGAGTGAGCAGCACCAAGTTCCTGGGTGTACACATCACAGAGGACCTCTCCTGGACCAACAACACTGCAGCACTAGCCAAGAAAGCACAACAGCGTCTCTACTTCCTCCGCAAACTAAGAAGAGCCAGAGCCCCGGCCCCCATCATGTGCACCTTCTACAGAGGCACCATCGAGAGCATTCTGACTAGCTGCATCACTGTGTGGTATGGCGCCTGCAACGCGTCCTGCCGCAAGTCCCTTCAACGGATAGTGAGAGCAGCTGAGAAGATCGTTGGTGTCTCTCTCCCCTCCCTCCAGGACATTTACAACACCCGTCTCACCCGCAAAGCCCTCAGCATTGCAGGTGATCCCACCCACCCGACACACAACTTCTTCAGTCTGCTACCATCAGGGAGGAGACTGAGGAGTCTCCAAGCCAGGACAAACAGACTGAAAGACAGCTTCATCCACCAGGCTGTCAGGAAGCTGAACTCCCTCCCGTCCTTGCCCCCCCTCCCCTCTCTTACCCCACGAATCACTGAACTCGGACCCCCACCCCACCACCACCACCCACACGAACACACACTCACACTGAGACAAGCACCGGTCACTTGTACAGCATTGGACTGACCTCATTCATTCAACTACCTCTTCTGACAGTCTGAATAAAAAAGACTGCTCCTTGTCACTTTAAATAGTCTTGATAAGCTCTTTGCACTACACCATTTATATTCTGCACTGTTTGTTTGTTTATTTCACTGATTTGCACTATCTGCCATGTGCCTTATGCCACTTTATCCATTTTTTTATATTATTATTTTCTTTATTTAATGTTTTATTTTTTTCCTACATGTCCTTATTTGTATATTTGTAATAGTTGTATTTTTGTGTATGTGTGTGTGTATATATATATATATATATATATATATATATATATATACACACACACATACACACATACATATATATATATATATATTGATTTGTACTACTTATCTGTATTTTTGCTTTCTACTGTTTGTGTTTAGTGTTATCTGTATGCACCAGGGAGTAAGAGAGTAACGCAATGTCAATTCTCTGTATGTATGTACGGTACATGTGGCAGAATTGACAATAAAGCTGACTTTGACTTTGATATACGTATATATACATATATACATACACACACACATATATATACACACATATATATATACAGTGCACAGCATAAATGAGTACACCCCCTCTGAATAAATATAAAATATGTATTTTCTTAATGATCACAAATATAATTCATGGAAAGATGGCAAAATTGAAATGTATTAAACATATACTTAATAAAAACGACAAAATATATGCCAACATTTTCTGTAAGATAAGTAAATTAGCCAATTTAGTTAAAATGAAGGACTGCAGAAATGAGTACACCCTAGATTTAATTCAGCAAATGTATAATATTCTAGTACTCAGTATGTCCTCCAGAACTTTAAGTATACTGCTCTGACCCTTCTTGGCATTGAGTGTACAAGTTCATGACAAATTTTCACATCTGTCCTGTTTAACTCCTGGAGGACGACCTCCTTAAATGCTCTGGTCTTTAATGGGGAGTTTTGCTCAGCTCGTCTCTACATAATCCCCCACAGCTGCTCAAGAGCGTTAAGACTGAGTGAAATACATGTCCACTGAAGGATTTTCACCTTGGGAGAATTAATATCTTCATTGTCATGCTGAAAAAATGCCCAATAATGCAGGGAATGAGGGGAGGGTAGCATCTTCTGTTTCAAGTTTTTGTATTCCATCACACAGTGGTGTGTGAATTCATGACAGCGTTGATAAAGCACAACTCCCTCACACCTTCAGCACTCATTCATCCCTCTATAAGAGCTTTACTACCACTGAATGTCACTGTGGGTACCAAACACTTCTCACTGTACTCCTCCTCTAGCAACAACAGAACATTTTTGATGCTTTTGGATCCGAAATGATTGACTTGGTCTCTTGAGACCAGAGTATGGATTCCCAGAAGTCTCTATTTTGTAGATATGGGCCTTGGAAGAGGTTAAATGAGTTTATTGTGCTTTGGCTACAGTAGGTAATTCTAGTGGTGACAACAACCATGCATGTCACTTCTGCAGGCTGCGTCATACTCTGTGAGATAAAGTGTCACTCTTTTCATAGCTTTTGCCGGCTCTGAGACACTTGCATGTTATTTCTCCTGCTCTTTTTCTAGCAAAAATTGACTCATCACTAAATGAAAACTTAAAGTAAAGACCTGATTATTTCAGGAGCCTTGTCACAAGTCCATTGTTTTTGAATGTCGGTGCTACTTATGCTAAATTTTCACACTTAAAATAATAATTTGGTATTCCTCTTGTAACATTGTCCTCTTTTATGCTAAGAAATAGGTCAACTGGCACTTCTCTCACAAGTGGTTCCAATGCTGCCAGCATTAAGTCTGAGTATGATTCAATGGGCTATGTAACACTTTTAATTGTCAGGAAATGACTTGTCTTTAAAAGTTTTGGTTCAATATACTTACCTGTTGATCAAAAATAACCTTAAACCTATACACTTTTTTTTTTTTAGTAACTTTCAGGAGGGTGTACTCATTTTTGCAACACAACATTTTATCACTTTGATAAGAAAATCTTATTTTGCTGAATAATTTTGACATTCTTCTTTGGTAATTGATCAAGCAGACTTGATGGAACATTATATTTCCAAAGAACCCTAACATGTCATCTAAGTAAAGAGTATTTGCTGAATTTGTTAAGTTTTAGAGGGGGTGTACTCATTTATGCTGTGCACTGTATATATACACACGCATATATACAGTGGGTACGGAAAGTATTCAGACCCCCTTAAATTTTTCACTCTTTGTTATATTGCAGCCATTTGCTAAAATCATTTAAGTTCATTTTTTTTCCTCATTAATGTACACACAGCACCCCATATTGACAGAAAAACACAGAATTGTTGACATTTTTGCAGATTTATTAAAAAAGAAAAACTGAAATATCACATGGTCCCAAGTATTCAGACCCTTTGCTCAGTATTTAGTAGAAGCACCCTTTTGATTTAATACAGCCATGAGTCTTTTTGGGAAAGATGCAAAAAGTTTTTCACACCTGGATTTGGGGATCCTCTGCCATTCCTCCTTGCAGATCCTCTCCAGTTCTGTCAGGTTGGATGGTAAACGTTGGTGGACAGCCATTTTTAGGTCTCTCCAGAGATGCTCAATTGGGTTTAAGTCAGGGCTCTGGCTGGGCCATTCAAGAACAGTCACGGAGTTGTTGTGAAGCCACTCCTTCGTTATTTTAGCTGTGTGCTTAGGGTCATTGTCTTGTTGGAAGGTAAACCTTCGGCCCAGTCTGAGGTCCTGAGCACTCTGGAGAAGGTTTTCGTCCAGGATATCCCTGTACTTGGCCGCATTCATCTTTCCCTCGATTGCAACCAGTCGTCCTGTCCCTGCAGCTGAAAAATACCCCCACAGCATGATGCTGTCACCACCATGCTTCACTGTTGGGACTGTATTGGACAGGTGATGAGCAGTGCCTGGTTTTCTCCACACATACCGCTTAGAATAAAGGCCAAAAAGTTCTATCTTGGTCTCATCAGACCAGAGAATCCTTCAGGTGTTTTTTAGCAAACTCCATGCGGGCTTTCATGTGTCTTGCACTGAGGAGAGGCTTCCGTCGGGCCACTCTGCCATAAAGCCCCGACTGGTGGAGGGCTGCAGTGATGGTTGACTTTCTACAACTTTCTCCCATCTCCCGAATGCATCTCTGGAGCTCAGCCACAGTGATCTTTGGGTTGTTCTTTACCTCTCTCACCAAGGCTCTTCTCCCCCGATAGCTCAGTTTGGCCGGACGGCCAGCTCTAGGAAGGGTTCTGGTCGTCCCAAACGTCTTCCATTTAAGGATTATGGAGGCCACTGTGCTCTTAGGAACCTTAAGTGCAGCAGAATTTTTTTTGTAACCTTGGCAAGATCTGTGCCTTGCCACAATTCTGTCTCTGAGCTCTTCAGGCAGTTCCTTTGACCTCATGATTCTCATTTGCTCTGACATGCACTGTGAGCTGTAAGGTCTTATATAGACAGGTGTGTGGCTTTCCTAATCAAGTCCAATCAGTATAATCAAACACAGCTGGACTCAAATGAAGGTGTAGAACCATCTCAAGGATGATCAGAAGAAATGGACAGCACCTGAGTTAAATATATGAGTGTCACAGCAAAGGGTCTGAATACTTAGGACCATGTGATATTTCAGTTTTTCTTTTTTAATAAATCTGCAAAAATGTCAACAATTCTGTGTTTTTCTGTCAATATGGGGTGCTATGTGTACATTAATGAGGAAAAAAATGAACTTAAATGATTTTAGCAAATGGCTGCAATATAACAGAGTGAAAAATTTAAGGGGGTCTGAATACTTTCCGTAACCACTGTATATGTGTGTGTGTGTGTGTGTGTGTGTGTGTGTGTGTGTGTGTGTGTGTGTGTGTGTGTATATATATATATATATATATATATATATATATACATATATATATATATATATATATATATATATACATATACACATATATATATATATATATATATATATATATATATATATATATATATATATATATATATATACATATATATACACATATATATATATATATATATATATATATATATATATATATATATATACATACACACACATATACATTAGGGATGTGAGATCGCGAGATCCGATTGGTCTCGTGAGAACATGACGATATCCTCGCAAAACATTTTGCAGTGTTTACGTTAGAGCTGCACCATTAATCGTTAATTTTTTTTGATCTTGATTCAAACACCCACGCAATCTTATTCCTGAATGACAACGATTCAGCTATGTCGATCACATCGCGAGTGTCAGAGGAGCATGAGAAGCACGTTTTGTCGCTGCCCATGTTGATGAATCAGAGGGTCTGCCATCATCACGCTTCCGATGTGAATGCTGTCATTCACTGATATGGGCGGCAACAAAACACGAGCGGCAACAAAACACGAGCCGCGCTCACGCTGCACTAAGACCTGTTTCACATCGTAGGCGTCAAAGACATTCAAATTTGCATGATCTAGAAAGAGCAACAGTGTTTTCAAACACACATCATTATTTCTGTGTTACAGACATTTAAATAACAGAAGTACTGGGATAAAAGTTTATAGTTTGGGTATAAATACTTGTCTACAGTAGCGATCAAAACAAAAGTATCTTAACACTTGTATCGTAAAGCTTATCTTCCGCCAGGAGGTGGCGACAACCCGTTAAAAACGTATTGAATCATTCATTCAGAAGATTCCAATATTGAAAAGTCTTTATGAAGTGAGACACTGACTCCATTTAATTTATTTTTATTTTGTTCAAATTAATATATATTTTTAAAGACTTAAGCAATGAACATTTTAAGCAATGAACAACAACCACTAGTAAATTGCGTTATTTTGTTTAGTTTTCGAATCTTTTTTTTCCAGAATCGTGATCTCCAATTTATTAAAAAAAAATTGTGATTATCAGTTTATCCAGAATCGTGCAGCTCTAGTTTACATGTTTATTACTGCATATAATTAATTAAAATAGAAGTTTAATTTCATAAAGTACAAGTTGATTTCCGAATGCACATACATTTTTTGCATTTTGTGTTTTTCAGTTGAAGACAATTTTTCCCAATATATTTCATCATTGAGATCTTTTTTTTTTAAATGTCTAAAAATCTCGTCTCGTCCTCGTGAACCGTCTCGTCTCGTGGGATAAGTGTCTCGTCATACCCCTAATATACATGTATATATATATATATACACTGTGTGTGTGTATGTATGTATATACATATAGTATCTCTATATATATATATTAGGGCTGTCAATCGATTAAAAAATTTAATCGCGATTAATCACATGATTGTCCTGAGTTAACTCGCGATTAATCACACATTTTTATTTGTTCTAAATGTACCTTAAATCAATCCTTTTCAAATTTTTAATACTCTAATCAACATGGGCATGGACAAATATGGATGCTTTATGCAAATGTACACTATATTGCCAAAAGTATTGGCACCCCCTTCTAATGAACAGGTTTGACTACTTTAGTAATTTCTATGAGTACAAATCTTAATGTTAAAGCATATAATGATATTCTAGGAAATTGTGTGCTTCTAATATTATAGCAACAGTTTGGACAGGACCCTTTTCTATTCTAACATGACAATGCCTCTGTGTATAAGACAAGGTTCAAAAAGAAAATGATTGATTCAGTCAGTGTGGAAGAACTTGACTGGTCTGCATAAAACCAAGTCCTAATCCCAGTTTAACACCTCTGGTGTGACTGTAAATGCAGACCTTGAGCCAAAAACTCATCACCAAACACCAATGACTTGTACATATGGGTACAGTCATTTTAGACACTTACAAAACTGTTGCAACAGAGATGAAATACAATTTTTAAATACATGAATTATGTTCCCATCGTTGTTGCCACAGATTTGGAAGTGCATTTTTCTGTTCTAAAGAAGGGGGTGTCACAATACTTTTGTCTATACAGTGTATGTACAAGTCATTGGTGTTTGGTGATGAGTTTTTGGCTCAAGGTCTGCATTTACAGTCACACCAGAGGTGTTAAACTGGGATTAGGACTTGGTTTTATGCAGACCAGTCAAGTTCTTCCACACTGACTGAATCAATCATTTTCTTTTTGAACCTTGCCTTATACACCAAGGCATTGTCATGTTAGAATAGAAAAGAGTCCAAATTGTTGCTATAATATTAGAAGCACACAATTTCCTAGAATATCATTATATGCATTAACATTAAGATTTGTACTCATAGAAATTACTAAAGTAGTCAAACCTGTTCATTAGAAGGGGGCGACCCAATACTTTTGGCAATATAGTGTATGTTTATTATTATTGAACGGAGCTGAACGGAGCAGACGCAGAGAGAGAGAGAGAGGTGTGTGCGTGCGCTGAGAGAGCAAGACCTTGCGCTCGCGCGGCAGTCCCAGTGATTCTCAGAAACTAGGTTTGGGCGCTTTTTTTGAAGGGGAAAAGGTCGCTAAAGGGGTCTGCAATGTTGCTAAGTTGGCAACACTGTGCATCTCCATTTCTCCAACTACGGGTAGGGCCACGAGTCAAACCGGAAATACGCGCTGCGTTAATCGCGCGTTAAAAAAATTAGTGCCGTTAAAATGAATTTGCGTTAACTTTGACAGCACTAATATATATATATATATATATATATATATATATATATATATATATATATATATATATAAATAAGGGGTGACCCCGAATAGTCGACGATTCGATGCTTCAATAGGAGGAGCCCGATTCGACTACCAATCTCACAGTTGAATATTCGCAGGGTGTTAAGATCATGCCATTTTGGCCATATGGGGTGCTCAATGTCTGATTTCACATAGAACTACTGGTTTTCTCCCAATAAGTTAATATACAGCCTATTAAGATAATGTTGTAAATAAGAATCTGAAAAGAAAGAAGCTTTTAATAAATATTTTTAACGTGCGTGAATAAATCCAACCACTTGGCGGCAAGGATTTAAATATTTTACAAGACAGAGTGAAAGACTGGATTTTTTCGATCAGGTAGGGTATAAGTGATTTCAAAATATTTCAGCCGGTTTATATATAGTGTATATAGCATTTATTTGGTATAAGATGCATTTGAGTTACGCTGCAGTAAAGCGCTTCATTGTAGTACTACGGTGATTATCTCTTCAGCGCACAGCGTGAGCAGGACAAACAACAATGCAGAATATTAATAACTATGACTGGGACTGTCATATACATAACATTATAATGAGAACACTATTATAATAAAACACTCTGAAGTTTTAGAGTTTAGTTGCCGTGTTTCTGCGTGTTGTTGCGTGAAGAACGCGTCCACAAAAGGAGTTCATTCAGAGCCTTGCAGACACGTTCATGACGTGCATTCGGGACATTTTGTGCAGATAGCCTATGAGTCGTAATATTGACGTTATGTAGTATAAATAACGAACAGTATTCTATATGAAATAAATGATGAGTTAAATCCCATTGATTAAAAACCTGCTATCAAATGCTTCACTCTACTGGTCATCTTCAGCACGCGCAGCTCAAATGCAGAACATTAATAGCTAACTGTCATATAGGCTACATAACGTTATAATGAGCACTGTTGTATAGAGCACTGTTGTAAAACAAATTGTGAATTCTTAGGGTTTCGCTGACGTTTAATGTTAACTCTTAATGTTAATCTTTTAATCAAAACATAAAACATTTATTTTTGTATACATACATAAATATATATATATTTATTAGGGTTGTCACGATACCATAAAAATGTCTTACGATACTATACCAGCTGAAGTATCACGATACCAAGTAGTATCACGATACCATGCAGTATTGTGTTAATTTAAAATTCAATTCTGCAAAATGAATCAATTTCATAAATAAATAGATGTAAATGAAAACAGACAATATTTTTCTCTGAATACTTAATGTGAATGAATGACTGGCTATTGTTATCCATGAAATTATCTAAACAAATCTTAGCACTGCACAGAAGCTGCATGAAGTGACATTTAGATGTGGCATTTATACATTTAGACTGTATTTATAATTGCATAAAGTTATGAGATTAATGTTTTAAATACTAAATTCTGAATATAGAAATATGTTGGAAAATAATGTAATATGCCTACTTTTAGATGGGAAACTTCAAACGGCCAGCAGGTGGCAGAAGTTCGTTATTGAATCACTGAGTCATTCAAACGATTCTTTCAAAATGGCTGAATCCTTCAGAAGCGAATCAAATGACTGTTTTTATGAATGGTTTAGTGAATCAGTGATTCACCCAAGACAACGCGGATTTGGATTCAAACACAGAAACGAAACAAAAACAGCACTCTTGCTCGTATCATATTGCCGAACTGTCAGGAGCATTTTTTGCTCGCATATCTTGAAATTTCCAAGTTAGCAGCATGTATATTAAAACATAACATTATAAATGAATGATATATATATATATATATATATATATATATATATATATATATATATATATATATATAAAATGATAAGAACCAAGTGCAAAGCCGCTATGTTGATGAATGGAATTGCGTTCGTGATCGCAAAGATGCTTCCAGACACGAACTATTACACCTGTTCTAGAAGTGGTCAAATTAATAAAACTGCGAGAATACGTTCTTGCAAGATATTATGATGTTGAATAAGTGATGCTTGATCTGCTGTTTTTTAAAATGACATCAGACGGTCTGAATCAGACCCTTTCTTCTGATAAACTGCAGCATGAACAACGACGTGCAAGTGCAACTTCTCATTGCAAGCTGAACTGAAGCGTCGGGAAACACTCAATACAATATAAAGCGTATACACAGACTAAACTAGAGCACAGCAGAAAGACATTTGGCAATCAACTTGTAATGTTTCTGCTGGCATGCATATTCAACGTTTGAACGTTTAAAACAGTGTTGCTGCCGTGAATACTACATATCTTACGGTACTACCTTATGGACGATACTACCGTTTAAAAAATGCGATGGCACCGCGGGTATTTTTAAGCTTTAGTATCGCGATACTACCGTAGTACCGGTGTATCGTGCAACCCTAATATATATAATATATATATATATATATATATATATATATATATATATATATATATTAGTGCTGTCAAAGTTAACGCGTTAATGCAAACTCATTTTAACGGCACTAATTTTTTTAACGCGCGATTAACGCAGCGCGTATTTTCTGTTTGACCCGTGGCCCAACCCCTTGTTGGAGAAATGGAGATGGACAGTGTTGCCAACTTAGGAACATTGCAGACCCCTTTAGCGACCTTTTTCCCTTCAAAAAAGCGCCCAAACCTAGTTTCTGAGAATCACCGATACTGCCGCGCCAGCGCGAGGTCTTGCTCTCCCAGCGCGCGCACACACCTCTCTCTCTCTCTCTCTCTCTCTCTGCGTCTGCTCAGCGCGCGGCAGAGAGAGGAGCAGCGCTTTAATTCAGTTGAACACAGATATTATGTTGCTTCTCTAATTTTACATGCAAGTATAGCCGAAATCACAGCACAGCTATTGTCTTTATCTTATGTGCATTTGATTTCATCAGACGACGGTGTGATTATCATGATTTTTTTGTGCAGATTAACATCTTGGAAGGGAGAGCTGGCTATGTCTTAATGGGTCGCGTTTCAGTCATTATTTCATATTCATTCCGTTGTCTGACAACAGAAACAGTAAAATATACCAATGAAAACAGTTTTATTGAGAATATAGCTTCATCAAAATACAGTATGTGGGCAAAGATAGGGAAACAAATGTAATAATAAATATTAAATGTACATTTTGCATTTTCAGAAGAAGAGCTGCCCTGTGTGCAAAAAATGTAGACAGGTTTGTGTCAGTAAATTGCTCAGTGCAAAGAAAGAAGTAATGGGAACCTGGAATTTCTTTTTTCATGTGTCTAATAGACATGAACAAGTTCTTTGAAAAACATCTATGACCTTTGAAACATGTCTAGTCTTCATGCTATATGTTGACTATGGTTTCAATAATAATAAACACACTATATTGCCAAAAGTATTGAGTCGCCCCCTTCTAATGAACAGGTTTAACTACTTTAGTAATTTCTATGAGAACAAATCTTAATGTTAAAGCATATAATGATATTCTAGGGAATTGTGTGCTTCTAATATTATAGCAACAGTTTGGACAGGACTCTTTTCTATTCTAACATGACAATGCCTCTGTGTATAAGACAAGGTTCAAAAAGAAAATGATTGATTCAGTCAGTGTGGAAGAACTTGACTGGTCTGCATAAAACCAAGTCCTAATCCCAGTTTAACACCTCTGGTGTGACTGTAAATGCAGACCTTGAGCCAAAAACTCATCACCAAACACCAATGACTTGTACATACACTATATAGACAAAAGTATTGGGACACCCCCTTCTTTAGAACAGAAAAATGCACTTCCAAATCTGTGGCAACAACGATGGGAACATAATTCATGCATTTAAAAATTGTATTTCCATCTCTGTTGCAACAGTTTTGTAAGTGTTTAAAGTCAAGTCAAGTCAAGTCACCTTTATTTATATAGCGCTTTTAACAATACAGATTGTGTCAAAGCACTTAACAGTATCAAGTTGGAGGATAGAGTGTCAGTAATGTATAATAAGATTAAACACTCAATTTTCAGTTAAAGGCATTTCATTATTGAATTCGGAGATGTCATTGTCTAGCTAAGTTTAGTTTAAATAGTATCTGTGAAATCAAATTTACGATAATCGCTAGAAATTAAGTGTCCCCAACTGAGCAAGCCAGAGGCGACAGCGGCAAGGAACCAAAACTCCCTCTGAGACAGAATGGAGAAAAAAACCTCGGGAGAAACCAGGCTCAGTCGGGGGGCCAGTTCTCCTCTGGCCAGGATATTATTGTTTATTCATTGTTTACTTATTGTTTTAATTAAATTTTTAAATGTATTATATTTCTATTTTTATATTGTTGCAATTTCTAACAATAATAGTATTATGTAGTTAGGTATTTTATTATTAAATTTAATTATTTGTTTTATTTTTAGCTTTATTGTATTTTAGTCGAGGTCTTCACTGGGGATATGTCTCTGGGGCTCATCGCTGACGATCAGGGCCGCAGACATCATCTCCCGGCGCCGATCCACCATCTGATCCGGACACGGACTGAGAAACAGAATAAGAAAGAAACAACTATTAGCGTAGATGCCAATCTTCTTACGATGTAAGGAGTACATCGTGTGTTATGGGAAGTGTTCCCGGTTCCGGTTGATCTAATTAATGCAGCCTAACAATCCTTTAACGGATTTGAATAATAGAAGTGTAGTAGTGTGTTAGGTGTATGTCAGGTTAAAGAGATGGGTCTTTAATCTAGATTTAAACTGACAGAGTGTGTCTGCCTCCCGAACAGTGTTTGGTAGATTGTTCCAGAGTTTTGGTGCTAAAAAGGAAAACGATCTGCCGCCCGCAGTTGATTTTGATATTCTAGGTATTATCAAACGGCCAGAGTTTTGAGAACGCAGCAGCCGTGGAGGACTATAATGCGATAAGAGCTCACTCAAGTACTGAGGAGATAAACCATTCAGGGCTTTATAAGTCATTAACAAGATTTTAAAATCTATACGATGTTTAGTAGGGAGCCAGTGCAGTGTTGACAGAACCGGGCTAATGTGGTCATACTTCCTGGTTCTAGTAAGAACTCTAGCTGCTGCATTTTGGACTAACTGTAGTTTGTTTATTAAACGTGCAGAGCAACCACCCAGTAAAGCATTACAATAATCTAACCTTGAGGTCATAAACGCATGAATTAATATTTCTGCATTTGACGTTGAGAGCATAGGTCGCAGTTTGGATATGTTTTTGAGATGGAAGAACGCAGTTTTACAGATGCTAGAAACATGGCTTTCAAAAGAAAGATTGCTATCAAACAGCACACCTAGGTTCCTGACTGATGAAGAAGAAGAATTGACAGAGCAGCCGTCAAGTGTTAGATAGTGTTCTAAGTTATTACATGTGGGGTTTTTAGGTCCGATGATTAACACCTCTGTTTTTTCAGAATTCAGCAGTAGGAAATTACTCGTCATCCAGTTTTTTATATCGACTATGCATTCCGTTAGTTTCTCAATTTGGTGTGTTTCACCGGGCCGTGAAGAAATATAGAGCTGAGTATCATCAGCATAACAGTGAAAGCTAACACCATGTCTCCTGATAATATCTCCCAAGGGTAACATGTAAAGCGTGAAAAGTAACGGCCCTAGTACTGAGCCTTGAGGTACTCCATACTGCACTTGTGATCGATATGATACCTCGTCATTCACTGCTACGAACTGATGGCGGTCAGATAAGTACGATTTGAACCATGCTAAGGCACTTCCACTAATGCCAACAAAGTTTTCTAGTCTATTCAAAAGAATGTTGTGATCGATAGTGTCGAACGCAGCGCTAAGATCCAGTAGAACTAATAGAGAGATACAACCACGATCAGATCAGATCATGGTTTTAAAATGACTGTACCCATATGTACAAGTCATTGGTGTTTGGTGATGAGTTTTTGGCTCAAGGTCTGCATTTACAGTCACACCAGAGGTGTTAAACTGGGATTAGGACTTGGTTTTATGCAGACCAGTCAAGTTCTTCCACACTGACTGAATCAATCATTTTCTTTTTGAACCTTGTCTTATACACAGAGGCATTGTCATGTTAGAATAGAAAAGGGTCCTGTCCAAACTGTTGCTATAATATTAGAAGCACACAATTTCCTAGAATATCATTATATGCTTTAACATTAAGATTTGTACTCATAGACATTACTAAAGTAGTCAAACCTGTTCATTAGAAGGGGGCGACCCAATACTTTTGGCAATATAGTGTACATTTGCATAAAGCATCCATATTTGTCCATGCCCATGTTGATTAGTGTATTAAAAATGTGAAAAGTATTGATTTAAGGTACATTTAGAACAAATAAAAATGTGCGATTAATTGCGAGTTAACTCATGACAATCATGCGATTAATCGCGATTAAATGTTTTAATCGATTGACAGCCCTATATATATATATATATATATATATATACTATAAGTATCTCACAAAAGTGAGTACACCCCTCACATTTCAGCAAGAATTTTACAAATGAAACTTGGATATATTTTAGAGTAGTCAATGTGCAGCTTGTATAGAAGTACAAATTTACTGTCCTCTAAATATAACTCAACATATAACCATTATTGTCCAAATAACTGGCAACAAAAATGAGTACACCCTAAGTGAACATGTCAAAACTGTGTCCAAAGTGTCAATATTTTGTAGGGGCAACATTGTTATCTAGCACTGCCTTAAACCTCCTGGGCATGGAATTCACCAGAGCTGCACGGGTTTTTGCTGGCATCCTCTTCCACTCCTCCATAATGACATCACGGAGCTGCTGGATGTTAGACACATGGTGCTTCTCCACCTTCCGCTTGAGGATGCCCCACATGTGCTCAATAGGGTTCAGGTCTGGAGACATACTTGGCCACTCCATCACCTTCACCTTCAGCAGCAAGGCAGTTGTCATCTTGGCGGTGTGTTTGGGGTGGTTGTTATGTTGGAAAACAGTTTCTGAAGGGAGGGCATCATCTTCTGCTTCAGAATGTCACAGTACATGTTGGAATCCATGTTTCCCTCAATGAACCGCAGCTCCCCAGTACCAGCAGCACTCATGCAGCCCCATACCATGATGCTACCACCACCATGCTTGACTGTAGGCAAGCATAATTTTCTTGGTACTCCTCACCAGGGCGTCGCCACACATGCTGGACACCATCTGAGTCAAACAAGTTTACCTTAGACTCATCAGACCACAGGACATGGTTTTAGTAATTCATGCTCTTGGCCAGGTTGTCTTCAGAAAACTGTTTGCAGGCTTTTTTGTGAGCCAGCTTCAGAAGAGGCTTCCTTCTGGGACGACGGCTATGCAAACCAACTTGTTGCAGTGTGTGGCGTATGGTCTGAGCGCTGACAAGCTGACCTTCCACTTCTGCAACCTCTAAAGCAATGCTGGCAGCACTCATGCGTCTGTTTTTTGAAGCCAACTTCTGCACCTGACGCACAGCACAAGGACTCAACTTCTTTGATCGACCCTTGCGAGGCCTGTTCCAATTGAAACCCATCTTGGAAAACCTCTGTATGACCCTGGCCACTGTACTGTAACTCAGTTTCAGGGTGTTACCGAACTTCTTATAGCCTAGGCCATCTTTGTGGAGAGCAACAATTCTAATTATCAAATCCTCAGAGTTCTTTGCCATGAGGTGCCATGTTGAACATCCAGTGGTCAGTATGACAGAATTGTACTCAAAGAACCAAATTTGAACTGCTCTAAAACAAGATACACACATTTGTATGGTCCTGTCAAGCAGACAAAAACATGAACATGATGAATAGGACATGTGACTTTGCATGGTTAAACGATGTATAGCTGTTATCACTTCGGGTGTACTCAGTTTTGTTGCCAGCTTTTTTGACAATAATGGCTGTATGTTGTTATTTTCAGAGGACAGTAAATCTTTACTGCTATACAAGTTGCACATTGACTACTCTAAAATATCCAAGTTTCATTTCTATAGAGTTGTCCCTTGAAAAGATATACTAAATTGATTGCCGAAATGTGAGGGGTGTACTCACTTTTGTGAGATACTCTGTATGTATGTATGTATGTGTATATATGTGTATGTATATATATATATATATATATATATATACACACACACACATGTATGTATATACAGTGGGTACGGAAAGTATTCAGACCCCCTTAAATTTTTCACTCTTTGTTATATTGCAGCCATTTGCTAAAATCATTCAAGTTCATTTTTTTCCTCAATGTACACACAGCACCCCATATTGACAGAAAAACACAGAATTGTTGACATTTTTGCAGATTTATTAAAAAAGAAAAACTGAAATATCACATGGTCCTAAGTATTCAGACCCTTTGCTGTGACACTCATATATTTAACTCAGGTGCTGTCCATTTCTTCTGATCATCCTTGAGATGGTTCTACACCTTCATTTGAGTCCAGCTGTGTTTGATTATACTGATTGGACTTGATTAGGAAAGCCACACACCTGTCTATATAAGACCTTACAGCTCACAGTGCATGTCAGAGCAAATGAGAATCATGAGGTCAAAGGAACTGCCAGAAGAGCTCAGAGACAGAATTGTGGCAAGGCACAGATCTGGCCAAGGTTACAAAAAAAATTCTGCTGCACTTAAGGTTCGTAAGAGCACAGTGGCCTCCATAATCCTTAAATGGAAGACGTTTGGGACGACCAGAACCCTTCCTAGAGCTGGCCGTCCGGCCAAACTGAGCTATCGGGGGAGAAGAGCCTTGGTGAGAGAGGTAAAGAAGAACCCAAAGATCACTGTGGCTGAGCTCCAGAGATGCATTCGGGAGATGGGAGAAAGTTGTAGAAAGTCAACCATCACTGCAGCCCTCCACCAGTCGGGGCTTTATGGCAGAGTGGCCCGACGGAAGCCTCTCCTCAGTGCAAGACACATGAAAGCCCGCATGGAGTTTGCTAAAAAACACCTGAAGGACTCCAAGATGGTGACAAATAAGATTCTCTGGTCTGATGAGACCAAGATAGAACTTTTTGGCCTTAATTCTAAGCGGTATGTGTGGAGAAAACCAGGCACTGCTCATCACCTGTCCAATACAGTCCCAACAATGAAGCATGGTGGTGGCAGCATCATGCTGTGGGGGTGTTTTTCAGCTGCAGGGACAGGACGACTGGTTGCAATCGAGGGAAAGATGAATGCGGCCAAGTACAGGGATATCCTGGACGAAAACCTTCTCCAGAGTGCTCAGGACCTCAGACTGGGCCGAAGGTTTACCTTCCAACAAGACAATAATAATTAGTTACATTTATATAGCGCTTTTCAAGGCACTCAAAGCGCTTTACATACAAGGGGGAATCTCCTCAACCACCGCCAGTGTGCAGCATCCACCTGGATGATGCGACGGCAGCCATAGTGCGCCAGAACGCCCACCACACACCAGCTTACTGGTGGAGAGGAGACAGAGTGATGAAGCCAATCAGTGTATGGGGATGATTAGGAGGCCATGATGGTCAGAGACCAATGGGCAAATTTGGCCAGGATGCCGGGGTAACACCCCTGCTCTTTTTCGAAGGACATCCTGGGATTTTTAATGACCACAGAGAGTCAGGACCTCGGTTTAACGTCTCATCCGAAGGACGGTGCTTTTTACAGTATAGTGTCCCTGTCACTATACTGGGGTGTTAGGACCCACACAGACCACAGGGTGAGCACCCCCTGCTGGTCTCACTAACACCTCTTCCAGCAGCAACCTAGTTTTTCCCAGGAGGTCTCCCATCCAGGTACTGACCAGGCTCAACCCTGCTTAGCTTCAGTGGGAAACCGGTCTTGGGCTGCAGGGTGATATGGCTGCTGACGATGACAATGACCCTAAGCACACAGCTAAAATAACGAAGGAGTGGCTTCACAACAACTCCGTGACTGTTCTTGAATGGCCCAGCCAGAGCCCTGACTTAAACCCAATTGAGCATCTCTGGAGAGACCTAAAAATGGCTGTCCACCAACGTTTACCATCCAACCTGACAGAACTGGAGAGGATCTGCAAGGAGGAATGGCAGAGGATCCCCAAATCCAGGTGTGAAAAACTTGTTGCATCTTTCCCAAAAAGACTCATGGCTGTATTAAATCAAAAGGGTGCTTCTACTAAATACTGAGCAAAGGGTCTGAATACTTAGGACCATGTGATATTTCAGTTTTTCTTTTTTAATAAATCTGCAAAAATGTCAACAATTCTGTGTTTTTCTGTCAATATGGGGTGCTGTGTGTACATTAATGAGGAAAAAAAATTAACTTAAATGATTTTAGCAAATGGCTGCAATATAACAGAGTGAAAAATTTAAGGGGGTCTGAATACTTTCCGTACCCACTGTATATACATACACATATATATATATATATATATATATATACACACACACACACACACACAGGTGCTGGTCATATAATTAGAATATATAAAAAAAGTTGTTTTATTTCACTAATTTCATTCAAAAAGTGAAACTTGTATAATGTATACATTCATTCCACACAGACTGATATATTTCAAGTGTTTATTTCTTTTAATTTTGATGATTATAACTGACAACTAATGAAAACCCCAAATTCAGTATCTCAGAAAATTAGAATATTACTTAAGACCAATACAAAGAAAGGATTTTTAGAAATCTTGGCCAACTGAAAAGTATGAACATGAAAAGTATGAGCATGTACAGCACTCAATACTTAGTTGGGGCTCCTTTTGCCTGAATTACTGCAGCAATGCGGCGTGGCATGGAGTCGATCTGTCTGTGGCACTGCTCAGGTGTTATGAGAGCCCAGGTTGCTCTGATAGTGGCCTTCAGCTCTTCTGCATTGTTGGGTCTGGCATATCGCATCTTCCTCTTCACAATACCCCATAGATTTTATATGGGGTTAAGGTCAGGCGAGTTTGCTGGCCAATTAAGAACAGGGATACCATGGTCCTTAAACCAGGTACTGGTAGCTTTGGCACTGTGTGCAGGTGCCAAGTCCTGTTGGAAAATGAAATCTGCATCTCCATAAAGTTGGTCAGCAGCAGGAAGCATGAAGTGCTCTAAAACTTCCTGGTATACGGCTGTGTTGACCTTGGACCTCAGAAAACACAGTGGACCAACACCAGCAGATGACATGGCACCCCAAAACCATCACTGACTGTGGAAACTTTACACTGGACCTCAAGCAACGTGGATTCTGTGCCTCTCCTCTCTTCCTCCAGACTCTGGGACCCTGATTTCCAAAGGAAATGCAAAATTTACTTTCATCAGAGAACATAACTTTGGACCACTCAGCAGCAGTCCAGTCCTTTTTGTCTTTAGCCCAGGCGAGACGCTTCTGACGCTGTCTGTTGTTCAAGAGTGGCTTGACACAAGGAATGCGACAGCTGAAACCCATGTCTTGCATACGTCTGTGCGTAGTGGTTCTTGAAGCACTGACTCCAGCTGCAGTCCACTCTTTGTGAATCTCCCCCACATTTTTGAATGGGTTTTGTTTCACAATCCTCTCCAGGGTGCAGTTATCCCTATTGCTTGTACACTTTTTTCTACCACATCTTTTCCTTCCCTTCGCCTCTCTATTAATGTGCTTGGACACAGAGCTCTGTGAACAGCCAGCCTCTTTTGCAATGACCTTTTGTGTCTTGCCCTCCTTGTGCAAGGTGTCAATGGTCGTCTTTTGGACAACTGTCAAGTCAGCAGTCTTCCCCATGATTGTGTAGCCTACAGAACTAGACTGAGAGACCATTTAAAGGCCTTTGCAGGTGTTTTGAGTTAATTAGCTGATTAGAGTGTGGCACCAGGTGTCTTCAATATTGAACCTTTTCACAATATTCTAATTTTCTGAGATACTGAATTTGGGGTTTTCATTAGTTGTCACTTATAACCATCAAAATTAAAAGAAATAAACACTTGAAATATATCAGTCTGTGTGGAATGAATGTATACATTATACAAGTTTCACTTTTTGAATGGAATTAGTGAAATAAATCAACTTTTTGATGATATTCTAATTATATGACCAGCACCTGTAATGTGTTTTTTCTCTTGACTTGCACTTCGCAACGACACGAGCTTGTTTCTGCAAAGATGTTCAGCATGTTTTCAACAAAAACGTCTGATGTGTTTACGTTTTACGTGGCGTGAGGACGTGAAAAAGCTACGCTAAATCCGGTCTGACCGGATCTGACCGGTAAGACTGAAATCTGACCGGTCAGACTGAAACGGATTTCCAGAAATGCGATTTGATTAGGATTCCAAACCACATACGAATATAGCTCGAAACAGATTTGCACAAATCAATTTCATGTATTTCTTTGCCATTCAGACTATCTAAATATGATCGGATTTCAATCGGATTTGCACAAAAATCGGATTTGGGCTGATAGTCTGACCGAGGCTTAAGTTGAGTGGTCTAAATGTACTTATATGTATTTATATATTCTGTGGAAGCGTAGGACCAAGAAATGTTCGTCCAATCAAAATGTTCAGTCCGAACATAATGAGACTGTATATTTGCTTACCTCTGCCACCTTGTTCGCGTAGACAGGATACGTCATCAGCGTGTTCACGTACACTATGCAGACAGAGCGAGAATGGCAAGCAAACATCAACAACCTGACCTTCCTTCCTGGTATAGTAGCACTGTTACTAACTGTACTAGAAAGTTTTCTCACCGGTGAATGACACATGATGTCTCTGGACGTCTGGTCTGTGTGCATGCGTTCAGGAGGCGTGGTTTTGGATGACGATTTGCAGGGAGGGTGGGACGTACGCTTTCAGTGCTATCAGGCTAAAGTTAGCATTTTCCAAGATGTCATTTTGCACCTTTAAATAAATTAGCACGATAATATTGTGTATCAGCGATCTCACAGGCTGACAATTAGGGCTGGACCCGATTATTCGATTATTCGTTCGGTGGGTTGGCATTCGACTTTCAATTTTGAGATTCGAATTTCGAATATCCGTTTTTTTTGAACACCTGGCATCCCCCGCGAAACTGTTCTCAACTTGTCCGCCTGGCTGAACATCTGCACCAGCAACAGACCGTTCGCCAATGAAAGACGTTCGTGCTGACCTATAGCTGCATATATTTCATGAAAAATCTTCTATAGCTATAAGCGCGCTTGCCGCACATCTACATTTGAAATAATGAACTTAAGCTGCAAAAGACGCGACATGTGAACGGACCCTCTGCTATAACAAAACCGAATGCGATGCATGCGTTTTCTTTCTGTCAACTGTCCCAAGATGCGAGCGAAAGTCTTGGATCAGCATGCAGTAGCTCTTGTAGTGCAGACGAGATGCGCTGATGTGAAGCCGCTTTGAGAGAGTGAAAGAGAGAAGACACGGTCCAGCTGAATCACTCGCGCTGTTTTCAAATGACTTAATCTGAATGATTTAATCTGATAGTTTGTGTGGATTTATTTACTCATCTAACCTACATGCTATTTTCAATAAATGTTTGCAGGAATTTCACTCATTATAAACTCGAAAGCTGCGGGAATGAGTAAAACTATGCGATATACACATAAATTCAGGACCTGATTAAATATAACTATTATACAGAAATAAATATAACTATTATACAGAAATTTGTGAAATAAAATTCCATGACTTTAACAAAACTTTTCACGCTGTTCTGTAGTTTATTAAAAGTTTATTAATTCTGAACGCGTCACGTGTCCATATTGCACCAAAATGGACACTGCGTCGCAGCAACACGCCCGCCACGCGTGAAGTCGATTGGATGAATGGTTTTCGACATAAAAATGCAAGCAGACAGGCAGACGCACAGAGATTCCTGCCTTTATTAGAGAGAAAAATATGTTCAGGCCCCTCCCTCCGAAGCTTCGAATATTCGATGTTGATTTATACCGAAGCTTTGAAGCTCAAAAAATGGTATTCGGAACAGCCCTACTGACAATTGAGCATATCGCCCAACACTAGATGATTCCATGTTGCTGACAACTTCAGATGCATAGGAGTAGGCATGTTCCAGAGACGATCTTGGCACCCTTTCTCCCAAAGACTCAACACAGGCCAGCGAGCTGATTCGCATCCTGAGCTTGGATTGGTCGGCTCCAGCCCTCCCGCCTGCAGCCACTTAGGTGAGTGGTACCTGCCAGGACGCTGTCAACGATCCTCCCGCCAGAGGCCAACTCCGTTCTTCCCGGAAGTTCACAATGAACAAACCAGGATGTGGCGTGCCCCCTACTTGGCGCACTTTCATTCCTCCACTTCTGACACCCACACCTCACTGAAGAGAACGGTTTATGGCAAGTTGGAAGAGATGGAAGAGGTGGGCTTTGTACATCTTTGCCCTTCATCGACCCTGGGATTGAACGCCCATGTGGTGCATCCATCCAAGCCCTGCAGGACCACCTCCGCTCTAGTGGGCAGGGCTTATTCAATGGCTGGCTCAGCGTTTCATATGATGGTGGTGCTATGTTTTTTTAGGCAAACTTATCCACACAATGGATGAGTCTGGCCCAAGTTTTAATGCCTTTAAGGAGCTGTGCACAATGACTGACCTGGCTCTGTGCACTACGAAGGCCACTGCTCAGGCAACCGACAAGGTAGTAGGGTTGTCACGATACCATAAAAATGTCTTACGATACTATACCAGCTGAAGTATCACGATACAATGTGGTATTGTTAATTTAAAATTCAATTCTACAAAATGAATCAATTTCATAAATAAATAGATGTAAATGAAACAGACAATATTTTTCTCTGAATACTTAATGTGAATGAATGACTGGCTATTGTTATCCATGAAATGATCTAAACAAATCTTAGCACTGCACAGAAGCTGCATGAAGTGACATTTAGATGTGCATTTATACATTTAGACTATTTATAATTGCATAAATAATGTTATGAGATTAATGTTTTAAATACTAAATTCTGAATATAGAAATATGTTGGAAAATAATGTAATATGCCTACTTTTAGATGGGAAACTTAAAACGGCCAGCAGGTGGCAGAAGTTCGTGATTGAATCACTGAGTCATTCAAACGATGCTTTCAAAATGGCTGAATCCTTCAGAAGCGAATCAAATGACTGTTTTTATGAATGGTTTAGTGAATCAGTGATTCGCCCAAGACAACGCGGATTTGGATTCGAACACAGAAACGAAACAAAAACAGCACTCTTGCTCGTGTCATATTGCCGAACTGTCAGGAGCATTTTTTGCTCGCATATCTTGAAATTTCCAAGTTAGCAGAATGTATATTAAAACATAACATTATAAATGAATAAAAAATATATATAATGATTGATAAGAACCAAGTGCAAAGCCGCTATGTTGATGAATGGAACTGCGTTCGTGATCGCAAAGATGCTTCCAGAAACGAACTATTACACCTGTTCTAGAAGTGGTCAAATGAATAAAACTGCGAGAATACTTTCTTGTAAGATATTATGATGTTGAATAAGTGATGCTTGAGCTGCTGTTTTTTTAAAATGACATCAGACGGTTTGAATCAGACCCTTTCTTCTGATAAACTGCAGCATGAACAACAACGTGCAAGTGCAACTTCTCATTGCAAACTGAACTGAAGCGTCGGGAAACACTCAATACAATATAAAGCGTATACACAGACTATACTACACAGAGCACAGCAGAAAGACATTTGGCAATCAACTTGTAATGTTTCTGCTGGCATGCATGTTCAAATGAACGTTTTAAACAGTGTTACTGCCGTGCATACTACATATCTTACAGTACTACCTTATGGACGATACTACCGTTTAAAAAATGCAATGGCACCGCGGGTATTTTTAAGCTTTAGTATCGCGATACTACCGTAGTACCGGTGTATCGTGCAACCCTACAAGGTAGACTCCCATGTTCCCCCCACAGGTTTATTCTCCACTGCCATTGGTGGTTTGCGGAGCATGTCATTGCAGGCCATGCGTTCCTTCCTGCCAAAGCGTTCTAGCTCAGCAGATGGTTCAAATCACCAGAAATACTGTTCAATACTCAAATCATCCATACTCCCAGCAGCCTGTGAAGCCCCAGCCTCAGTCCAAGTCTGAACCTCGGCTCCAACAGTGCTCTCAGACAGCTCAACCCTACCCATTTCCTAAGCACTAGGGACCCTGCCCCATAGTGACATGGGACCCTGAGCTGCAGAAGCCGTCCTGATCTCAAAGTAAAGAGGAAGAGGAGATGGTCAGGTCCCACCAAGGCCAGACTGCCCTCAAACTAAATCTCCATTCCCCCACTTAGCTCCCTTCCCACTCAGTGCAACTTACCACTGTATATAGCAGTCAGCTCCACCCTTTTTGGTGGGCTGAAGTGCCATTTGTTTGTGTAGCTACACAAATGAAAACAAATCAGGCTTCAGTATTTAGAGTAAACACGAGTTTCCCCATAAGCATCTCAGACACAAAGCTCATTCCCTTATCTCAGGGAACTGATATTACGTTAGTAACCAAAGCATTTCTGTTGATTATGGTATGATTGTAGCTAAGTAAAATATCCTGTTTTTGTGAAAGAAAAATGTTAGGTTATCTGATCGACTAACGGGACTCGCGTCTACCTACCTGTACAGAATCACCTGTAAAGAATCAGATATAATATCTTTGGGAATTCTGCCAAATTTGACAAATAGTGTAAACCAGTTTTAGTTTCATGTCAAGCAACAAGGTCTAAGTTTTTTTTTTTCATTTAAAGGGGGTCATCGGATGCCCATTTTCCACAAATTGATATGATTCTCTGGGGTCTTAATGAAAAGTCTAAAATACTTTGGTTAAAATTTCGCAATGGTAGTGTAAAAACCCCTTTTTACCACGTCAAAATCAGCTCTGTTTTTAACAAGCCATTCTAGTCCATGTTGCTTTAAATACTAATGAGCTCTGCTGACCCCGTCCCTCTCTTCCATGGGGTGATGAGCAGCAGTACGGTTTACTTTAGCCGCGAAACTGGCTAAATAGCACGTTATTAGGAAAGGCGATTTGCAAAGATTCAGAAAAAAATCCCTTATACTTCTTCTGTAGATGAAGCTGGATTACGAATGATTCGCGCAAACAGATGCATTTAGGCAGAACGGGATCGGCGCATTCCCTTCAAAATGAAAGTAACGTTAATCCTCTGCGTCTTCAGCGGCTCAGATGTCGGGAGTAAATGACAACTGCTATATTCATTATTACATCCAACAACAAAACACCTCAATCGCTTAATTGGAGACGTTCTTGTCTTCCCCTGCACCAGAGTCGACGCAATGGCAGACTGATGACAGCTCACTCAGGGCGGGTCTAAGGTAAGACGGTCTCGTCAATCAACTATTGTGGGAGCGGTCTGTACAGAACTGTCATTCTGACAGGAATCTCAGAACAGCATGATTTGAGAAAGGGGATTTTAAAATAGGGATTTAAAAAAATAAACACTGGGTGGATTTTTATCATTATAGTATGGATGTGTACACACACTTCCAACACACATTTATGTTCAAACAACTTGTAAAGTGAATATTTTGTAAGCCAATTTTTTCTTTACATTTGTTTTGAATTTTGCAAAAAAACATAATAAAATTAATATAAGAAAATCAAGTAGGGCCTATTTCAGAGACTGTAATTTAAAAAAAGTGCCTATATTTTTATGTATAAAATGATGCTGCAAAATGAATATCCTGATATGTTTCATGTAACGAGAGTAAAAAGCCAATAGATCAGAATTTGTGAATGGTGTGCTAAATTCTGCAGTAACCCCTCACTGCAGAACAAAGATCCAGGGGGAGGGGTTGGATCCACATCCAGGGGGTGGAGATTGGTAGGTTTAGGGGTGGAGATGGGTAGGTTTAGGGGTGGGGATGGGTGGGTTTAGGGATCAGGGGGTGGAGACGGGTAGGTTTAGGTCTATGTAAGGTGGGAGGAGTTGGATCTAGATTCAACTCCGCCCCCTGGATCTTGTGTTCTGCTGAGGACGCCGCTTTTTCCCTCCTGCCCTACGCGGGACGCTCGCTTTTTAACTAAAGGGGACCTAACGCACACAGTTTCACCCAATCTCATGATCTTTAACTATTTCTCGAGTACCAGTTTCACCCAATCTCATGTACTACATCCTTCATATCTCCAAAGTCTTTAGTTTTATCATATTTATAAAAGAAAAACACAGATTTACGATTCTTTCCGAAAAAAGCCAAGCAGATTTCCTGGAGGCGTGCCGTGTCCGAAAAAAGCCGGAGCTAAAGAGTGACAAG
Source organism: Schizothorax lantsangensis (assembly GCA_027422415.1). Classification (NCBI taxonomy): domain Eukaryota; kingdom Metazoa; phylum Chordata; class Actinopteri; order Cypriniformes; family Cyprinidae; genus Schizothorax; species Schizothorax lantsangensis. The sequence goes on along the minus strand of CM049839.1, from coordinate 36,079,658 downwards.
CACTGCGCCGATCGCCAACAAAACAGAGACATTTGATGCCGTTTCACTTACCATCTGCAGTTCTGAATAGGGATGGGTACCGATCGGTATTAATCGGTCTCGGGCTAAATTATGAAAGACCGGAGTATCGATAAGCTCTGACGTTATCGGTTCTGCTGTCGGTACTGGAGAAATTAAGAAAACACATAAATTTATTGTTGCTATATATACAGTGGGTACGGAAATCGGTTCTGCTGTCGGTATTCAGACCCCCTTAAATTTTTCACTCTTTGTTATATTGCAGCCATTTGCTAATCATTTAAGTTCATTTTTTTTCCTCATTAATGTACACACAGCACCCCATATTGACAGAAAAACACAGAATTGTTGACATTTTTGCAGATTTATTAAAAAAGAAAAACTGAAATATCACATGGTCCTAAGTATTCAGACCCTTTGCTCAGTATTTATAGAAGCACCCTTTTGATTTAATACAGCCATGAGTCTTTTTGGGAAAGATGCAACAAGTTTTTCACACCTGGATTTGGGGATCCTCTGCCATTCCTCCTTGCAGATCCTCTCCAGTTCTGTCAGGTTGGATGGTAAACGTTGGTGGACAGCCATTTTTAGGTCTCTCCAGAGATGCTCAATTGGGTTTAAGTCAGGGATCTGGCTGGGCCATTCAAGAACAGTCACGGAGTTGTTGTGAAGACTCCTTCGTTATTTTAGCTGTGTGCTTAGGGTCATTGTCTTGTTGGAAGGTAAACCTTCGGCCCAGTCTGAGGTCCTGAGCACTCTGGAGAAGGTTTTCGTCCAGGATATCCCTGTACTTGGCCGCATTCATCTTTCCCTCGATTGCAACCAGTCGTCCTGTCCCTGCAGCTGAAAAACACCCCCACAGCATGATGCTGCCACCACCACGCTTCACTGTTGGGACTGTATTGGACAGGTGATGAGCAGTGCCTGGTTTTCTCCACACATACCGCTTAGAATTAAGGCCAAAAAGTTCTATCTTGGTCTCATCAGACCAGAGAATCCTTCAGGTGTTTTTTAGCAAACTCCATGCGGGCTTTCATGTGTCTTGCACTGAGGAGAGGCTTCCGTCGGGCCACTCTGCCATAAAGCCCCGACTGATGGAGGGCTGCAGTGATGGTTGACTTTCTACAACTTTCTCCCATCTCCCGAATGCATCTCTGGAGCTCAGCCACAGTGATCTTTGGGTTCTTCTTTACCTCTCTCACCAAGGCTCTTCTCCCCCGATAGCTCAGTTTGGCCGGACGGCCAGCTCTAGGAAGGGTTCTGGTCGTCCCAAACGTCTTCCATTTAAGGATTATGGAGGCCACTGTGCTCTTTGGAACCTTAAGTGCAGCAGAATTTTTTTTGTAACCTTGGCCAGATCTGTGCCTTGCCACAATTCTGTCTCTGAGCTCTTCAGGCAGTTCCTTTGACCTCATGATTCTCATTTGCTCTGACATGCACTGTGAGCTGTAAGGTCTTATATAGACAGGTGTGTGGCTTTCCTAATCAAGTCCAATCAGTATAATCAAACACAGCTGGACTCAAATGAAGGTGTAGAACCATCTCAAGGATGATCAGAAGAAATGGACAGCACCTGAGTTAAATATATGAGTGTCACAGCAAAGGGTCTGAATACTTAGGACCATGTGATATTTCAGTTTTTCTTTTTTAATAAATCTGCAAAAATGTCAACAATTCTGTGTTTTTCTGTCAATATGGGGTGCTGTGTGTACATTAATGAGGAAAAAAAATGAACTTAAATGATTTTAGCAAATGACTGCAATATAACAAAGAGTATATGTATATACTTTCCGTATATATATATATATATATATACACACATTATCTTGCAAATTCTCTCTCACCAGAGTTGCCAGCTGTTTTAATGTGCAATAATATTCAAACATTTGTCTATTATGCATTTTTGCTATTCGCAATTCAGAAGCGAGATCGCGCTCACGCGGAAGAGCTTCAGCACGTGCAACATGAAAGCTCCGTTTAATTATGACGAGAGAACTAACTATTCAAACATCTGCTTACGATTTAGGCCTGTGGCTGTTATATTAAGATACGTTTTTTTTTCGATTTTGGCTTCTAAGGATTATAGCCGCGTTTCTTCTAGCACAACTTCCATCCCTTTACAGTGGTGCGCATTCGTTCCTCCCTAACCAAAACTTAACGTCAGAATCATCATTGGTAATTGTTGTAAGATGCCATCTTTACTGTTGCTAAATTGCGAGACATGTTTGCTAATAAAACGTAGAAAGTACAATCCGCGTGAGAGAAGCTGTTCCCCAGGTTGAAATGTGTGTGTGTGTGTGTGTGTGTGTGTGTGTGTGTGTGTGTGTGTGTGTGTGTGTGTGTGTGTGTGTGTGTGTGTGTGTGCGTGCCTGCGCAGCACGCTCCAAAACGGACAGGCAAATTACAGTTTGAGCTTCGGGCGCGTCCAAACGATCAAATACACACAAAATATGTCCAAATGGCCGGCTACGAGAGTATTCACTTAAACACAGTTTATGTCTTAAGTGGACCAGAACAGTTGGGAGAAAATCCGATGTGTCAATATTTTGTCTTAATGACAGACTGGCGCTTGGACCATCAATGTTAATCAAAGAACAAAATGTGAGAGAAAATCCCCCACGGCTCTTAATCTGAATAACGTTATAGCTTTAATAAGCATTAATCTATCAATACAGTGAAAACTATGCAGTGTTCATTTACATTTGATTACTTTTTAGATTTCTTTTGTAGCTATTACTTACCTGAACATTAACATTATTAGACCTTCATGGAAAAATGAAAGCACTGTTTATTTCATTTGTATATTTGTTTTATTATATTTGTCAGTTTTTTTTAACTTTGTTTCTGGTTATCTTTCCCTCACAACCAAAAACACACTTCTTTAGAGACATTCTTCCCGAGCGAGTACCGTGCAGTGCAGCCGAATGAAGCGCGTTGATGGGCGCGCTCTCGTTCTCTCTAGTCGATGCGTGCACGGCGCGTTCTTCAGGGAGAAATGCCCATATAAGGAGTTCCACCGTCGTTTACGTCATCAAGAACAACGATCGAAAAAAACTCTCCGAAACTTGTACGAACCCGGAAGTGAGATTTTTGGCACAGAAATACTGTTATACGTCCAATTTTTTTTTTTTTAAACTTTGTCCATGCTTAGCATGAGAATCCAACTCTTTAACAGTGTAAACAACTCTGAATGCATGAAACAGCATTGTACCCCCCCTTTAAACTTTATTGCAGCAAGAAAACGATAAGAGAGATCTTTAGATAAAAATAATGTCATTATCACGGGAAATGTGAATCATTGTCCATCATTTTGCAATCAGTGATAAAGACAAACACGTCGCAAAATTATAAATATTTAAGTTTTAAACCATCTAAATTTTAAATCTAGATCCAACTCCGCCCCCTGGATCTTGTGTTCTGCAGTGAGGACCATCTCAAATTCTGGGGTACCTGTGGAGACTCATAAGGCAGCGTCACACTATGCCTCTTGGTGTTTGGATCCTCATGATACTGGACTTTCTGACTGCCCTCCACACGGATGAGATGGCTACGATGGGAAACACCTGAGAAAAGATGAGGCCAAACAATATAAACCAAATTATATGAATACTCACCGGCACAATTTGACACTACACTGGCTGCTCACTTTCTAACACCTACTTCAGCTTGTATTATTCAATACAAATCATTAAGAGTTGTTTTTACAACTAGTCATTCTAATTTAACCTGTTAACCTGCACCCCCCCATTTTGGGCCTCACAGCTGAAAATGACCTACCTAAATTAAAATGGTAACATTTCCTAATGTGCTACACACAATTTATGCATCTTTGGAAAGAAGACACTCTAGGCTTTACTATGCATCATCCAGAGTTGATAATGCTCAAAAAAATAAAAAGTTATAGATACTGAAGTGCCTTGAAAAATGTTTTACCACACTGAATGTTTTTATTATTTCATAAACAAATACATGAAATAAGTCCAGGAGCAATCCAGAAAAGTAATGGGTTGAAAGTCACATGTCTAATGAGTTTATATTTCAAATTTGAAGAAAATGCCATGAAAAATTAGATTCTTGCAATCATTTTTCTGAGAATATTTCCAGATACCCCCCTCCCCGTTTAATGAAAATTACCACCAAATGTATTGAAGAATTCCACAAACTATTTTAGTCATTATACATAGTTTTTCAATTATAAAATAGACAATTTTAGACATCATATAAGTGACTTATTTGAGCACTAAAAATACAATAAGAATAATTTGAGTAATAAAGAAAAAAAGAAGAATTTGCTTTGTATGTAGTAGCCTACATACTCAATACTCTGCACTGCCAGACATAAACTGATATTGCCAGACATTCACACTGATTGCAGTCAGTAATCACACGCTGATGTTCGTTCATACAGATGATAATCATACAGATGGGCCATATCATCAATAATAGCCGGTCATTGACAGCATTCTGATAGCAGTCATATAGTCGGTAATTACACACTGATGTGCGTTCATATAGATGGTAATAGTCATGAGGGAGCGCCAGAATTCAAATGAACAATATTCCGCGTATCTGTGACTTTTTTTTTTTGGATGATCTCATTCTGTTTGGGACATTGCCTGCTACAAAATCATGCTGTTTTTTTTACCACCAAGACGCTGTTTTTGAGCGTAATTTGTTCCATAACGGACACAGACAATAACTCTCCCTGAACAGATGAGACGTAAACAAAGGAATAACGATCCAAATTACAAGGTTATTGTTTCTTTGGACTAAAAGTGCTCTTTGGGATGTTGTTCCGTGGACCCTTATCTCAAACTAAACCGGGATTTACAGCAGTGGATACGTTTGAGAGTCGTTATCAGGATGATTTCTGGTATGTACTGTGGTTTTTTTATACATGTTTTGATGTGCACTGCTTACACAAATTTAGCCAACACATTCCTTATAAGCTTTCTATCGAAAAACAGCGATCTATCGTCAATGCTTGAGGCTTAGACCTTCAAAATAATATATAGTTTGTCAAGATTAATTTTATCTATTTGAAAACAATGACATGTAAAATTATTTTAATGTTCCTTGAGGTTTACTTATGTTACAAAGTTTTTTGCACACACAAAAAATAAATAAATAAATGTGGAAAAATGATTATTTGCAACCCTCGTTCTGAACCTCTCTCAGAAACATGATGTTTTTAAGGGGCGAGTCCTTTAAGGCTTGTCAGGAATCGGCCACTGTTATGACTGGATAACGTCATTGCATAGGAAACAGCATCAACTATTGCATGTTTTGAGTGTTTTGACAACATAATGAAAATAAAACATCTCATTGTCATTTCCAAACAATGCATTATGAAATCATTTACTTAATTCAGGGATGCAAACTCATCATGGGTGAAAAAGCTGACAAAGGCACCCCCCCCCCATTTTAAACATTTTTTAAACATAATATTTTACACCCTTTATTATTATTTTTTAACTCTATAGTTGTGCAGTAAAATTCACTTTAAAGATTCGCATTTCATTCATGAAGATGACATTAAATAAATTGTCTCCTGATGGAAAACAAAGACTGATGAAAATTACATGAAATTACTTTTAAGATCCAGTAGATGGCAGCAGAGGATCACTCAGTTCCTTTGCCATTTCCACTCTCTAGTTTTTTTGTTTTTTTTATACACAACTTGCTTTTGGATTTATTACGAAATGACTATGAAGTATAGCCAGAGCAGGAAGTCAAAGTTTAAAGTCTCATGTCATTTAAAAAAGTAAACAAATAAGCCCAGAAATCAACAGCCTAGAAGGGTTAATTATTTAAATACTTAACCATTTAAATACTTAAGTTAATTTTAATGATATTATGATTAAATAATCCATTAAATATTTAGACATTTTTAAGATTTAATTCAAAAACTACATTTTTCAAACATTGAAAAAAGAGTGCTCTAAGTTTTATCTTTAACTGTAGAAGCTGCTAAATTCAATCTACATTCAATTACATGTGTATTATTAGGCATATATTATTATTAGGTTACTTTTATTATTAAAATACTATTAATTATTTTAATATTTATAAATATTTAATAATATTAATGTGCTGTGAAGATAATAAAAGATTAGGTTATTAGCATACTCCTCACTGAATTTTTTTTTTTTTTTTTAAACAGGTCTATTCATTTATACAATGAATTAAAGGCCTATAGTTATTTGAAAAGGTTAACTTTAACAGACGAAACCAGATTGGCCGGCCCGCACACGCTTTTACTCAAAGGATGGACGATCTGACAGGATTACCTCCAGTTGAGCAACTCACATCTAACGTGTATAGTTAAGACTAGGGTTGGGTATCGTTTGGGTTTTTTTTCGATACCGGTGACAAATCGATACTTTTAAAACGGTGCCGGTGCCTAAACGGTGCCTGAACCGATACTTGTTATATTTATATAAAAATTTATATATTTACATATATATATTTATATTTATATTTATATTTATATTTATATATATATTAGTGCTGTCAAAGTTAACGCGTTAATAACGCAAATTCATTTTAATGGCACTAATTTTTTTAACGCGCGATTAACGCAGCGCGTATTTCCGGTTTGACCCGTGGCCCAACCCGTAGTTGGAGAAATGGAGATGCACAGTGTTGACAACTTAGCAACATTGCAGACCGCTTTAGCGACCTTTTTCCCTTAAAAAAAAGCACCCAAACCTAGTTTCTGAGAATCACCGGTACTGCCGCGCGAGTGCGAGGTCTTGCTCTCCTAGCGCGCACACACCTCTCTCTCTCTGCGTCTACTCTGTTCAGCGCGCACACACACCTCTCTCTCTCTCTCTCTGCGTCTACTCTGTTCAGCGCGCACACACCTCTCTCTCTCTCTGCGTCTGCTCTGTTCAGCGCGCACACACACCCCTCTCTCTCTCTCTGCGTCTACTCTGTTCAGCGCACACACACCTCTCTCTCTCTCTCTGCGCCTGCTCTGTTCAGCGCGCACACACCTCTCTCTCTCTCTCTCTGCGTCTGCTCAGCACACGGCAGAGAGAGGAGCAGCGCTTTAATTCAGTTAAACACAGATATTATGTTTCTTCTCTAATTTTACATGCAAGTATAGCCGAAATCACAGCACAGCTATTGTCTTTATCTTATGTGTATTTGATTTCATCAGACGACGGTGCGATTATCATGATTTTTTGTGCAGATTAACATCTTGGAAGGGAGAGCTGGTTATGTAGTCTTAATGGGTCGCGTTTCAGTCACTATTTCATATTCATTCCGTTGTCTGACAACAGAAACAGTCAAATATACCAGTTTTATTGAGAATTTAGCTTCATCAAAATACAGTATGTGGGCAAAGATAGGGAAACAAATGCAATAATAAATAATAAATGTACATTTTGCATTTTCAGAGGAAGAGCTGCCCTGTGTGCAAAATGAATTGTACATACACTATATTGTCAAAAGTATTGGCACCCCCTTCTTTAGAACAGAAAAATGCACTTCCAAATCTGTGGCAACAACGATGGGAACATAATTCATGTATTTAAAAATTGTATTTCCATCTCTGTTGCAACAGTTTTGGAAGTGTCTAAAATGACTGAACCCATATGTACAAGTCATTGGTGTTTGGTGATGAGTTTTTGGCTCAAGGTCTGCATTTACAGTCACACCAGAGGTGTTAAACTGGGATTAGGACTTGGTTTTATGCAGACCAGTCAAGTTCTTCCACACTGACTGAATCAATAATTTTCTTTTTGAACCTTGTCTTATACACAGAGACATTGTCATGTTAGAATAGAAAAGAGTCCAAACTGTTGCTATAATATTAGAAGCACACAATTTCCTAGAATATCATAATATGCTTAAACATTAAGATTTGTACTCTTAGTAATTACTAAAGTAGTCAAACCTGTACATTAGAAGGGGGTGACCCAATACTTTTGGAAATATAGTGTACATTTGCATAAAGCATCCATATTTGTCCATGCCCATGTTGAGTAGAGTATTAAAAATTTGAAAAGGATTGATTTAAGGTACATTTAGAACAAATAAAAATGTGCGATTAATCGCGAGTTAACTCATGGCAATCATGTGATTAATCGCGATTAAAAAAAATAATATAATAATCGATTGACAGCCCTAATATATATATATATATATATACACACACACACACACACACTGTATATGGAACTAATGAAGCTCCAAGAAATCCCCAATATGGACAAAGGCATTGCTATTCCTGTAACTGAGTAAACAGAAGATATAAACGTTTTGAATGATAAAACAAATACATTAAACACTCGACAACGACAATATATAGTTTGTCTGTGTTATTCAAGCCATCTCTGGTATTTTCATAATAATTAAGTATATTTAAAATCCATTGCTAATCAATGCATTAGTAGCCTATGGAAGATATTTTCTGCCTCATTCTGTGACAAGAAGCTATCAGATCACAAAAAGAAGCATTTAACTGGTATTGTGGACTAAAAAGGTTATAATGTTCTATTTTGTTGGTTTAAACGGGTTTAAAAACGCGAATACAAGAGAATTTTAGCTTTAGGCATTTTAATTAAAGCTAGGGCTGGGCAGTATATAGAGTTTGTACGATATATCGATATATTCTTTATAATCGATACGTTATTATGAAGCAATACAGTTAATATTGATGTACAGTAGTTTGATACGAGCGTATCTGATAAAATATCTAGGGAGGACACAGACTGAACTGCGGAGAAAGTGCATAATACAATTTGTTCTAAACATGTGACAAGCTTTATATGAAGGGCTATAAAAAAAACTCGTAAGATACAGTAGCCTATAGTTTATAGTTTCAGTTTAAAGCGGCTCGCGCTCACAGATGCTCTGACAGAAAGGCTGCGTGTGCCGCTGACAGAGATGCTTCTCGCGCTGTTTAATGTGTTTGCTGTTTTCCGTAATGCATAACTTACAATTCACAGGTATATTCTCCATCTGTAAATGTTAGAAAGCCATGGAAATATTTCCATTTTGCTGTCAGAAGTGCGTGAGCTTTTGCTTTGCGATTCTCTGCTAAACGTCACAGACTTCATTCAGAACGAGCGCCGCCGTGCGCATGCGCGCCAAACAGACGGCGCACAATGAAATAAGAGCGCAATAACTCTGACTAAAATATACATTTTGCTGAAATATTTGTAGTTGTAGCCTGTGTTGCTTCTTACGTGCGTTTTGGAGAAACAAAGGACAAATATTTTAATAGATCGCTCAGGCATGGCACCGAAATGATGCGTTCTGATTCGGTTCTAGTACATACCGGTTACATAGGTACCGGTGCCATATTGGTACCGGGTTTCGGTACCCAACCCTAGTTAAGACACACTCACCGTGTCTATCTAGTCATGAAGATGTATATATTTCAATTTCAGCAGGCAACTATTTTTACAGCTACATTATTATTCCAGCCACAATTAATCACAACAATGTATATACAATTACAAATGATTGAGCATATAAATCGTCAGTTTGTTGTTTTACACATGCACCCAGACATTATTTCAAACACGACATAGTAGTGAGATGCATAAGAAATCTTTAGACGTGCCCATAACAACAAAAGACAATACTTTATTTAACCTTTTCTGATAAGAAGTGTGTGCTGCAAAAGCAAGCATTTTTGACAATCGTTTCTGTCCAGTCCGCTCGTTTTATCTCATTTAACCACAGCTGTTGTCGTTTTTTTTGTCTGGCAGTGGCAGCAGGTATGCGTTAAAATTTCAAATTGGAGCCTCTACTACTTCGATTCTGGCACCCAACATTACAACAAGATGATATTTTAAGCTCCTTGTGTAGCCGAATCTGTGCTGGTTTGAATTGGCCGCCTCCAGTTTTCACTTTGGTTTGCCTCCAGCTAGCACTGTGACGTAGGCCCTAAAAGGGTCTATAATTAAAATGATTAACACTGCTGTCATCAATGAAAATTAAGAGCAGCTTTATTTCATGCACCAATTTTCAAAAACAACCCGTTTAATGCAAAATACAATTCTTCTCATGTTTTTCACTATACGGGCCACAAGAAAAATATTAAGGGAATAATTTAAGACAGTTATATACCGTTATCAGCATGTGTTTAAGTAGATTGGTCTCTCGTTGTCTGAGAGAATATGCGCCGTTAATGCAGCGCTAAGCTCCGTCAGATTTTTTTACTTTCACTTTCTGTAATTGACTGAGGTTAAGACGTTCACCGGCGTAACTCTTGTGCATAGTTTGCACGTTGCTTGTGTGATATCCATTGGCTCGCTTTCATGGTAAAACAGAAATATTTCCAATATTGAGGCACAGTACATCATGTATGCTTTCTTTCTGTAGAACTACGTAAACTTGCGAAGCCAGAGCACACACACCCACACTAAATAAAAACAAGTGCAATAAAAAACAAGCAGGACCGTTTGATAGCGGGTGAGTTCGAGCGGGTACAGAAATGAGATGAGAAAGGACCCCCCCCCCCATTGAACACAAGGCATGTATTTAACGTCATCATGCTGGATCTGGATCAGGGCTTGCGCCACCACGCGCTTGCGTCATGTACTGTCGTGAACGCACGTCCACAAGAGAAACAGTAGAGATGAAAATGTGGAATAAAATCGTTATTTTTGTTTTCTTTGCGCAAAAACTATTCTCGTGGCTTCGTAAAATTACAGTTGACAGACTGATGTCACATGGACTACTTTGTCGATCATCTTGGTACTTTTCTGAACCTTGATCCTGTAAGGACCCTTGCTGCCTATGGGAGGGTCAGAGAGCTCTCAGATATCAAAAATATCTTAATTTGTGTTCCGAAGATGAACGGAGGTCTTACGGGTTGGGAACAACATCAGGGTGAGTAATTAATGACATAATTTTCATTTTTGGGTGAACTATCCCTTTAAAGTTGATTTTGACATGACTTTACTTGAGAGGGCCCAACATAACTAACTCATTATTAACTACCCATACACTAACATCAACTAATGGCTTGTTAAAGCTGATTTTGACATGACTTTACTTGATCATAATGAGTTATATAATTATATAATCATAATGAATTCACTGTTAACTACTTACTAAACTCAGCTCATTATTTATGTTATACTTTCTAGCAAACACACATGTACTAACACTGAGTATTCAGCCCGGTTAAGAGATGCTGTGTGGATCTTCAAGAAGTCAGAGCGGAGGTACAGGATCATCACGGCTGTGTCTGGATGGAGAGTGAACTCTTTCCAGTTTTTGAGCATTTCTTTAGGAATTGTTCTACAAATGTTCTTTGTGGGTTTTTATTTTTTTATTAATCTGTGTATAAGACACAATAGGGTGAGTTTAAAGGGAAATAGATGAACATAAAACAGACAAGATCAGTCATTAGTGTATTTAGTATTTTCTACACTAATCCTTTGCCACTCAATAATGTTTATGACAAAGCTGAGGATGTCAAATGCTCAAATTATGATAGTATGAAATTTAAATTAATTTCAAAGTCAGAGTATTTCTTATGCCTTCTTAAAGAGGCTGTTTGATTTAGTTTACCCATAAATGTTAATTAATGCATTAACTATCAAACATGTACTAACATGTAGTTAAGGCTGCCGTTATTCATGCATGAATCCGTATGTCTCCAGTTGTAGTTAAGGATAGTTCATAATTAGTAAACTCCCTTAATAATCATTAGTATGTGTTGAATTAAGTATTAATTTAGGCATTAGTACATGATTATTCATGTACCCTTATTGTAAAGTGTTACCAAAAAATCTTGATATGATATTTTTGCCATATCACCCAACCCTACACCAATCTTATTTCATTCTACAACAACAACAACAACAACAACAACAACAACAACAACAACAACAACAACAACAACAACAACAACAACAACAACAACAACAACAACAACAACAACAACAAGTTGACTAAACACTTGACACAACCGGAAGATGGGAAACTGGTCTAAAATCCCATAAAAGTCAAATCAGTTGGATCTAGGTTGGATTTTTTTTTAGTACAGGTTGCACAAAGGCCTGTTTTAGCATGCTGGGGAAAACACCCGTGTCTAAACTTTTGTTTACAACCTGAAGAATACTAGGTCCAATAACCTCAAAGTTTTCTTTTAAAAACCATGGAGGAACCATATCTATGGCTGACCCAGTAGGTTTTAAACTGCTTACAATTTCACACAGCTGCTGAAATGTAATGGGATAACACGGCCTAAAAAGTCACAGCTCATTTGTGGGATCATCCCTCTGAGATTCTCAATCTTAGTTTTAAATGAATTAAGAAAATTCTCACATACAGCTAGGGACGGGTTTAAATTTAATATCGGAGGATTTACTACTATATTTATAATGCTAAACAACATCCTAGGGTTATTAGCATTTTTTTCTATTAGCTCAACAAAATACTTAGATTTGGCTGATCTTATAGTCCTCTGAACATTTTTTAATGCCTCCTTAAAAATATCATAATAAATTTGTAACTTATTTTTTTCCACTTTCTTTCTGCTTGCCTACAGAATTGTCTAAGACTTCTTATTTCATCATTTAACCATGGATCAGACCTAGCTTTATGCCGTTAAGTTTTTTGAGGAGCCACTATATCTAACACATCTTTACAGGCTGAATGCAACCAATGTAAATGCTCATCAACACCCATATCCTGAAGAACAGAGTCAGACACTTTACACACCTCATTAAACCTTGTGACAAATTCTGTACCAGTCATAGGTGAAAAACTACGAAAGCATTGCAGAGATTTCACAGGGTTAACAAAACAGCATGAGACAGGAATATTAAAGGGCTCATCGGATGCAAAATTCACTTTACAAGTTGTTTGAACATAAATGTGTGTTGGAGGTGTGTGTACACATCCATCCTATAATGATAAAAATCCACCCAGTGTTTTTTTTTTTTTTTTAAATACCTATTTTAAAATCCCCTTTCTCAAATCAGGCTGTTCTGAGACTCCTGTCAGAATGACGTAGTTCTGTACAGTCGAATAGGGAATCTACATCCGCTATGCTCTAAACTGGATCTTCTTACAGGGGAGATGAGAGAACAAAAAGTTGTTGCAGATCATGATAGGCGAGTAGCCGCACTCGAAAAACAGGTTGTGGACTTACAGGATCGCAATAGGCGCAGCAATCTGCGTCTGGTTGGATTGCCTGAAGGTTCTGAAAAGGACGACCCTATGGGCTTTTTGAAAAGATCGCTACCGACGTGGCTCCCATCTCTGGCGGGCAAAGAGATTGAAGTGAAGCGAGCGCATCGCGTGTACACAAGGCTCTCCTCAGATCGCGCTAAACCACGGGTTTTCATCTTTAAACTGCTGCGGTACACGGACAGGGAGCTCATTCTGCGGGCCGACCAGACTTCACGCCCCGGTGAAAACTTCCGACGGAGCAACGCTGTCTTTCTTTCCAGATTTTTCTCCGGTCACCGCAAAAAGAAGTGCATTTGCGCCAATTAGCAAGGAGATGAGAGACGCTGGCATCCAGAATTTTCTCCTTTATCCTGCAACGCTGAAGGTCATTCTCAATCAAGATGAACCTAAAATGCTACACTCTCCAGAAGAAGCAAGATTTTTTCTCCGATCACATTCATCCACCAACTCTCAGTGAACTTCAGCTGGGCATTTGCTGTTTAATCAGAGAAGAGATGCTCTAAATGGTTAGGTGACTGTGTCTTTCACTGTTCACTTTAACCCCCTGGGATTCGAAGCCCGCACTGGTGCAGGCTGTCTCGTATTTTCTTTATGACTGTGAAAATAACTAAAAATACTCTGTCAGTTTTGATCGTAAAGATAAGAATAAGGTATCGTTTGAAACTGCAAAGGGTCTACTTTTATTTCTGTATAGTCATAATAACAACGAAACAATGTGCTTTTATAAAATAAAGAAAATAAACAGGGTGCATTCTCTGCCAGCTCTGTCTCTGTAACCTCTCTTCACAGACATGTAAATGAAACATGAATCTCCACAAAAACTCATCTCAAACACATGAGAAATATATGTATAGAAAGCTTGAAATGTCTACTTTTAACAAATATTCCGTGATAAAGTAATCCGTATGAAACAACGCGATGTCCAGTTTTCCCGTCTCAACTCATATCTAATGTGGTCATGCCCACACGCCAATCGCGCTTTTCAGATTCAAACATCCACGTGAGGCACGCCGAATGTAAATGCCCACATCGCCTCCGCGTAAACAAACAAGTTAATCCCGGCTACTTTTTGTTTCTGGAAGAAATATGCGCTGAGAGAAATAACCCAGAATTTACCTCACAACGCGATGCGTCACGCAGCTGGATCCAGTGGAGGATATCACTCTAATGAGTAGCCTAAGATTACTTGCATCTGTTGTTATTGTGACATAACTTGTACACATTTTATTAGTTAGACTTTTCCCAAACTATAATTTCTGACTACATGAATGAAATCAAGTGAAACATTTTGAAATGTGTCATTTCATTGTCTAAATGTCTCACAACGCCAGGATGATTGTTTAATATTTTATAACATAAAACAACAAGCTTTAAAAGTAACGCAATGTAAAATCTTCTCAGCTCTTTTCAACAATAATAAATGTTTTTTTTGAGCAGCAAATCAGAATATTAGAATGATTTCTGAAGGATCATGTGACTGGAGTAATAATGATGCTAAAAAGTCAGCTTTGATTGATCCTAATTTAATTTTAACTGCACTTGCAAGTGAATCTCAAGTTATTTTGTGTGATGGCTAAATATATTCTTAATAAACTACAAACAAAAAATATATAAATTTATTTTGTCCTAATATTCTTTATTGTAACTCTTCCCTCTCAGTCACATACCTGACTGAATGGCTCATTATGCAGCTCTTTTTCTTCTCAGGTGTTAATCACAGCATTAATGATAGGTCATGCCCTCTCGCATAGACTTTCTACTCAAAGTGTCTTAGAAAATTTAAATCAATATATTGTTTTCTGTGAGCGAGTAAACAAGAAGATTTTCACATTATTTTGAAGCAAAAACTCTAGGCTACAAGATCTTGTGGTCTTGTGAACAAATGTTCTGTATGTGTTTTATGGCCTTATTTCAGTGACTTCAAAATTGTAGTTTTTCACTAACCAAGCATAAACGTTGCTTTCTCAAAAACACAATCATGTACACCAGGGGTCCCCAAACTTTTTTCTGCGAGGGCCACACAATTTTTCCTTGCTTTAATGGGGGGCCGGGTTGGTTTATAGCAGAAAATTACATGGGTCGGCGTGACTACTAGTATTATTGTGGAGATTTGATTATGATTTTAATTGTATTTATTATGCCTCCTAATGCTAGAATAGTTTATTATTTTGTTATGCACCGTACAGACAAATGATCATTACGTTTCAGTGCTATTCAAAATCAAAACATTTACTTACTTATGCATATTAATTAGTGTGAACTGTGGGCTTGCTTCTGGGTGGTGAGATGTCCAATGTCAGGCTCCATTCCTGTCACAGCCAGTCTCAAAGACTGATGCAAATGTTCATCAGTGAGTCTTGATCTCATCGGAGTTTTCATGAGTTTCATGCATGAAAAGGTTTGCTCACAGATATACGTGCTGCCAAAAAGTGTGGACATCTTCATTGCATGCCTTTTGATGTTTGGGTATGTCTCGTTAGGGAGGGCAGCATAGAATTCAATGAGACCGTTGGGCTTAAATGCGTCTTTTAGAACATCACAGTTCTGTAACTCAGCCAACTCAAACTGATAAGAAGGCAAGGCTTCGTCAATGTCGGCAGCGAAGGGGTTCTGGAAAAGGCGGATTTCTTTAGCGTGGACATGTAGCTCACGGAATCGCACGTCAAACTCCGCCTTCAGCATTTCCAGCGCTTCCACGGACTTTTCAGCTGGGAATGGGGCCACTGGTTTCTCAGCTGAGAGACTTTGGGTAACGGGGAGATGAGTGAAGTCTTGCTTTTGCACTTGTCCCACAAGCAGTGCTAGTTTCACCTCAAATGCTTTTATGTGGGAATACATGTCACATATTAGTTTCCCCTTGCCTTGGAGCTGCAAGTTGAGGCCGTTCAGCATTTCTGTCACATCTGTTAAAAAGGCGAGGTCCCATTTCCATTCTGCGTCAATCAGTTCTGGGACAGTTTTGCCCTTTGTGTTGAAAGGTGTTGATTTCGGGTAGCAGCTCGTAAAAACGCCTCAAAACTCTGCCTCGGCTTAACCATCGGACTTCAGTATGGTAAAGCACATCTCCGTGAGCAGACTCTAGCTCGGCGAGAAAGGCTTGGAACTGCCGGTGTTTAAGTCCATTTGCTCTGATGAAGTTTATACATGACACCACCACCTTCATGACAGATTCCCACTTCAAAACTTTGCAGCAGAGTGCTTGCTGGTGAATCAGGCAGTGGACTTGTAACGGGGGGCTGAGACCTCTTTCCTCCATTTCTCGATTCATGCGTCCTATAAGCCCCCTCGACACGCCAACCATACTAGGAGCCCCGTCGGTAGTGATGCTGGCCAGCTTAGACCAGTCTAGACCCAGCTCTCCCATCGTTTGGCACACTTTACCAAAAATATCCTCCCCTGTCGTAGTGCCTTTTAGACTTTGTAGGGCTGCCAGCTCCTCGGACACTTCAAAATTTGAGCTAACTCCGCGAAGAAAAATTAGCAGCTGTGCCGTGTCCTGAACGTCATTGCTCTCATCCAGTGCTAATGCAAAAAATTCAAATTCTTTCACTTTCTCCTGCAGCTGGGCATATACATTATCCCCCATTTCTTCAATTCGTCTGGTGATTGTACTTGCGGACAGACTCACTGCATTCAAGACGTCTTTTTTATCGGGGCACACCTCCTCCGCAACAGCATTCATACATTTCTTGACGAACTCACCGTCACTGAATGGCCTACCACTGGTTGCAATCAGTTTAGCTACCTGAAAGCTCGCTCGAACGGATGACTGGTTCAGTTGGGTTTGGCGTACTAACGTATTCTGCTGAGCTGATAGTACACGTTTTAGCTTCGACACTTTGTCTGCTCTCATTTGGCCTTGCAAGCTTGCATACTTTTCTCTGTGGCGGGTTTCATAGTGTCGGCGCAGGTTGTATTCTTTGAACACAGACACTGTTTCTTGACAGATGAGACAAACAGCCACTTCTTTGCACTGAACAAAAAAATAATCACTTGTCCACTTTTGGTTAAATATCCTACATTCTGAATCAACCTTTCTCTTTCCCAACCGTTTCGCCATTTTGTCATCTATTTGAATTTTCTCGCCGGCTCGCGCGCATCACCCGTTCGATCGCGATGGCACGTTACGTTGAACGTACCATTCTGTTGGTATGTGAATTTTAAAATTAATTAGGCTACGTTAATAACGTTAATAATAGAAAAAAATTAGTTTGAAAGCCAACCTTTATGATCAAATACAGACATGATACAAGTAAAACATATATTTAAAATTACATTTTAAAATTACAAAATATGTATCTGGCATTGTTTAGAGGGCCGGTCCAAATGTGGGGGCGGGCCGCATTCGGCCCGCGGGCCGTAGTTTGGGGACCCCTGATGTACACAAATGCTGCTAACATTATTGTAGCCCAGTTTGTGCTGCTTACAGTATTATTAGACTTTAGCCATTTATATGTTTATAAGCAACTGAAAAAAGCACAAATGTCAGGGCATGTCAAAACTTCTCCAGGCCCCCAAAACACCCTCAGACCCAAGAGGGTTAATATTCAAGGCCATTGCCACTCCCTCGCAAATAGGCTTTCAATCACAAAACATGTCTTAAAAAATTTAAATCAATATATTGTTTTCTGTGAATGAGTAAGCAGAATGATTCTCACAATTGTGAACTAAATATTCTCGCCTACAAGACCGATTACTCAAAAGTCTTATTCAGGACTATTTAGTGTGGGTTTTATGGCCTTATTTCAGCTACATTTTTTTCCCAAAACTTACTAACCACGCATAATATTTTTTTTCTAAAAAATGCAAACATGTACATCCATCTTGGTCACATATTATTGTAGCACAGTTCGTGCTGAATACAAAAAAAAATACATGTTGGTCAATAGTATGTTATAAGTAGCTGAAATAAGCACAAATATCAGGGCATGTCAAAACATCTCAAGGGCCCCAAAATCACCTCAGACCCCAGAGGGTTAAGGGGTGCTGGCAGATCAAGGTTTGCTCTTGGTTTGATCTGCCATAGTTCATGGGAATGTGTTTGTTTTTTTTGAATAGTAACGGGAAGGGTTACTGGTTTAAGGGTAACGGGAAGTGGTTTAATGGTAGACTCAACTGGTTTTATTTTCAAACTTGTATTTTGTCTTATTATGCAGTAATTCTGTTTGATACCTATGACTGACCTTAATATTCTGAGTTGTAATATTAATGGCCCTCACAAACGTACAGGTTTTCTGGATTTTTTGCGAAGAAGAAAGATTGATATAGTGTTAGTTCAAGAATCCCATTTGAAAGAGGAGGATATACACTAGTGCTTTGTTCGATACGACGATGTATCGTCACAGAGATTTGATGATACGAGTATCGATACAGCTGGCCCTGTATCGATATTGTGGCATGTGTGCAGCAGTGGACCGAGCTTAATTTGAATACAAGAACACCGTTTAAAATGGAGTAGAAAAGTGCGAGGTTTCTAAAAAATAATTAATAGAGTATAATATATAGGCTACAACAAGGTTTAATCTGGCCGCAGAGGAACACAACTGGGTTGCCTGATATAAAGAGACGTAATCCCCGAAACAGAGTTTCCCACTTGCGCAATACAGAAATATTTGCTAAATGTGATACTTGTCTTAGTCAACCTGGCAACCATGTGCACGCGCGTGCTCTCTCCACTGTGGATAAACACGCTTGCTTTCTGAAAACACCAGTAAGCTTGCAGTTTAGCGATCTCCACTTCGATATTCTATTCTCAGAAAAGTGTAATTCATCAAGTGTTTATTTATGAGAGAGAGAGAGAGAGAGAGAGAGAGAGAGGGAGGGAGGCTGTGTATGTATGTATTACCACCGTATTAACAGTGAAGCTGTGGCTTTAATTCCTTTAGAAACAATGATGTTACCAGCTCCTTGTTGAAAAAGATAATGTAGCTCTTGAGCGATTAAGCTATTTTATTGATAAAATTGCAGGGCAGAACTAAAAATTTGTTCCTGAATGTCTGTGTGCGGCTGCAACGTGATCTGGGTGAGTGAACGTGTGTGTGTGAGATTCAGTGAAGACAGCGCATTAGTTTAGAACGCTTTAATTTTTATTTTTTAAATGTAGAGAGTGCGTTAATTTGTGCAATGATAACCTACCAGCAATGTTAAGATTATTTTTTAATATATTAATATGAGTACATTACAATATAAATTTATTAGAACGAGTACATTATTATTTATGGGCTTAAAAACAAGATGCAAGCAATCAGAATATTTTACCTGGTGGGGAGTACCCAGTGAAGGACTCGCAAAATTTCAAAATCCCTGGTAGCCCTTCGGGCAGGTACTCTTCAGATTTTGGTAGCCCGAAAATTTATTTAACTAGCCCAAATAAAAAAATGACATTTTTTTTTTTAAATATAGAAAATCAGGTAGGAGACTAAATGTCAATCAAAAATATTTTCAATACACAAATAATCAACAAATATGAAGGAATTTTATTTCACTATATTTACAAGGTATCTACAGATTTTTTTTTTTTTATAAATTAAGGCAATTTATGACCCATTTTAAGAGCTGCACAAGTAAAATGAACAGTATGAGTGGGGTTGGACAATGTCTATAACAACATACAGTATTAAGCCATAAAATGACATGATTTAAAGTTCAGATACAGGTTTTTACAAAAACAAAAATCTTATACAACAGCATTTCAGCCTTTACACCATTTATATGAAAAGGGATAAATCAAGCATATAAATTATTATATTAAACTAAAACAAATAAATATTACTGTCTAACTGTTTAGATTTTTAGAAAGCACATTAACTTCTTTCTCATTTACAACTCTGTGTTTGCTGCTTAAAAACATGGGTCGATATTTGCATTGATCTGACCATAAACAGCAATTCAGAAATTCATTCTCTGCCACGAGGTGGCGCTTTAGGAGCGGTTTAGCCGTCCGCGCTCATAAACGCTGCTTTATGAGGCATTATAGGTAAGATTAAATGAAAATGCCAACGACACGTTTCTGAGGACAGACGGTTCCCTTCAGATACATTCACAAAGACATCCGGCACGGCGTTTTGACTTTGAAACGTGCAGTGCTCATATTTATTCAATGACATTATTGCCTTTTGAAGTTTAATACAGCTGTATCGCGGTTCTTGTCTTTCCGTCACCAACTGTAAGACCTCTTGAAATTATAATTAAGACTTTTCTTATACCATTTAACGTATTTAAAACTTTTTATGGCCTTAAGTTTGCTAAAAAAACTAAATTGAAGAGTAAAGGACCTGCGGGAGCCCTGTATTTAAGGTAGCCCGTCGGGCAGGGCAGCGATACATTTTGGTAGCCCGACTGGAAAACACAATAGCCCCGGGACGTCGGGCTAGCGATTTTGCGAGCCCTGCAATGTAAACATGAAACATATGCCATTACCTATATTGTACTGTGGTACAGTAATGAAGGCCCTTCATAATGCAGAGGTCAATTGCCTGCTCTGCCAATAGTTAGCAACGGCCCTATAGTATGCAGTTTTAATAAACAGCTGTTTTACTAAATTCTTCTGAGGTGAAATTTAGTGCAGTCTTGTATCGTGATACGTATCGTATCGTGGCCTCTGTATCGTGATACGCATCGTATCGTGACTTTGCTGGTGATACACAGCCCTAATATACACAGGTGTAATAATAAGTTTTATGAAGTGGCATCTCACTCATCTTCGGATACTAAAACCAAGGGTGTCCTAATATTGGTGCGGAGGACTTTAAATATTACTATTTTATATAAAGGTTGTGATAAAGACAGTAGAATAACACGTATAAAAACAATAGTGGAGAATAGGAATATTGTATTGCTTTCAGTTTATGCCCCTTGTACTCCTGTCCCCACTTTTTTCTCTGTTTTGTCAACCTATCTCTTGAAATGTTCAGATTTTGAAATCGTATTGGGTGCAGATACAAATTCTGTAATGTCGCATATCCTAGATAGATCTGGACCAAAGGAAACACTCTCAAGCTTTTTGTTCTGACAAACTTCGGCAAAGTGTAACCTCATCCTCATTGGTGGATAGTTGGCGTTTATTAAACCCTTCTGCTAAGTCTTTCACTTTCTTTTCTGCTACCCATAAATCCTATTCGCGAATTGACTATTTTCATGTCTACTTCTTTATCTTCAGCTGTTCGTGATGCCGATATCTGTTCCTTATCTTTGTCGGATCATGATGGAAATTTGTGCAGATTATCTTTGATCCCTCGGCCATCTCGTGCCACTAGATGGCGATTTAACCCTAAATTGTTACAGGATGAAAAGTTTTGCAGTCAATTCAGAAATAAATTTCCTGAGTTTATTGAAATTAACCAAGGCTCAGTGGTTAACCCAATACTTTAGGCAATATAGTGTATATATATATATATATATATATATATATATATATATATATGTGTATATGTGTGTGTGTGTGTTTTAGGCTGCATTTAATGCACACAAACCTTCGTTGTTTTCAGCGATGCTCTGGTGGTGTGGGCAGCGGATTACCACCTCAGAAACATGCTCCGATTTCTTATAAATTGCTGTGGCTCTTAGCATGGCACCCTTAGGTGGCTCTCTGCCCACCAGTACATCCACAGGACATGTTTTTGCAAGCTGACAATACAGCTTATTCAGCAGCTGAGAATACTGTGGGAAAGACAGACAGAGGGTTAAGCAGGATGAATTGCACATGTCTGCCAATATACGTTTTATCTATTTGGAATTCTAATGATCAGAAATTAGGAAATTGAAACAAGAAAAATTTCAAACAACTCTGAATATTTAAGCACAGTGCAGAGAAAATACCCCTTTTCTTTGCTTTTTCCTCATACTCAATATCTAAAGGATTTAGACAAATATGCACAAGGTGCATAGTCTCACTGAACTGATAAAAGGGAAGACATTTTTATATGTACAGTAGTTATAAAAAGTTTAGAAACATTCCGGTTTTTAAATGTTTTTAATGAACTCTCTTAAGCCCAGTTCAGACTACACGATTTCAGCCCGATTTTGGCACGATTTGCTTAACGTAGGGTGTCATGGGGATTCGTAAATGACAATGGGCGTCGGGACGCAAGATTCAATCGTTTCATCTTGTGTAGTGTCATAGTGCACAACAACCGGTGCCATGTCTGCGATGCTTCACGGCGTGTAAACAGAAAATCTAGCATGTTTAATTTATTTTATTTTTTTTCATTGTCCATGATGAGTTCTGTCACGGCTATGACATGCTTTCAAACATGCCTAAACAAAAGAGACAACAGAATCGATCCTGCTAGGTGTAATTTTACAATGGAGGAAATGTTCATGGTGCTATGGCAATAACACTCCAGCATTTATGATGATTTCTTGAGAGATTACCATGACCTAGTGAAAAAGGTCAGTTTCAAACTATTTTACCTCAGTTCTCTTTGCAGTCTTCTTCATGCAATCCAGATTTGTGTCCACTGTCAGTTTTTTTTTTTTTTGTAGCTTTTCTGATGACAAGACAGAACATACTGTTTGCTAGCCATTTTTTGTTTACGCTCACCTGTCTAGTCCTACGCTATCGATGACAGAACGCATGTCGTTAAAGGGGGCAAGCGAAGAATGTTCAGGTAGAAACTAGGGCTGTGACGATAACCGCATTACCGCAGTAATGAGATGCCGACCGCGGTGTTAAGGTCATCACCGCACTTTTTTTGCAAGGTATTTGCAGGAGGAAGCTAGAGGTCTGCATTCCGCGGGACCCGACCAGATTTCTTGCGACGCGGGATTAAATTCCCGAATAAAACACAGTGCGGTCGGTAACTCTGGTGTAATTTGAATGGGAGTTGGCGGTCTAACAATATCCCGTTCCCGACGTCCTTTCAGAACAGCATATCTGCGCTTTGCTCACGCGCTGCATGCACGGACCAGTGCTTCTGTGTCATGTATTTTATTGCGGGGTCTGTGCGCACAGCATGTGCATAACGGCCCTCAGACAGAACAGGCAGGTTGTCGACGAGTGACAGAGCAGAATAAGGATGGCAAAGCAAAGTGTGGATGCGCTGTCCTTGAAAGATGTTCATCTTGGACTGGAAAATGGTCAGTTTACTGCTAAGAAACCCACGTCAGGCAAGTCTGACTCGGGACATTCTTCTCAGGGATGCTAAATTGTTCAGGTAAAAAGTGATTTCATTTCGCAATGTCAACAAGCAAACGGTTTTGTTCATATTTTGCTTATAAATTTAAATGACAGATGTCGGTTTTTTTTATCTGCGACACTTTTCCTACTGTGTTGACAGCAAAATGTTCAACAAATTTTGTATTTTGACAAGACGAATAAAAATAACAAATAGGCTACCATTTTTGTAAAACCTATAGGTCTAGATTATTTATTTATTTTTCTCTGCAACACTTTTTCCCATTGTGTTGACAGCAAAATGCAAAACTAATTGATTCTGGACAAGACGAATAAAAAAAATAGCCTACAATAAAATAATTTTAGTGCAGACATTTTTATTTGTTATCTCTCTCTCTCTTTCAGTAGTGGAAATTTAAATGTGAGATTCTGGAAACGAGATATATATTTAGCGGGAACAGTCGGGTTAGGAAGAAAATTATTCTAAGCGGACAGCGGGTGAACAAAGAGTGAATATATAGCAGGAGCGGGTGGGTGCGAATGCAGAATATAAGCTCGCGGGAGTGGAACTAAAAAAAACAGTTTCACTTAAGCGGCCCAGTACAACAGCCGAACACTTGTACAGACAGGCTAGTCTGATGTTCCCTTTTTATGTTGCACTTTGAAAAACCCAAATCAGAAACAAAGCCTCTTTTATGTTGCACTTTAGAAAGGTTATTATAAATTTAGCCTAATTAATAGTTAAATAATATTAATGACATCCTAATTTGCTGTTACAAACGATGCGTTTTTCAACAAACTAATTTTTCAACAAGTTGCGTTTGGATGAGTGCGATGATCCACGGACTGTTACCCGAAAAACAATGTCTAAAGAAATAGGAATCGAAGTTTAGCACAACTCACCAGAACTAAGCATGGGGCACGTTGAGCTCGGCTTGTTGTTTCTGCAGCTTGCTCAGGTTGTTATTCTTTTAATAATTTATTGTACAAAGAATGGGTTACAAACGATGATAAAGACTGTTCCATAATTCCTATTAAACTCAAAGGATATCGAAAAAAACAAAGTTATAGAAATAAATATTTTGTTATTATTGTTTATATAATTTGCTGTTTTAATAATAAAGAAGACTACTTTATTATTATTAATTTCCACATTCATTTACAAGCTGCATGCGTTCTTGATCAAAAGTCATTAGAGATTTCCAGCAGGGGGGGGGGGGTGATTTGGGGGTTCCTGCGATTAACCACCAAACCGCGATATTTGTTGCTGCTTCACCGCGGTAAGAAAAAATCCCATACCGTCACAGCCCTGAGAGGTTGCGTTAGACTTTCACATTGTCCATCATTTTGACTGACAGGGTCGTAAATATTCCGTCAATCTATTTTTACCAGTCATTTTAATTATTGTTATTAATTATTGTTTAATTGTAATTATTGCCCCAATTGTAAGTCGCTTTGGATAAAAGTGTCTGCCAAATGACTAAATGTAAATGTAATTATAACACATTTAATTGCTTTTATTTTTGTTCACATTTTAATTTTTAATAATGAACCTACAGGACGAGCATACAGGCTTATGCATTTATTTATTTATGAAGAGAACAGATGAACAGAGACTGTGAGTCACTTTTCATGTTCAACAACACACAACGCAGTGACAGTGGAGGCCACTAAAAACAATGAAATATGCTAGGGCACGGTAAAAAAATAACAAAATAAAACTCAATTTTAATGGACTCATTTTCATGAACCAATATCAATTCTTAAATCCCAATCGATCTTTTGGTCTATGCTGTTTTCAGTTTATAAATGAACAATACATACTGTGCCTCCCATCCAATAAATCGCAGTAGCATAAGCTTTGTGCTTTGTTACTTTTGATATGAAACAAAAGAGCTTTTCACACTGTGCTTAACCCCAGGTTATGATCGTTCTAAACACCACTTTTAACCCCGGGTAAAGAAACGTTTCACACCTGTAATTTGAAAGTGGTGTTAGCACGGCTTTTTACCCAGGGTTATGAAACCGTGCTCCGGAGCAGGGTTAGCACCGCATTTGCGGTGTTAACCCCGCATTGCGGGGCTAAGTTTGTTCAGTGCGAAATAGAGCTTGTTACTGCTGTTACTTGTTACTTGTTACTAATGTTGGCTTGTTACTGCTGGACACTTGGCAACAGACAGCCAATCAGAAATTGAGCAGTGAGGCTCATGTCACGTCTGTAACAGGAAACGCGTGTCATGTAAACAGCAGCCGGTGAGAGAAAAGTAAGAAATGTCAAAAGATGGAAAGCGTGTGAACTGGAGTGATGAGGAGACGGTATTATTCTTAGTTAATTCTAGTCTCTCCACACTTAACTCTTTCCCCACCATTGACGAGATATCTCGTCAATTAAAAGATGCTTCCCCGCCAAAGACGAGTTTCAGGGTTCCCACTCTAAGCCAAATGTCAAATTCCCTGACTTTCACTTACTAAAAAGCTGAATTTCCATGACCTATAATGAATGGAAAAACAGGCCGCTGTTATGCTGAGCACTTTTTTTTGCTTTTACCCGTTAAATGCACTTTTGATATTTTTTATACTTGCCTTTGAAGTGGTAATTTTGTAGCCAAAGCTCCTAAAAAAATGTAAATTGTCTGGCATATTTGCCTTAGTTAACCGGTACAGCCTGGTGACTGCATTTGACATAAGTGATTGCAGTTGACGAGCAGGAAGGGAATAAAATGGCGCTGAAAAAAGCGGTTCAAGTGGTTCAAATTATTACTTGCCCTGTTAATATTTTCACTAGCCTTGCCACAAAAAAAACTAAAATAAATAAATAAAATAGTTGCTGTTATCAATTTTGTTTTATCTATGTTACCTTGTATTCTAATAAATAAACTTATGACACCAATATTTTAGATACCCGTCACGAATCCTGTTCATGCACTTCCATTCGCTCACCACCAGAGATCACCCGCTCACTACTATGGACTCTTGCACCACACTGTTGCACTTCATCCCGGACTACATTTCTCATCATCCATTGCACTGATTACACCAACAGCTTTAACCAATCACACGCACTCTACATAAGCCATGGACTTCCTCTTTCTTACTGCTGAGTATTGTTTAGCGTTTATCACAGTATAATACTGCTTAGTGATAGCTACTTTACGGAGCCTTTCCTAGTTTTCTAAGTCAGTCTAGTCCTGTTCATTGCCCGTTACCTGATCATTGGTCTGTCGTGGATTTTCCCTTTGTCTTGCCGTTTTGGATTATGTTTGCACCTTGCCTGGACTCTCTCTTGTTATCGGATTACCCCTCTTGTCAAGCCCTCTGGATATTGTTCGCCGATCGAAGACCCACGCTTGCCCTAGGAATACTCTTGTGTCTTGTCCTCAACATATCTGTTTGCTGGTGTTCGACCCTGCCTGTATTTGACAATGTCTATGAATAAAGCTTCGCATTTGGATCCGCTCGCCTCACGTCTCATTCACTCCGTAACAATACAAATACAATTTTACAATTCTCAAACTCAATTTTAATACCACAGCAAAAACACTAGCCTAACTAATAAAGTTCAAGCATTATTAAAGATAAGTGACAGCCAGTTAATAAGAACAAATGAACAAATTGCAAGTAATAGCACAAAGATACACAAAGATAGAAATTAAATTTTGCTTAAGTTTTTATGTTTGTAGGTATTCAGGTACAGAAATTGAATAATTACTTAGAAAATAACATTTGCATATTCTTCACTCTGTGTTGCACCTTGATTTTTCATAGCCATTTGAAATTAGTGGCAAGACAACCACTGCATTTTAATCATGAATCAATCAAAAAAAAAAAAAAAAGTGCAATGTCTGATTTATATTCGACTGCATAATTTCAAAATCTGAAGTAAAAACAGAAAGCGTTGTGAAATTATCCTACGTGAACCAGAAATAGCAGACAGGCTGAATGAGACGCAATTTCACTCTCTGACAGGAGGTGGCGCTTATGAAACAGTGATACACAGGGCTCCAGACTCATTCTTCCCACCGTTGGCTCTTTTTTTTTTTGCATTACAACATGGGATCAATAAATGCATGCTGATGAACTTTTATCATAGTTTATAGTTATGGAAACGAAAGTGGATAGCATTCAGTCTGTTCTTTTTCATCAGTAGTATTATTTGTGATTTGAATTTTGTGAACGGGAGTTCCTCTTTTGCTGTGTTATAAGTAGGGTTGGGTATCGTTTGGGTTTT
Organism: Schizothorax lantsangensis; assembly: GCA_027422415.1. Classification (NCBI taxonomy): domain Eukaryota; kingdom Metazoa; phylum Chordata; class Actinopteri; order Cypriniformes; family Cyprinidae; genus Schizothorax; species Schizothorax lantsangensis. The sequence goes on along the minus strand of CM049839.1, from coordinate 36,052,128 downwards.
TTTCGATACCGGTGCCAAATCGATACTTTTAAAACGGTGCCGGTGCCTAAACGGTGCCTGAACCGATACTTGTTTTATATTTATATTTATATATATATTAGTGCTGTCAAAGTTAACGCAAACTCATTTTAACGGCACTAATTTTTTTAACGCGCGATTAACGCAGCGCGTATTTTCTGTTTGACCCGTGGCCCAACCCCTTGTTGGAGAAATGGAGATGGACAGTGTTGCCAACTTAGGAACATTGCAGACCCCTTTAGCGACTTTTTTCCCTTCAAAAAAGCGCCCAAACCTAGTTTCTGAGAATCACAGATACTGCCGCGCCAGCGCGAGGTCTTGCTCTCCCAGCGCGCGCGCACACACCTCTCTCTCTGCGTCTGCTCTGTTCAGCGCCCGCACACCTCTCTCTCTCTCTCTCTCTCTGCGTCTGCTCAGCACACGGCAGAGAGAAGAGCAGCGCTTTAATTCAGTTAAACACAGATATTATGTTGCTTCTCTAATTTAACATGCAAGTATAGCCGAAATCACAGCACAGCTATTGTCTTTATCTTATGTGTATTTGATTTCATCAGACGACGGTGCGATTATCAGGATTTTTTTGTGCAGATTAACATCTTGGAAGGGAAAGCTGGTTATGTACTCTAGTCTTAATGGGTCGCGTTTCAGTCACTATTTCATATTCATTCCGTTGTCTGACAACAGAAACAGTAAAATATACCAATGAAAACAGTTTTATTGAGAATATAGCTTCATCAAAATACAGTATGTGGGCACAGAGAGGGAAACAAATGTAATAAATAATAAAGGTACATTTTGCATTTTCAGAAGAAGAGCTGCCCTGTGTGCAAAAATGTAAACAGGTTTGTGTCAGTAAATTGTTCAGTGCAAAGAAAGAAGTAATGGGAACCTGGAATTTATTTTTTCATGTGCTTCTCTAATAGACATGAACAATTTCTTTGAAAAACATCTATGTCTTTATCTTACCTTTGAAACATGTCTAGTCTCAGACGACGGTCATGCTTTATGTTGACTATGGTTTTAATAATAATAAACACACTATATTGCCAAAAGTATTGGGTCGCCCCCTTCTAATGAACAGGTTTGACTATGGGTCGCGTTTCTTTAGTAATTTCTATGAGTACAAATCTTAATGTTAAAGCATATAATGATATTCTAGGAAATTGTGTGCATCTAATATTATAGCAACAGTTTGGACTCTTTTCTATTCTAACATGACAATGTCTCTGTGTATAAGACAAGGTTCAAAAATAAAATGATTGGTTCAGTCAGTGTGGAAGAACTTGACTGGTCTGCATAAAACCAAGTCCTAATCCCAGTTTAACACCTCTGGTGGGAACCTGAATTTATTTTTTCTGTAAATGCAGTCTAATAGCTTGAGCCAAAAACTCATCACCAAACACCAATGACTTGTACATACACTATATATTGGCACCCCCTTCTTTAGAACAGAAAAATGCACTTCCAAATCTGTGGCAACAACGATGGGAACATAATTCATGCATTTAAAAATTGTATTTCCATCTCTGTAGCAACAGTTTTGGAAGTGTCTAACATGACTGAACCCATATGTACAAGTCATTGGTGTTTGGTGATGAGTTTTTGGCTCAAGGTCTGCATTTACAGTCACACCAGAGGTGTTAAACTGGGATTAGGACTCTTTTCTATTCTAACTTGGTTTTATGCAGACCAGTCAAGTTCAAGGTTCCACACAAAAATAAAATGACTGAATCAATCATTTCTTTTTGAACCTTGCCTTATACACAGAGACATTGGGTCTCATTCACTAAGCATGCGTACGCACTAATTGCAGAGCTGTGCCAAAAACTCATCACCAAACACCAATGACTTGTACATACACTATATATTGCACCCCCTTCTGAGTACGAATAGAACAGATTTTAGGAACAAACCACGATTCACCAAAAATTTGGCAACAACGTACTAAAATGTATTCTACATTGCATACGAAAAATTAAAAATAGGAACAACTGAAACCACACGTACGCAGAAAGCACTTACTCTGCACGGCTTTATAATGTTATAATATGAACCCATGTTAAGATGTTATATTTCATCTAAATACGACTATGATTATATTAAAGCATGTTTAGGTCTGCTAAATAATTGTTATATAATCCATATACAAAATTATATAACAAACTTATTTAATAATACAAATTAATCTTGTCATCATGCATTTCATCATATAGTGAAAGTGTAAGAAAAGTTGTTTTGTTCAGCTGCGAGGTTTCTCTGAATAAGCCGTATGTAGAGCTGCTCCCGAGAGATCTGTAGTCTGGGTCTGTATGAAAGTTTGTGTTGTGTTTGAACTGGTGAGAATGGTACACTTGAATGCTCAAAGATCTGGCGAGAGCGCGTTTGCTCTGAATAAATGCGGAAAGCCCTTATATGGAGATAATTTGGGCGTGTTTTATGCAAATGACTAACCTCGTGCACGCGGCCGCTCATTTAGAATTACTCCAAATTCACTAACATAAGAACGAGGTCAGAACAAATTCATGTGCGTACGCACGTGTTGTGAACTAGGCGGAAAGTTTTCGTGAGAAGTTCAAATGTGCGTATAAATACGAAAAACGTACGCAATTATTAGTGAATGAGACCCATTGTCATGTTAGAATAGAAAAGAGTCCAAACTGTTGCTATAATATTAGAAGCACACAATTTCCTAGAATATCATTATATGCTTTAACATTAAGATTTGTACTCATAGAAATTACTAAAGTAGTCAAACCTGTTCATTAGAAGGGGGTGACCCAATACTTTTGGCAATATAGTGTACATTTGCATAAAGCATCCATATTTGTCCATGCCCATGTTGATTAGAGTATTAAAAATTTGAAAAGTATTGATTTAAGGTACATTTAGAACAAATAAAAATGTGCGATTAATTGCGAGTTAACTCATGACAATCATGCGATTAAAAAATGTAATCGATTGACAACCCTAATATATATATATATATATATATATACACACATACATACATACTAGAGGTCGACCGATTCATCGGTTTTGCCGATTAATCGGCACGATAGTTGATTTGCAGAACAATCGGTTATCGGCAAAAATCCATGCCGATAGTTTTCGGTGTTTTTTTTTTTCGTGTTGCGTCTGTTGCTGGAGCGGCTGAGAAGGGTCTGCTGTCATTATACAGTATGAGAGCAGCCTCTAGAGGCGGAAATCACTGACAGCACATGTTGTTTGTTTTGGCATGTGACACTGCGCGCTGCACAGAGCGGGAAACTTCAAACGCGCATTTAAATGCAGCCGACAGAAAATCCTGCCGCGGAACAGAGCGCCATTCACATAGTTTCCCATTAAATAACATTATAGCCTATTTGTCCCAAATCATTGTTAATGTACATAATGACTTCGCCCTAGGCTATAAATTATGTATTGTGCATTTTTCAGCAAAACTTTTGTCTTTCCGTGGCTCTAATACAGTCTGTATGCTTCATATAGAGAGCTGTAATACAGATCGCGCTTTCTCTTTCCGTTTGCCCTGTTATTTAAACACCGAACTTCAAACTCATTTATGACACATAATTCATTCTTGAAGCAAACTTATGTCCGTTTGGTGATTAAATAAACAGTTTTAGACCGCTGCTTAAATTGAACGTGACGCGTCTGGTGTGTGTGTGTGTGTGTGTGTGTGTGTGTGATACCCGTGACTTCTCCAAGACGCAGCGCTGTGCTTTTGCACAGTGTGTCACTCACTTGCATATTTGTTTATATTTTAATTAGATAATCATGCAGTGTTCTAAAATAGCAGCAAATAAAGAGTGCACATACAATATCAATAACCTGTGCATGTAATTTTAATATGGCCTTTTGTAGGTATTTCAAGATGGCCATCTTTAAGCATGACTGTTGAAATGAAATGGTAATACTTAATAAGAGTCCATTTGTAACATTAACGAAAGCTGTAGAAGTATTGTTCCTTGTTAGAGCGTGTTAATTTCATTTCAACATTTACTAATAGGCTTCATTTTTAAATTTTAAAGTTTCTTCTTTTAACATTTGTAAACTATGAAATAACTTTAATAATCAATATAGTAATTTTATTCATTTATAAAGTATAGTTCAGTACTGTTACTGTTTGTTTTTTAAATAGTAAAGCTCTATTTAGTTTTCATTCAGTATCTATTTTAAAAACTATCGGTTGATTAATCGGTATCGGCCAGTGTGGTCCAACCTAGCTATCGGTAAAATCCACTATCGGTCGACCTCTAATATATACATACATATATATATATATATATATATATATATATATATATATATATATATATATATATATATATATATATATATATATATATATATATATATATATATATATATATATATATATATATATATATATATATATATATTATTTACACACACACACAACACAGATACTGTATATGGAACTAATGAAGCTCCAGGAAATCCTCAATATGGACAAAGATATTGCTATTCCTGTAACTGAGTAAACAGAAGATATAAACGTTTTGAATGATAAAACAAATACATAAAACACTCGACTATGACAATATATAGTTTGTCTGTGTTATTCAAGCCATCTCTGGTATTTTCATAATAATTAAGTATATTTAAAATCCATTGCTAATCAATGCATTAGTAGCCTATGGAACATATTTTCTGCCTCATTCTGTGACAAGAAGCTATCAGATCACAAAAGGAAGCATTTAACTGGTGTTGTGGACTAAAAGGGTTATAATGTTCTATTTTGTTGGTTTAAAAACGCGAATACAAGAGAATTTTAGCTTTAGGCATTTTAATTAAAGCTAGGGCTGGGCAGTATATAGAGTTTGTACGATATATCGATATATTCTTTATAATCGATACGTTATTATGAAGCAATACAGTTAATATTGATATGCAGTAGTTTGATACGAGCGCATCTGATAAAATATCTAGGGAGGACACAGACTGAACTGCTGCGGAGAAAGTGCATAATACAATTTGTTCTGAACATGTGACAAGCTTTATATGAAGGGCTATAAAAAAAACTCGTAAGATACAGTAGCCTATAGTTTATAGTTTCAGTTTAAAGCGGTTCGCGCTCTCCCTGTCATCAGATGCTCTGACAGAAAGGCTGCGTGTGCCGCTGACAGAGATGCTTCTCGCGCTGTTTAATGTGTTTGCTGTTTTCCGTAATGCATAACTTACAATTCACAGGTATATTCTCCATCTGTAAATGTTAGCAAGCCATGGAAATATTTCCATTTTGCTGTCAGAAGTGCGTGAGCTTTTGCTTTGCGATTCTCTGCTAAACTTCACAGACTTCATTTAGAATGAGCGCCGCCGTGCGCATGCGCGCCAAACAGACGGCGCGCAATGAAATAGGAGCGCAATAACTCTGACTAAAATATACATTTTGCTGAAATATTTGTAGTTGTAGCCTGTGATGCTTCTTACGTGCGTTTCGGAGAAACAAAGGACAAATATTTTAATCGATCGCTCAGGCATGGCACCGAAATGAGGCACCGAAATCTGCGTTCTGATTCGGTTCTAGTACATACCGGTTACATAGGTACCGGTGCCATAATGGTACCGGGTTTCGGTACCCAACCCTAGTTATAAGCCGGGCTTCGGAGGCATTTCGAATTTGCGATCTTGTCACGTTTTACAAGAAAAGATAATTGTCTGTTTTGCTTACATATCTATACACCTTTCACTTTTTAAGACTAAAACAAAAGATGGATTCATTGTTATTCTTAATTAAAAAGCACAACAACAATAATACAATGACAAACTAGCTTACAAAACGTTTATTAACAAAAACGAATAAGACGAGGCATGGCATAGGCTACACCAAATGCTGTATTATATACCGACTAATAAATTACAGAACTTTTAGCAAACACTGAGGAATAAAAAAATTAAAAAAGAGCCTCCATAGCATAACCTGAGGTAAACAGCAAAGATAAGTTTTTCAAAATGAAAACAAAAAGAAAAAGTAAAACTAAACTTGATGTCGGTGAAGGTGCTTGCATGTTTTTTCCCCACAAGAATACCAACATGTTCACCTTCTCTGGTTTAAGAAGCGGTCTTTTACTTTACTTTTGCTTGAAAATCATCCATTGTTTCCTCAATATAAGCGTCCTTTTTGCTGCGTGCAGCTTCGCGCTCCTGCTGACGCGGCGAGTATAAACCAGGCTCTACACTTTAAGCTCTGCGCCAGCGCGACCGCACACAAAATTTAGTCGCACAGGCAGAAAAAATTATCACAAAATGCAAGCATTTGGTCGCAGTCTAGAGCCCTGATACAGCATTTCCTTGGTTACCGCTGCAGGGCTCGCAAAATCGCTAGCCCGACGTCCCGGGGCTATTGTGTTTTCCAGTCGGGCTACCAAAATGTATCACCGCCCTGCCCGACGGGCTACCTTAAATACAGGGCTCCCACGCAATGTTCCCTCTAAGCTGCGTGCGCGCGGCCGCACACTTCTACAACCGCGGCCGCGCAGAAGAAATAATATGCCGCTCGCACGCAAAAATTAGTTGGGAAAGTAATTTGATTGAATGCCAGTAAAAGCGAAAGAATCGCAATACTCAGGCAAACCGCTATAGAGTTGATGTCGCTATAGAGTTAGAACCGCTGAATGCGGTTTACAGGTTTCATAGAAAGAGAATGATGTGCGCCAAACGAGTCGCTGTAGAAACCGAATACTTCAATTGTTGCGGTGCGCTCAACATGAGAACCAACCACTGATCTATATTAGAGTCATTATATATAGATCAGTGGAACCAACGCAAATGACATGACATGTGAAATAAACGTCCTCATGTATATTAAAGAAGAGTGGCTTGATTAAGTGCTTGAAACAGCGGAGGATGGGCACAGAACGGTAACAAAACTCAGATACATTTACAGTCACACACAGGTGTATTGAGCAAACTACTTCATAGGGATGTTTAGACAGCTATAGAAGAATGCATGTTCAAGTTTTTTTTATTTATATTTAACTTACAGATCTCAGCTTAAGTTTTGCTTCAGTTTGTTTTCTATTCTGTTCAATTCTATTCTATCAGTTTAAATAGTTTGTTTTGATATATTATATTATGTTAGGCCTATATTATAAACCTAATAAATAATTGACCTTGTTTTTTTAATGAGTCTCTTTCTCATCAAGGCTGTATTTATTTCAAAAATACTGAAAAAAACAGTATATTGCAATTTCTAATATTGGTTTCCTATTTTAATACCTATACTTTATTCCTGTGAAGCAAAGCTCAGTCTTAAGTGTCACATGATCCTTCAGAAATCATTCTGAAATTCTGAATTATCAGTGTTGCTGATCTAATATGCTGATTTACAGTGAAACTGTTGTGCTGCTTAATATTTTTTCTTTGATTCTTTGATTAATAAAAAGTTAAAAAGAATAGCATTTATTCAAAATAGAAATCTTTTCTAACAATATAAGTCTTTACTATCAATTTTATCCATGTAACACATCCTTGCTGAATAAAGTTTCTTTAACTTTCTTTAAACTCTTTTAAAGCATCTTTAAAAATAAATAAAAAAATTCGGACCTCAAACTTTTGAATAGTGTATATTGTAACTCAAAATCTCTATTTTGAATAAACGACTCTTTGTAACTTTTTTATTTTAAAAAAAATATCACAGGTCCCAAACAATATTAAGCAGTACAACTGTTTCCAACATTGATTATAAATCAGCATATTAGACTGATTTCTGAAGGATCATGTGACACTGAAGACTGGAATAATGATGCTGACAATTAAGCTTTGCTTCACAGGAATTAATTATATTTTAAAGTATATTAAAATAGAAAACATTTATTTTAAATTGCAATAATATTTCACAAAATATTTTTTTTTTTTATCAAATGGATAGGCTACAGCCTTGATGAGCATAAGACACTTCTTTTAAAAAAAACTTTACTGATCCCAAACTTTTGAACGGCAGTGTATTTATATTGTAAAAAATGTTTTCTCAGGTAACCTAAAATGTACATCATTTAGTTACATCAAGGGTCAAATCAAATATAAATAGCACATTAAAGTTAAAAGTTTCACACTTTTTTGTGTGTGTGTGCTGTACAGTTCTGGTATAAAGAATGTTTTTGCTCAGGTGCCCGAAATGTCCGCCCAATAGAGAAAAGTTTTGCTCAGCAAGAAAAAAAACATTAGAGGGAACATTGCCTGTAAATAGTAAAATAAAACTCTTTCCTTGATATTTGTTGATATTTGTGTATTGAAAATGTTTTTGATTGACATTTATGGTCTTTTTTTTATTTGGGCTAGTTAAATTAATTTCGGGCTACCAAAATCTGAAGAGTACCTGCCCGAAGGGCTACCAGGGATTTTGAGATTTTGCGAGCCCTGCGCTGTAAACACAACAGCGCTGCATGTATTAACACTCATTTAAATGCATTAGCTATACAAAGGCAAGATGAAAAGAAAACGCCATGTAAACTTTTCTGAAAAAAGCCAGTTCCCCTCAGAAACACATTCATATAAAATTCAGTATTTAGGATTCCTATATTTCGTGCATCATGAACAGGGATCTTGTTCTGCCTGCTATGGTATTTTCTCCTCTTTACGTCCGTCTTCAGCGTCTCTGGCCTCTGTTAATGGCCGTTTACAGACTAATTATAATAATAACGTAATATTTCCCCACAAATGGCAAAACAAATGGCCAGTCGAACGGGTGCATGTACTCCACTGTAAAAATTTAATATAGATTTGTGACCAGTTGATGGGAAAAGTATTCTAAAAAGGAATTAAAAATTCTGAATAATTTGTAATAAATAATTATTCTCAATATTTTGAAGTGCCCACGATAACAATATCGCATGTCTACTCCGTTTGCATTGAAATTTCAGAGTCATAACTTTGCAGATATTGTTTATGCTCAAACAGCAACATTACACACTAACTAAAGATTAAAAAAAAAGTTAAATCACAATCAACCACCCCTTTAAAGAAAATAAACGGATCGTCACAAATAAATTGACATTATATTTTCAATAACACTTCACACACCATATAAATTTCGTTAACAATACTAGATACGTTTGTAAACATATGCAGATCTGGGGAAAAGCAAAAATATTTAAAACTGTGTATATTTAAAATATTTTGCTTATCACTCACTGTTGATGTGGCTGACTTTGTAGTGCTGGACTGATTAAAGTGTAACTGGAAGTCGTATTCTCCAGGATAGTCTGTGGTTGAGGGCACTACAGTGGCAGGAGGGGGCAGGCTGTCCACAACTGGGGCTACATCATGTGCAGGAAAAGCAGCATCAGTGTTCTCCGGCAGATCCAGGTCAAAGCCATCTGTAAAATGGCCATCAGGCAATGCCTGTGGCAGCAAGGGTTTAAATTTAAGTACGGATGCCTATTTTGTATTAAATGCCGCTCCATTTGAAAACAGGTGATGGAGATTTACAGCTAATCACAGAACCGTCTTTACTGACGAGATGCGCATGACTATCGCATGCAATATATCGTGCAGCCCTAATAAAATCCATGCAGCAGTTAAGTCAAAACAGCTGTTGTCTGGTAGCAAAAATCTAAAAAAACATCCAGTTTAAAATGCATCAAGAAAGATAAAAGCACCAGCTTACAGCAGTAAGCCAAGCATCACTGTTTGTACGAGGTAGCTCCTTGATCAGCTCACCAAATCCTCTATGGAAGTATAAAAAAAGAGATCAAAACACTTCGTTAATGGATGGAGATCAATTTCTGAGAACTATTCTGAAACTAAATACTTTTTGTTCAAAGACATACATTTGAAAAAGTAAAAATTAACATTAACAACTGAATGTACAAGCATGATCGATGTTTGTGACTAATGCAATCTGGTGCAGTGTATGTGCTGCTGCTGTACATTTCATTGTATTGTCAGACCTCACAAAAAAGTTTAATTAGTGTGGTGATCTATTCCTATAACTCAACTGTGTCTGGACTTACAGGTCCCCCCAAATCTGCTCAAATTTGCCCTGGCTCATGGGCAGCTCTAGCAGTTCCTTATCACTCATGGCACCGCTACCTGCAGCCTGAATCACGGGCCAATAGGGGGCACTGGAGACAGTAGAAATAGAAAAGAACAAGAGACTGGGACAAAAGAAACAAAATATTCGATAAACAAAAAAGCCCAGTGTGCATAAAATATTGTTAACAACACATTGGACTATGAAACTGTAACATTTACACATCTCTACCGGAAATTGCCTCTCTGAACCAGAAACAGACCACGGATCGTCACCTAAAGAATTTTTCAAAACGTTTTCGCATCCAAAATATCTGTTATCCAACCATTGTCAAAACACTGATGGTGTCATTCCAGATCCTGGGGTTTGGTGTTGATGGGTAAAAAATCCACCTAATTAGGACCAAACCCAACAAACTAACAGTAATTCGATACTGAAACAAAGAAATTGACACACTAGATTTCGATGTGGGATCAAAAACATCTCGTGGAAAATACTGATAAACTAAGGAGCGTTTTGTGTGTTGATGTTCACATAAAAGGTAATAAATAGCTAATAAACATCTCCGTGTTTAAAGATAAATATGTCTCGTGCTTTCGCATCAAGCCCTAATCTAAACATTGAGAAATCGATTAATGTGAGCAACGTGACATTATAACCTGTCAGATAACCCGTAAAACAAAAGAAGAAAACCCTGTGTTAACATCAATCATATTTCATCATGAGTTAAGACAGGGACATTTTTTTTCAATGTTTGTTAGCTTACATAAAGACGACTTTCAAAAGTTCGTGGTAATTAATCAGCGTATCGATCTGGATCAATAACTTACCTCGCCTCCCAGTGAAACTCCTTTTCCAAATCTCTCTACACACTTGACGCTTTCAGATTTTGAAAGAGCACACGTGTTGTTTTAGATAGGCGCGTTCTTCTTCTTCTTCTTCTTTTAGTTTAATGGCTGCATTTATAAGTGCATACCGCCACCTACTGTACGGAGTGTGTAACATCAGGGTTTCATATTCTTCAGTTCCAAAAAAATAAATAAATAAATAAATAAATAAAATAAAACATATATTATTTATTTATTTTCTTTCTTTCCCCCTTTCTTCCCCCCCCTCTTCTTTCCCTTTCCCTTATCTTCCCCTTTTCCTCCCTTCCTTCTCCCTTTCCTTTTCTTCCTCTTTATTTCCTTTCCTTTTTTGAATTATAATAACCTACCTATATTTTCTGATCTAATCCTGTATTTCTTAGAAAAAGAAATAGAGCCTTACAACAATCCCTCATTTTCTCATTCCTTCCTAAAATACCTTCCAAATTCCATCCACGTTTTAATCCATACATCTGGTCACGTAAAATTATCCTCTATGCACTATATTTATTACACCACAAAATGACATGCTCAACATTTTCTTGTACATTACAACCGTCACATTTATCAGAAACGCATTTTGCCATTAAATACAAAGTTGACTTTAATCCTGTGTGTCCAAGTCTTAACCTTGCAAGAATCACTTCCTCTTTTCTACACTTCCCTTTAAATGTTTCCACCATGATTGATTTTTGTATGCTATAATAGTGTCTCCCTTTATTATCTGTGTCCCACTTCTTCTGCCACAAATCCCTCACTGCCTTTTTGATTAATGATTTGGCCTCACCTTTTCCAAATGGAATTTTCATAATTTCATTCTCATTTAATTTCAGCGCTCTCTTTGCAATCTCATCTGCCTTCTCATTGCCCTCTACACCAACATGAGCAGGAACCCAACAAAACTGTACATCAGTTCCAGCTCTTTGTATTCTTAACATTATTGTAAATACAGCTGTATTTCCAGCAATAAATCATCTCTAGACGTTTCTTTGGAGTTCAAGCTACTAAGAGCTGCAGCAGAGTCTGAACAAAGTACAACTCTCTCAGGCCTTACCTCTTCTATCCACTGTAATCCTAGGATTATGGCAACAATTTCAGATGTGAATACAGATAAAATTATTTTGCTTATTTCAACATTAAACTCTGGTATATATACTCCTGCTCCTACATGCTCACTCCCTGGGTTTTTAGATCCGTCCGTAAAAATTGTCATGTAATTATAATAATTCATTTTCACATAATTATTAACCAAATATCCAATATTATCCTCATTCCTTTCAGCCCACACTCTCTTCTGTTCTATAAGATGAAAGTTTGCGCATTCGACTTGAAGCAGCGCTTGCAGAATGATCACCGTATGACATCAAAGTACCGCGAGAGCTATAAGAAAGCAGTCGGATCCTATTAGGTGTGTTCGACTTGAAGCGGCGCTGCGCAGAATGATCAGTGTATGACATCAAAGTACCGCGAGAGCGATAAGAGAGCCGACGGATCCTAAGCTTGCGAATCGCTCTCGCGATACTTTGATGTCATACACTGATCATTCTGCACAGTGCCGCTTCAAGTCGAACACACCTATTGACTTGGTCGGCATTGATGGGAACGCCCACAAAAACGTCATATCCGTTTAGGCCGTGGGGGAAAACAAACCATTCGAATTAACGCGCCGAGACCTTTTTAGGCGCTTGATCTTTACTTTTTGTTATGATTTCGATTGATTTTTGCTTGGTGCAATGCCGAAAAGTTGCCGTGTACCTCCAATAAGTAAAAAAAAAAAAACGATCTGAAGTTTTATATAGGCTACTGCCGAATAAACAGACGGAGGTAGCACAATCTGAGCGGGTAGCACACAACATCAGAACTCCGACAGCAGTTACGGATATACAACGTACGAAACATATCAAGCTTAATATTCATATTTATATGCACTCCAGATAGGCTAGACTACCCTTCAATGACCTGTCATTAGTCCTGTCCCCCTGCACCGCAACCCAGTTCTGATGGGGCTTAGGCCTAACGTTATACCCTCCTTCACATCAAATAAATGTCACTCCCTGATATTTTGTGATATAAATGTCAATCTATTAAAACATTTATTTCATATTATTATACACAATCCCTTACGAAAATTAACAATGGTATTACTATAGTAAAAGTAGGTTATAATAGGCTAACCGTGTTTTTTGGGCGTTTTTATTACCAGTTGTAGCCTATAACCACAGTTTTATTACAAATACCATGGTTAAACTATGGTTAGTGTAGCAAAACATGTTTAATTTGTTTGGTTTTTTTTACCATGGTTTACCTATAGTAGCCATGTTTTGTTTTTTTTTGGTTGTAACCGCGGTTAATTTTGGTAAGGGATATTTTCATGTTATTTTATATATTTTTATTTTACGGCGTGTATTTGTAAAAATGATTAGGCTAACGTTATACATTTAGCACACACCACATAATGCTGTGCATTTCAAGGCACTTCAGTAGACCTTTAATGTTACCTATGTTTTGTCAATGTTAAAATTATTTTTAATATATCAATAAAAAAGTATGACAGGCTTTTACTCTAGTCTTTATCACTTTATTAAAATTAAGCAAAACAAAACGACAAATGTTTACTTTCACAAGCCGTCACGTATAGGCTTGTAGTAAGCTGTCTCTTGCCTGGAGACTCAATCAGGTAACAAAAAGTGTCGGGTAACGACACCTCTGGCCATTCCGTTGGGTCGTTTGGCCAGTCACAGATACCGTAGGGAGAGTCCGACCCAATACGGCTCGGCTTTTCCACGTATCTTGCTCTGTCGAGCGGCAGAAATAATTTTATGTAGGCCATTCTGGGTCAACACCATGCTTTTCCAATGAGGGGGAAAGGATCGTTTTCCCCCACGCCGACTCCGCCCACACAGCTATGACGCGACACCGACCAAGTCAATGCATTGAAATCGCTCTCGCGGTACTTTGATGTCATACAGCAGGGTTCCTCAATTAGTTTTCGCCAAGGGCCGAATTCTGCCAACAATACAGAGCCAAGGCCCACTGACCTATATATATATATATATATTATTCTTATTATTACAATTATTATATTATTGTTGCTTTTCTTAAAATAGTCACAAGATGGTCACAAGATAATTATATTCAGATTTTTTTCCCCCAGTAGTCTGTTTTATTCAAACAATTATGAACATTTTTGCATTTAGATACAGAAGAACTTTGCCTGTTGAATATTAAAAACAAATGAACAAACAAAAAATCTGGATCTCCATGTCTGCCATGCAAATCAACTGTTCCTGCTCATCTCCAGACTGGATCTCTTCTCTCCACTTTCCCTAATTGCAGATTCAATTATTAGATCTGTCAGCATTAATATTTTTACACTTAGATTTTTTTGGGGGGCTCAAACTGTAACACCGTGTGACCCAACCAGACGTGACGCGACGCGACGCGACGCGATAAAAAGTATATTTGCATGTAATTTTTGTCCTAACCACCCGCGACAGCGACATGTGACAATAAGCGACACGAAATTCTATTTTAGAAATGTTTTTTTATTTTCTGCGACGTCGCGGCAGGGACAACATACAAAATATGACAGTGCTATTCTCAGGTAATTATGTGCTTTATTCAGTGTTAAATGTGTCTAATGTGAGTTTGAATATTATTTTGCGTGAGGTTTATAGCCATATGAGCAACAATTTTACCTCAGATCTTGAAAATAAATTAAAGCAAACTTACTTTAAAACTGTGAACTCACTGCGCACCAACATCCATAACAAAGAAGATATCAATCACTCACTCACTCACTCACTCAAAACTGTTCAGTACATTCACATTTGAATCATCTATTTTCCGTGTCCACTTTTCTGCGGTGTCGAACCGGTGTTCTGAAATATTCGGTGTCTGAGATTTTCGGTGACGCTGGGCGGAGCATACATGAATATTCATGAGTTTCCTGTTTCGCGTTAAAGCGCCACTGAAAATGACTCTGTTTTCAGAATAAGAAATGCTTCAAAGTGTGATGAAGTTCAGCAGGCATTTAGGCTACTGTTAATTTAGGCACAATAGTTTGTAGATTGTCGTATGGTATGTTTAATTATTACAGCTATTAATTTGTTGATGTGCCTGAGGATACACTCCAAATTACTGAGCCAACAAACATTTTTGTTTATGTGCCTAATTTATTTAGACAATCTTTAAAACTGTTAATAACTGATATAAATGTATATTTGCTGTTGTTGACATAAAGTTTCAGTTGTGATCATTCTGTGGTGTTTCTTATTGTTTGCTCAGATGGTAGCTTATATAACATCAACCCAACTTTAGTAATAAATTATTTTTTTTGTAATATATTTAAATTGTAATATAATCATTCTTAACACAGTGTTCCAAATGATTAGAAACATGGTGTGATGATAAAAGATAAAGTTATTATGTGGCTATTTAGCATTTATGAATACAATAAAGACAGCAGGTTATTTTTGGTGCTAGTTTTAATCGCAAATGTGTGTATAGAGAAGACAACATAACCTAACCCTTTAATCGCCGACGGCGATTTCTATTCTATTCTATTCTATTCTATTCTATTTTATTCTATTGACTGAATGGCTAGATGACAGAGCCCAGTGGTGCACAATAACATGTAATGACCAATTATATATAAGACTCATTTATTACATTTTGCACTGTTGTGTTGAAGATGGATGAGGCTAAATTCAAAGCACTGACAGACTTTAAAATATTTGGAAAGATACCTCAGGGTCTTTCCAGACATGACAAATTCATATTTCTAAGAAGGGCTAAAAGCTTCATTTTTGAAAGTAAGTAATGTAAAATGTACACCTGGATTTAGTGGCTTCACTGGTTGTTTATAATCATTTTTATACTTTTTAGATGAAGCTTTGTATTATATTAAAAAAGAAGGTACTTTGGCAAAAGTGGTCAGCACGAAAAAAAGTGCCCAAGAAATTTTTGAAGAGCTCCACAGCAGCCCGATAGGTGCTCACTGTGGCATTCAAAAAACCCTGGATGCCATAAGCAAGCGCTTTTATTGGAGTTTAATACGTGAATCCTTCGTCATGTTTTCATACATCTATTATTCCATCAAAACTGATTTTGATAATATATTTTAGGCCAAACACTGTGCTGCTTGTCAAAAAAAGCAATGTTCTCTGAAGAACCCAACAGAATATACCCCTATCGTGGTAATTCATGTTTTTATGAAAAACACAAGGAATATTTTTGTTACAGCAGTTTTATATATTAAACATGAATGTTTATTAGGTGGCACAGCCTTGGGATATTGTGGGGATGGATTTAGTGGGAAAGCTCACACCAACGAAAGAAGGCTACCAGTACATCTGTGTGATGGTAGATTACTTCACAAAGTGATGTGAGGCTTTGCCACTGAAAACCAAAAGCGCAGAGGAGGTAGACACTTGGGTATGTTAGATTATTATTATTATATATAAACACTACAGTGTATTTTAAAGTTGCACTACCATATTCATGTGTTGTAAATCTTATATTGTTTAGATTGCATGTGACTCTTGCAACAGCTGGTACCACTGGGACTGCATAAACAGGCCAAGTTTGGAGGCATATTTTATTTGTCTGGGATGTCAAGGCCCTATTTAAACTGTTTTTTGTTTTCTTCCCCCAATATGTCTTGTCCACATACACATTTGTACATAAAACTTAACACCAAATCATTTGATGTCTTTAATGTATTCAGTATTATAACTTCATTTCTTTAACTGTGCAAATTAATATGTGGTATGTTACTTTAGCTACTTAATTCATGTGAAATGATTTTTGCTAACGAAGTACTACAATCTGTTATTTACCAGCTGAACAAGCAAAACTAAATATTGTATCAGATCTTTATGCCACCTTAGATATTTGTATACAAGTTATCAAACACAACTTTAAAAGACACTGGAAAGGGTTTATAACACATGTTAATGGCATATCCTAATGACAGGCAGGCAAATCAACTGCTGTAATCATGAAATCAAACATAACATATACAATCTACAAACTATTGTGCTCAGATGAACAAAACTTCAAAAGCTAAAATAAAATAAAAAGCTAAATGAGCTGGATCGCCACTGTCGCTGAAACATAATTACATTACGTAAAACTTTCTGTGCGGTGACGATCCTAGAGTGCACTGATATTTTCAGTGGCGCTTTAACGCGAAACAGGAAACTCATGAATATTCATGTATGCTCCGCCCAGCGTCACCGAAAATCTCAGACACCGAATATTTCAGAACACCGGCCATATTTTACAGATCACAGACGACACTTCGGCTGCATCCGAAAACTACGCCGTTTCACACCGCAAGCGTCAGCGGCGCGTGAGCAGCGCGTATTTTTTTTGGCGTGCATGTTAACAAATGAGTGCATTCACACCGGGAGCAGGAGCAGCGCGTGAGCGTCAAGCAGGAGCGTCGCGTGAGCAGCAGTGCCGCGATCGTTTCGGCGCCGAGTCTATTTTTGCTGCGCCGCTTACGCTGAATTAAAGTCACAGTGCATTGTTCTTGATAAAAATTGACCCGATTAACATTAAAAATAACAAATTTGACCACAAAATCATGTAAGTGATGCGTTTCGTGTTTCACAAGCACCATATGAAAAAAAAATGCACGAAAACACCACTTCCACGAGTTTTTGCCCAAACTTCAAAGTAGGGCTGTCAAAATGGCTGAAAAACTAAATTCGAATTTTGTACCTAAATATTATATATAAATTATAAAAATTATATTCGAATTTTAAAGGCATAATTTCAGTTAGAGGAAAAAAATATTTTGGCTTCTCCCCTGAGGCCACAAGAGGGCGCATCGAGCTAAATATGACTTATTCAAAGCATAAAATAACACGACTATCTTTGAAAAATGTGCATAATGTTTAGAATAATGTTTAACCATATATAATTAATTAATTAAATTGCTTAAACAATTAGAAACAAAAAAGCATCATGTATATACACAGTTTAATACACGGAAAACCAATCACAAAGAGTAACGGTTTTTTCATTTAAAAACACGAGATGCAGTGGAATGGGGAGAGACTGCATCGATTTAAATCGATTTCTAAATATCCGACTCTCTTTTGGGAGACACAAGTGCAACAGTGATAGGTGTCCCTCTAGAAAATGTGATACATTTGCGTTCTGTGTGAACGGCTTGGTTTCAGTTTTGACGTAAACAACATCATCTCCGCATTGATGTTCTCTTTTTCCGCAGTATTTTGAATGAACAACGTATCCAGTGGGTTCAACTGGATAAGTAAAAAAAAAGCATGAAAATGCAATGACACCTACCTACATCTTCATCGCATCTCGTGCGCCACTGATAAGCTGCCTGACGCACACCTAAAATTCGAATGCAACGTTTTGCATTCGAATGTGGATTTTTTTTAAAAATTCGACTAATATTCGAAATTCGATTTTTTTTTTTTGACAGCCCTACTTCAAAGGTCTGTTAAATAATAAAACTAGAGGCATTTGTTAGTTTTAATATTACTTTTTCAATTCAATTATTCAATCCAATTACACTTTATTGTTGGAATTCGTTCTAAAATATGTCTTGGATCTCACGACAGCGTGTCTCACATCAATTCACATCAATAATTACTAAACAAACAATACAATAGATGCACCTTAATACAGAAAAACAACAACAGTATAATAAACATATGGCTACAGTGCATTAGAATAGTGAGTTCTTTCTATTTTCCAGAGGCCTATTTGAACCCCCAATTCTGATTTATTAATTTTACAGACTGATACACAAAAGATTTACGTAACATAGCCAATTCAATCTAGCAAGTCTTCTGTTAGATGGCAAAAATTAATATTCCTCATACAAAATGTGAGAAGGGTCAGACAAAATTTTCCTGACAGGGTCGGCAATTTTTTCGTATACACATCTTGAAAACTTGGCTCAAGTTTATCGTGTAAACTACCTATATATAATATATATGTTATTTACATATGTGTGTGGGACAGAGGGCAGGGGGACACGGTCGCATCACAGAGTATGCTGGCCATATCATACACCAAAGCACATGGCACACAGACACCGTGCTCGGAGGAGAACGCTGGAAAATATGACAGAAATGATGATACTCATCTGTATTGTACTAGCCTACAAGCCGCGGTTCAGCTGCGCGCGACAAACGCTGCCAGTATGAAAGCACAATGGGCGCGCGCTGCTCACGCTCTGCATACACAACGCTTCTGCGCTGCTCACGCGCCGCTCACGCTTGCGGTGTGAAACGGGCGTTAAGAGTTTATATAGTCATTTTCAGGTTTCTCTGTGATCATAATATGGCAAAATTGTAAAAACTGACAAATCTGTATGAACAAAATGGTAAACTTGAATTAAATGTGATTAATTAAATGTGATTCTAAATGTTATAGCAGTGATTTTATAATATCTCCATAAGAAAACGTATGAACACTACTGTTTTAGTGTTTCATAAGCCCATTAGTGGTCTTCACATACATGTGCAGGGCTGGGGGTACTCCAGGACAGGTTTGAGTTAGTTGAATGAGCCCATTAGTGGTCTTCCGCTGTGGTTATAAATAGCAATTTTTCACACAACACTGTGTTTTCAACATTTATAACTATTATAGTGTTATTTTTTGCCCAATCTCTCTTAAATTTTGCACGCTTGTTTAGAATAAAATTATGCATCATTTTACACAGTTTGTGGGCTTTCTTTTAGTATTAATAGGCCTTTGGGTACACTAAGTAAATAACATATTTTAAAATGACCTGTTCATAGTTGTCCAAATGCAAATGTTCAACATTGTTTTGATAATTATTGACCTAGAGAGTCTAGAGAACAGTACTGCACTGATTTGATTGAATTTTGAGTTAAAAACTGAAGGCTAGTTGACAAAAGCATGTTTTTTAAATAATCTCAAATACTTAAAGAACAGTTTGATTGACAGCAGTGATCCTAGAGGCAAAGTTGATCAGAATGAGAAGATTCTATAATGTCTATAGTACCATATTAAACTGTCAAATTACTGTAAAAAGCATAATTATAATTCAGATACAAGTTTTCAAAAAACAAAAAGTTTTGTAAAATGATAAACTTTACATTTCAGCCTTTAAACCATTTTTAAGAAAATGGATAAGTCAAAAGTATTAATAATATTGATTTTAACAATTATTATCAATAAATTATTATATAAATTAAATAACATGAATTAGGGGTGTGCGAAATTGGCAAAAAAATGATATCTTGATATTTTCTGGGATTTTATCGATAACAATAAATTAGATGATATTTTGCTGAGTGTGTTATTGTGCTGATATCTAAAAGATTACCGTGGACAGCTGAATTTTTTGATATTCTTCATATTCTGTGTGGTCAGTTCACAGCAGCGATAGAAATGAGTCTTTTCCAACAAATTTTATGGGCATTTTTACCTTTACGCCTTTTTTTTTTTAAAGTGTGCATCATCTTTTGAGTCAAATTCTTGCATTTGGGCTGTTACCAAGCAAATTAAATCAGTATCAACAAAATGTATCTTTGCAATGCATATGAAGTGGCATTTAGATGTATTTACACACTGTTTAATGCAGCTCGGAAGGACACAGAATGCTAACCTGCAGTTACAAATGCATAAATTATGTTTTGATATTTGAAACATAAAACGTTGAAAACTGATGTTTGAAATTATTTTTAAAAAATGAAGATACTTTAAATGTGAAATTAAAACGGCCAATAGGTGGCAGTAAGTCAGTGTTAATAAGTGAGTCATTGCGATTGAACCAAATCATTTAAACGGTTGATTCATTCAGGAACGAATCACTGTCATGTTGCTCAGAGACACAAAACAGTGTTGGCTGTGTTAGGAATTAGAAATAGAGCAAAAACAGGCAATATGGTGTCTAAAACGTAGGTCTCTTAATATTAACTTCTTGTTTATTGAACTGTTGCATAAAATCAATATCACATTTGTAATCATGCTGATTTTTGGAGAAAAAAATGGCACTCTTCGTGTGATATTAACTATATGAAATGGTATAAATATAGGCTATACATTTTCTGCCCCCATATCTTAAATTATGTGATCATTCTAAATGTATTTTAATAGACTGAATCGTGCAGTGAAATCGTACGCGCACAGTTTAACCTGTTAACGATTCATTCTCTGCCACAGGTGTGCCTTTGGCTGAAATATAACGGTTTTCCTGGTAAAGACAGAACATGAAATGAAATCATAGTCTTTTGAAGTTTAATCGTCATATTCAGCCATATCGCAATTCTGGTCTTTCCGTCTCCAAATTTAAGACCTCTTGAAATCATAATTAAGACTTTCTTGTACAATTTAAGACTTTTTAAGGCCTTAAATTTGATACAACTAAACTTAAGACTTTTTAAGACCGCGCGGAAACCCTGGTTAAACACATCCAAAATGGAAATAGGCTCACAGACACACAACAACATACAGCACACACACACACACACACTGACATTAAATGATTTAACTAGTATATTATTACTCTATAAGCATATTTACACACACACACACACACACACACATACACAGACATACATGCACACACATTTTGTTGCAGAGATATATATTTGAAATAAATGATAAGTGACAATACTTATTGCAAGTCTTCTCTTTTTAAGAGTTTATGTCATTTTCAGGTTTTACTGTTCTTAATTCTGGCATAATTGTAAAAACTGATATGTCTCTATGAACAAAATGGTAAACTTTGACTAAATGTGATTTCAAATGTTATAACAGTGATTTTATAATATCTAAGCATGAATCCATATAACCTATGAACAGTACTGTATAAGTTAGTTAGTTCAGTGGTTCTCAAACCACTCCATGAAGTACCCCCGGCACTGCACATTTTGTATGTCTCCCTATATTTGATAAACCCACTTCAAGTCTTGCCGTCTCCACTAATGAGCTGATGAGTTGAATCAGGTGTGATAGATTAGGGAGACATACATGTGCAGGGCTGGGGGTACTCCAGGACAGGTTTGAGAACCACTGAACTAACTAACTTATACAGTCGAGTTCAATTTTTGAGTCTATGACAAGCGGTTTAGGAGCTATTAGCGATTTTGCATTTTTATTCGCAGTAGCGCCCCCCATAGGCCGATTGGGGCGAGTCTTTGCGCCCGAGTAGCGAGCCAATCTACTACCTTCTGACAAAGTTTCAGCTCTCTAGGCCTTACGGTTTGTTCTGCACGATCAGTTTTAGGGAAGAATAATAATAATAAAAATCCTTAAAATTACAATAGTTTTACAATTTAATACATTAAATATAATACATTAGCAGATGCTTTTATCCAACGCGACTTACAAATGAGGATACTGGAAGCAGTCAAAATCAACAAAAGAGCAATGATATTTAATAAGTGCTATGATAAGTCTCAGTTAGCCTAACGGGTAACACTTTAGAATACTGTTCCATCATTAATGAATAACTACACAAGAACACATGAGTAACGCAATATTAGCACTCTAGTAACTAACTAGAGTAACTAACAACTAACAAGAAACTCTGATTAATGAATTAGTAAGTGATAGTGCTTAGTCGAATTTGGTAGTTCACTATTAGCTAATCAGTAACTATTATTTTTTCATACCTCCCTAAGAACTACTAAGAACTACTATATACAGGTTCATAATTAATATGAATAATTCATAATGTATAATTAATTCTAAAGTAAAGGTCATGGTAACCCACTAGTAATGACTAAAAGTATTACCAAATTCTTCTGAAGGTATTACTAATTATTTGGATCAGTATTCTAAAGTGAAGATCGTGATAACTCCCTAGAAATTACTGAAGTCATTGTAAAGTTTGGAGGTTTTTGTAAGGTTTCTGGTTAGTAATTCATTTTGCTAGATTTGGTAACATTTAAATAATTTCTAGTGGGTTATCGTGATCTTCACTTTAGAATACTGATCCAAATAATTAGTAATTTCTTCAGAAGGATGTAGTAACACATGAGACATTACTATCTAGTATGACGTCAGGCAATGATGCTTTTCACTTTAGAATACTGATCCAAGTAATTAGTGGTTCTTTTAGAAGGAATTGTTAATTCTTGAGTCATTACTAGTGGGTTACCATGATCTTCATTTTAGAATTAATTATACATTATATATAATTCACATTAATTATGAACCTGTATACAGTAGTAGTTCTTAGTAGTTCTCCAGGATATATATAAAAAAATAGTAGTTATTGATTAGCTAATAGTGAACTACCAGTTTCAACTGAGCGCTATTACTTACTAAATCAATAATCAGAGTTTTTTGTTAGTTTTTTGTTAGGTAATAGTAGTTACTACAATGTTAATAGTGCATTAGTCACTTATTCCTGTATAGTTATTCATTAACAAAGGATCAGTATTCTAAAGTAAAAACAAGCAGGGTTACCACCTAGCACAGTACACGTGAGCGGAGCGGAGTGGGAGTTATAATTTTGAATGGAGGGAGGAGAGGGAGCGGGAAATGAACCCGAAGCGGAGCTAGTGATTATATATTGTTGGCGCTCCACTCCGCTCACATACTCTGGAACCCATACACTATGCGGCGCGATGCGACACGATCCCCATATACTGATCAAATAAAAATAAAAGAGAATAGAATAGAATACTGTCTGGTCTGGTGTAGACACGGTAGGCTCTATTACAAATAATTTATATTTTTTTTTTAGAGATATTTTTGCTTTTTTTTTTAGAAAACAAGCAGTTAGTAAATGAATAGAGTGCAATTCTAAAAGGGAGTGCAATTTTTTTAAAGAACAGAATTGAATAGAGAGTGCATGAAAAAAATAGAGTGAGTAGAGTTAGAGGGTCATATAAAGATGGAAGAGATGTGTTTTTAGCCGATTCTTGAAGATGGCTAAGGACTTAGCTGCTCGGATTGAGTTGGGTAGGTCATCCGTCTATCGGATGAGACGTTAAACCGAGGTCCTGGCTCTCTGTGATCATTAAAAATCCCATGGCACTTTTTGTAAAGAGTAGGGGTTTAACCCCTGTGTCCTGGCCAAATTCCCTTCACTGGCCCTTGTCAATCATGGCCTCTTAATAATCCCCATCCACTTGATTGGCTCTATGACTCTCTCTCCTCTCCACCTGTAGGTGGTGTGTGGTGAGCGCACTGGCGCCGTTGTACTGTTGCTGCCGTCGCATCATCCAAGTGGATGCTGCACACTGGTGGTGACTGAGGAGGAGAGACCCCCCACATGATTGTAAAACGCTTTGGGTGTACAGCAATACACAATAAAGCGCTATATAAATGCGTCATTCATTCATTCATACCATCAGGAGGGAACATTTAATGTAAAAGTCCATGAAAGTGATTTTGTGCCTCTTTGAGATGGCACAATAATGTGCCATTCACTTGCAGAACGCAAGCTTCTAGAGGGCACCTAAGTCTGAAGTAATGAATTTAGGTAAAGGGGTGCAGATCCAGTGGTGGTTTAGTAGGCAAACATTAATGCCTTGAATTTTATGCAAGCAGCTATTGGTAGCCAAAGCAAATTGATAAACAGAGGTGTGACGTGCATTCTTTTCGGCTCATTAAAAATTGATCTAATAATAATAATAATCTAATAATAATAATAATAATAAGCCTCTTTTTCAAGAGCTCCGATCTTGAAATGCTTTGCAATACTTTAATGACTAATATAGATTAATGCCCTTTTTTATTATTATTTATGTTATCACATTTGAAAAATGCAATTTATATATTTTATGAGGTGATGCATAAAAATAAGAGCATCAAATCAAAAATGTATTTTAAATGTCACATGTGGTCTACACTGAGCACTGGATCTACATTTTTAATGCTGTAGCAGACCCTGTGTCCGTCTATAAGGGATCTGGTTTCTCTGGGTTCAGTGAGAAAGGCACACATGACTCTGGCTGGGGCCCTTCAGCTGACAGGTATCATATTTAACCACCCATTCTTTGCCAGGAACATCAGAGGATCAAGGAGAGAGGTGTTTGATAGGAACAAGACAAGCAAAGGAGAGAAAGTGCCATGAATTGGAAGCATGTTAAACTACCAGGGGTGTGTGGCAATTAGGGCTTTTAAATTGAGCGAACAACGTCAGACATTTTTCCATTGCATCGATCGTATTGTTTTGGTGTCAGACTTTAACCCCCAGCCTCACAAATTTTAACTAAAAGAAGACCCTGCACACCTCAAGGTATAAGTGGTACAGTCCACAATTGAGGAACACCTGTTGCTTCGGGAGGATTCTTTTCGTGTGACATGGGAATGAGTTTGTGGGGAGGGGGTTATAGGCAGAGTTTGTGACCCCTTCGGCATGTGTTCCAAAATAGAAAGGGATTTTTAAGCTATGAAAAGCTGGACAATAGAGACTAGGTCAGCCCAGCTGACCACTCTTGGCATGCTTTTGGGTTCTAAACCACCAGGCTGGGTATCTGGACTCTCTTGACCCAGCTAATCACGTGGTGGAAGCTGAACCAACAAAGTGAATCTTTGAAAATCTCAAACCATACATTCAAATAATACTTTCAGCTTATTAGTGAGGATATACTGAATGTCTAACAGTGCATTAATGTTTAACTTTATAGTAATTAGTCTCAGTTCTACACAAAATGTAATGTGTCTTTCTCTTTAGGTCTGTGCAAAGACATAACAACTAATAAAACTGAACTAAAGCAAACTTCATGCAAGCCATGCTACTGTACCCTTACTCTTTTACGCAACGACACATAAGGACAATTTGTGCGTCGACAAACAAACCTTGTAGGACCGGAGCTAATGGAAAGTCTAGTCACTGTTGCTACACTTTTCACATAGATCTAAACCCCTCCCCTCCGCCTCAGCCCAAACTTCAAAAATAAATGTGGGTGGAGAGTGTGTGAGCATGTGTCCCCATGCCCTCCTCTTCAAACCACATGTGTCACAGAGGAAATTATAGACACTGGAGTAACACTTGAGGCTAGATCCATATTCTATACTTTTTTTTTTTTTGACTAGCTCTTGTCTATGTGTGTGTTTAAAAGGACCAATTAAATTCACAGATCAGTGCTTTGGAATAATACTGTTTGGAGAAGACTTGCAAGACAGGACCAAAACTTTGAGTCTCGCACGCTCAGCGTCATGCCGGCTGGGTTTCAGCAGCTGGGAGGGGAGGTAATGAAAATATAGATTATGTATTATTTATGTTAGATAGTGTGATCTGCGATACACTCTGATGATGACTGTTTAACTTGAATCTTTAAAATATAAACATTTTAAACCCAATTTTTAATTTTGCTTATAATTAAAACAAAAGTATGTTTATGTTTACAGTAATGGCTGTGCTGTTATTATTTGATTTAAAAACCTAAAATAATAGATTATGAGAATGTGTCTGATTAAATATTACATTCACATTCAGATGTGCAGCTTCTGTCAGTTCTGGTAAGATGATAAATTTGTCCCAAAATATTGCGTTCCATTGAGAGTATTAAATGGCAATAAAGTCAACATTGCAGTTGGAGGAAGTATGTAAATGGTCAAGGTCAAATGTTTCAAGGTCAAATCTTTGCATTTAAATGACCTAGAGGTACTTAGTAAAAGCATTGCAGTCACACAGTGGACTTTAAATGATAAAGTGTAACTAGCTGAATACCAATACTTGTTGGTACCACACTTTGTGGTGTGATGACAGTAATCATGACCCTGCGACACCACTAATTGCCAACCTCAACAATATTGTTATTATGCCAGTATGTGTAAAGACCTCACTTGAACGTTTTGTATATATTTGCAAAAGTACAGTACACCTCTAGACATAAGCAAGAAAACTTTTCTTGTAAACATTTACTGTATTTACAGTTTACTAAAGAAATATATGTTGCTTTTACATCTCAGATCAAAAAAGAGTAGTTTTTAAACATTTATTTGGCTGAAACTGAAAAATAAAAATGCTTTGCAGACATACTGTCTCTCTTGACATTGTTTTCGTGCATCATTACATTAAAGCCGAATCTCAAAATAGCTGGGTCATGCCAGCGAAAAAAACAACAACTCAAAATTCATTTAGATATGCACATTGTAAGTTTTTTTGTTGTTTATATATATATAGCATTTGGTTAGAGAGGTGTGTTTAACACTCCTAATTAATAGTGTCAGCAGATATAAACAAGAAAGGGGTCAGCTTTGTGCTGCGCTGCTGTCACTCAGTGAAAAGACAGGTGTGTGGCCCATGCTGCTAATGCCACATAAACCACAAAGACATAGGAACAGACTGAACCATTTACCTCTAAACACATGACAGACAGACAGAACAGATCAAAATCAGTATAAAGCTTAAAAAAGCTGCAATCCTTAATTAAAAATGAAGATTTTTAAGAAGAAGGCATTTCTTATTGTTTTGCAGTGAAAATATACCATGGACAACATTCTTCTAACATTGTTATAGCTATTCTGACTTCGAGAACCTTCGTAGGGCTCCAGATTAACATTTGAGGACACTCAATTAAGTTCTACAGAAGGTGGCACCAGCACCTGACAGTAAAGCACTCACCCTAATCGCACATGTACATCTTGGAGATGTCTATTTGATATCTGCATTTACATATGCAAGACGTATTTTTTAGGGAGTTTGCTCATCTGCTAAGACGTTTCCTGTCAGATGTCAAATAGACATTTATTAGAATGCATGTAAAACTGCCTCTGAGACGTTTATCAGATTACAAGGCAGATGTTTCCCAGATCTTTAGCAGACGTGTTACAGATTTACTTGTGCTGTCTGGGTAGTTGAGATGCAGATAAAATTAACTTTTAATACTGTCATTCATAATGTCTAAATATAATTTGATTTATAAAATATATATATATATATATATATATATATATATATTTATAGGGAGAGGAAATGGCCAATAAGCCTACATGCTAATAAGCCTAAGTCTCTGCAGCCATCTAGTGGTAATTTAATGTCCTTTTTATTTTTAAATAAGTGTTTGCTTTCCTACATTATGAAACTTTTAGTTTTATAAATGGAGGCAACCTATGAAGGATGAACAAATAATGTCATCACATTAAAAATAACTGTCAAATTTGGTAATACTTAAAGCTTTGAAGTACTGGGAAAAGTTGTGTGAAGCATTTAAAAACACTCGAAAACATTAGACCATTTCTGCCACAAGTTGTTCCTGTAGTTATGTTAAATCCATGGTGAATGGTGGAGATTTGTGTTTATTGAACAATGTTTTTTCCTGGTTTCCACATCAGTGGCGTTTGTTCTGATATTCGTAGCTT
The DNA here is from genome assembly GCA_027422415.1 of Schizothorax lantsangensis. Taxonomy (NCBI): domain Eukaryota; kingdom Metazoa; phylum Chordata; class Actinopteri; order Cypriniformes; family Cyprinidae; genus Schizothorax; species Schizothorax lantsangensis. The sequence continues at coordinate 36,023,967 of CM049839.1, read as the reverse complement.
TAACAGAATTCTGCGCCGAAAGCTCTTGCGAAAATTGCGGAGTTTGCTTGATTTTGCGATAAATTCAGCGATCGCAGAATCGCAAAATCCTGGAGGGACTACATTGCTTTCAACATTTCAAATGTTGAACATATTTCTGTAAAGACATTGTATTCTATGACTTAATGGTTGAGTTGTATGTGCAGGTTGAGGCAATTATGTCCCTGAGGGTCTGCATAGCCATCCAGTTAACAAGATCATCATCAATATCTCTCTTACATGTTTATCTACAACAACTCTAAATATATATTTACATTTTAGTCCAATGTATAAATATAATTACAATATTTATCAATATAAAATACATATTCATAATAATAGATAGCCAGGTCTGAGGATGACAGTATTGCTGTAATAACCTCCTTCTTTGTAACTGTTACATTACAGATTTGTATCTGTTTCATTTTGATATTTGACTATATTTTAATAGTTCCATTTGTAATTAGTTAACATGAACTAACAATAAAAATACTTTTAAAGCATTTATTAATCATAGTGAATGTTAATTTCAACATTTACTAACATTAAAATCAAAAGTTGTGTCTATTAATATTTAATGGGCCTGAGCTTTTTTATTTTTTATTAACTAAGGTTACCAAAGATTAATAAATACTGTAGCATATCTATTGCTCATTTATAGTTAATGTTAATGTCAGTTAATGCATTAATTTACATTAAATAATGGGACCTTACTGTAAAGTGTTACAGATTTGACCAACAGTGTGCAGATAAAATTGTTCTGTTTCAATGGACTTATGATATTGCAGTTATAAACGTTGTAAATTTTGGTGTCCTGCAGAGAATAACTGGAACCCTCGCACTGTCAGTGTTTACTGCTGTTCTGGGTTCCCTTCAATTTGGCTACAACATTGGAGTCATCAATGCTCCACAGAAGGTAATAATTCATCTATACTTAAATCAGTTGCTCAGAGATATTTTGGACATATTATAACTGTATTGTTAAAGCTTAATTTCGAAACAACTGGATTTTATTTTGTCTAAATGATTGTGACTATATTAATGAACAGTGACCTAATATTTAAAGCGCAGTCTTAGCTATATTATATAACATTTTAATATTCAGCTATGATCATTTCAAGTGCATCTACAGTCCCTCAATATCATTTTTATACCATTTAAATTATTATTTTTTAAATTTAACTCCAATGTGTCATTATAAGCTTCCAAAGTGTGAAAACATTTGTTTACCTCTTACAATGTACAGCAAATCAAGAACATCTAATCCTTGAGTGTGCTTTGAGGGCACATGGGAGAGCAAAAATTTAGATGTGACATTTCCACAGATGAGACCAAAATAACACAGCTTATGCTTATGTTATTGTTTCATCTATTAAAGGTCACATTTTGGAAATCTCTCTGTTCTTGTGACAGGACTTGTAAATATATACTATGCTTTACCATCAGAGCTATAAATTACATTTCAAATTCAAATTTATTTTAATTTGTAATAATATTCACAGTATTACTGTCAGTCCTGTGTCGTGTGTTTCCTGCCCTCATGTGTCCATATTTGGTTAGTTTCCGGTCCTTGTTAAATGTGATAATTCGTGTCCAGGTGTGTTTTAGTTATTATGTGTAATTAACTTGTGTATTTAAGTTTCTGCCTGTTTAGTGATTTTCGTCTGGTCTACTCGTTACTCCCCGGTGTTCCTGTGCATCTGCCTTGCCTTGCCCTTATTAAAGACTGTTAATTTGAGTTTATCCACGTCTGCGTGTTCCTCGTTTCTCCCTGCTGTGTGCACCGTGACAATTACAGTTTTTCTGTATTTCTGATCAATTAAATGCAGCCTCAGTGATGGTAAGGCAAAAAATTTAAAAACATCTCTCAAAAATATTTTTAAAATCTTTCTGACCCCGAACGTCTGAATAACAATGTATGTAAACCCCAAATGTGCTCCAACTCTTTTGCCCATAAATTCAATGAGTTGTGAGTAATAAATTAGTAATTTTACATTTGCATTCATGTACAGCTCACAAATTGCATTGGTCTGTGCCTCAGATTTAGCACAGCTGAAGCCCTTTCTACTGCTTTAGAAAACAATACTATGCATTTGCATTCAAATGTGAAAAGAAAGATATTTTCTGTCATGAGGCTGAAAAGTAATATACAAAACATAAAATTAACTAATGCTGTAGCATAAGAATTTGAATGTGATATGGAGCTGAATTTTTCCTAGGAGTGCTAATGTCTCATGTCACCCTCTTCTTATCTTCCCTTGTTTCTCCATCTATCTGACCTCAGATCATTGAGCAGGACTATAACTCAACATGGATGGAAAGATACGCAGAACCAATCCCTCTACAAACTCTGACATCTCTGTGGTCACTCTCTGTTGCCATCTTCTCCATTGGGGGCATGCTGTCCTCCTTCTCTGTGGGAATCATCTCAGAGTTCTTTGGCAGGTCAGCTCTATATTGACTTTTTATTATATATGAAACTGAATGTAACTAAAAACAAATAATGTTCGGACTTAAGATTGGAACGGTACTTGAATATTGTGGCACATCAATGATAATGATCAGTTTCGTAATTTATTGACTGATTGTAAAACCATTGTAAAACCACCATCAGCTTCAAGGTATCAATAATATAATATTACAATATCTATTTTTATATATAGTGTAGTGATTAAATAAGAAGGAAAGTGAAAGAAAATAAAGAGGGAGTGAAGAAAAGCAGGAAGGGGATGGGCAAATGCAAACCATACCATCAAGTGAAAAAGTTTAAGAAAGGACTGGGTTATTGTTTATCTAATTAATCCAAAGTGATTTTAACTACTCTTACAATAGAGCAACTTTGTTGAAGGGCATAGTGGTGATACGGGCATTCATATCTCCAGTTATGGGTTACAATAGCTATGTAGGTAAGGATGACCTGCCCTTAAGATTTCATGGACAGAGATGGCCACAGTGCTTTCCTTTGTGATTGATTTTAGCTGGCATGCATAACATTGGTGTGGCACACCTGTACTCACCTAAAGAACGTCTCAGGTTACGTATGTAACCATGGTTACCTGAGAGTAGGGAACGAGACACTGTGTCCTCTAGGGGTCGCTATGGGGAACGTCGTCAGGGTAGAGCTCGAAGGCTTAGAATCATAAGAAAAGATTCCTTTAAGTGCCTAGAATAGTAACTAGGTCCTGGCCTGTCACCCTGGGGCTACCGCTTGCTCTGCATGAGCTCAATGAGGGAACTGTCTCAACAGACCCTTGGTAGCAACACCCTGTTCAAGTCAGTATCACTGTGATACATAGGCAGAGTGGGGCCCAAGGCGAAACCGGGGCCTGACCAACTCAAAGAAAAGGGGCATGAAGCCGCAGCGCGTAACCCCTACCGTACAGGATTTTAGAAAGAACGCAAAACACTTGATGTGCGATCTTACCACAACTTGGATTTTTAGAAAGTGCACAGAGACTAGCGTGCGCACTTACTATACAATGGATTGTAAACACCATTCTAGGGAGTCACAGAGGCTGTTACTCCACAAAGCAGGCCACTTAACAGGGAGGCCGAGAGGGGCCTAACAAACTGAAGTTGCTGACTCAGAGCTCTGGGGAGCGGAGAACTTAACTCTCATCATGAGAGGGAACTCAGACGCTTAGAAGGGAGCGGCATGCTCATAGGTGACCCTCTATGGTGAGGGGAGCAATGCTAGCTCGACCGACAAGGAGAGCAACCTAACAGGGAGGCAGAGAGAGGCCTAGCAACCTGAGGCCGCTGAATCACAGCGCTCGGATCTAAGCTGAGGGAGGTGTCTGTCAAGCCCAGAGCATTGGGAGAAATAAGTAGAGTGGGGCCCAAGGCGAAACCGGGGCCTGACCAACTCAAAGAAAAGGCACGAAGCCGCAGCGTGTAACCCTTACCGTACAGGATTTTAGAAAGAACGCAAAACACCTGATGTGCAATCTTACCACAATGTGGCTTGAGAAAGTGCACAGAGACTTAGCGTGCGCACTTACCATAACATGGATTTAAACTGTTCTAGGGAGCCGCAAAGCAAGCAACTTAACAGGGAGGCCTAAAGAGGCCTAACAACCTGAAGCTGCTGACTGACAGCTCTGGAGAGCGGAGAACTCATCTCTCAGCATGAGAGGGAACTCAGACGCTCAGAAGGGAGCGGCATGCTCATAGGTGACCCTCTATGGTGAGGGGAGCAATGCTAGCTCGACCGACAAGGAGAGCGACCTAACAGGGAGGCAGAGAGAGGCCTAGCAACCTGAGGCCGCTGCATCACAGCCTTCGGAAGGGAGCAGCGTGCTCATAGGTGACCCTCTAAATGAGGGGAGCAATGCTGGCTCTACCAACAAGGCGCTCAGACTCAGAAGGGAGCGGCATGCTCATAGGTGACCCTCTATGGTGAGGGGAGCAGTGCTAGCTCGACCATAAGGAGAGCACCTCCAAATCACAGAGCTCTGGGAAGCGGAGAACCCAACTCTCAGAATGAGAGGGAACTCGGCTGCTCGGAAGGGAGCGGCATGCTCAAAGGTGACCCTCTATGGTGAGGGGAGCAATGCTAGCTCGACCATAGGAGAGCAACCTAGCAGGGAGGCATAAAGAAGCCTAACAACCTGAGGCTACTGTGACAGCTCAGAAGGGAGCGGCATGCTCATAGGTGACCCTCTATGGTGAGGGGAGCAATGCTAGCTCGACCAGCCAGGAGAGCATGAGGCTGCTGTGACCGCACCGGAGAGTGGAGAACCCAACTCTAACATGAGAGGGAACTCAGACGCTCAGAAGGGAGCGGCATAATACTAGCTAGACCGACAAGGAGAGCAACCTAACAGGGAGGCAAAGAGAGCTGAGGCCCATCAAGCCTTGAGCATGCTCATAGGTGCGAGCACTGGCTCATCTGAGGCCGCTGCATCACAGCCTTCGGAAGGGAGCAGCATGCTCATAGGTGACCCTCTAAATGAGGGGAGCAATGCTGGCTCTACCAACAAGGCGCTCAGACTCAGAAGGGTGCGGCATGCTCATAGGTGACCCTCTATGGTGAGGGGAGCAATGCTAGCTCGACCAACCTCTAAATCACAGAGCTCCAGGAAGCGGAGAGCTCCACTCTCAGCATGAGAGGGAACTCAACCGCTCAGAAGGGAGCAGCATGCTCATAGATGACCCTCTATGGTGAGGGGAGCCATGCTTGCTCGACCAACAAGGAGAGCAACCTAACAGAGAGGCAAAGAGAGGCCTAGCAACCTGCTAGCTCTGCTGACACGGAGCTCAGATACAAGGGCAACCTATCACCAAGCTCTGGGGAGCGGAAAGCTCAACTCTCCGCATGAGAGGGAACTCAGACGCCCAGAAAGGAGCGGCATGCTCATAGGTGACCCTCTATGTCGAGGGGAGCAAAGCTAGCTCGACCAACAAGGAGCTGTAGGCTGCTGATGACAGAGCTCTGGAGAGCGGAGGACTCAACCCTCAGCATGAGAGGTTTAACTCGGATGCTCAGAGGGGAGCGGCATGCTCATAGGTGACCCTCTATGGTGAGGGGAGCAATGCTGGCTCGACCAACCAGGAGAGCATGAGGCTGCTGTGACAGCTCCGGAGAGTGGGGAACTCAACTCTCAGCACGAGAGGGAACTCAGACGCTCAGAAGGGAGCGGCATGCTCATAGGTGACCCTCTATGGTGAGGGGAGCAATGCTAGCCACTGCCTGAAACCTCAGTAAGCCCTCCAGAGCCACAATCCTAGCAGGGGAACACTCTAGGCAAGGGCTCAGGGGAGCAATCCCTGAGCTAGCACATAGATATCCTCAGATAGCCATGCACCTTCCTCAATAAGAGGTGTCCCCTGCCAAGAAACTGATAGTAAAAAGACCCGCAGGTCCTGGAATTGCAGTGCTGGAGACCTGATGACCAAGGAGGCTCCCACAAAAACCTACGACTGGGCCACACGATCCAGGGGTATGCGGCCTGGGAACAGGGCTCTCATCCTAGCCTGGATCTAGTATCGACGAGTGAGGTCATGACTGCACTGAGTCGAAAGCAAGAGGTGAAACACACCAAATGACAGGTCCCAGAAATACTGCAAAGGATGGCTAGATAATACCAGTGAACCGTAGAACTGGATCGTACTCACCCATCCATGGTTCCTGCCCATGAGATCAGTCCCGGAGGCGAAGTCCGAAGAGTCGGGTCCAGAACATCAGTAAGGAACATCAGTAGTTTCTATGAACATAGAACATCATTAGTCCAGCATATAGACTGCAATGTTTTTAAAACGCAGGTTTCTAGGTTCCCACCTAACCTCGGTCAGGTGGAGTTATTTCGTAGGCTGCAGGGGAATTAGAGAGGGGAATTTTTTTCATCCTAGACTCCATGCGGGCTACCAGGTGCCCGCGGGCACCACGTTGGTGACCCCTGCCTACCCGCAGGTGGGGGAGGGGCACAAGCCGCGACACTAGCCTTCTGTGCCCATCTCTGATCCCCAGACGGAGATGGGCCAGGACCCCTGCATTGTTCAGGCTCAGACCTGGACCTTCTTGGAATGAAGGTTTTAAAGGCCGATGAGCGCGCCTTCGCCTCCCTAAACTTCTCGCCCACCGTCTTGACTGAGGTGCCGAAAAGCTTGGAAGGGGAAACTGGAGCATCGAGAAGAAAGTCCTTCTCTTTCTTCCCAATATCTGCCAGATTCACCCACAGATGTCTCTCCGTTATCACCATGGCACACCTGCTTAGTGGCACGGAGAGCCAAATCCGTGGTGCGCGCCTGCTCAGCTACTTCATCAGGTGACAAGCCCTGACCCTTATCCAGGTCTTTCAGCAGATCAGCCTGGTATGCCTGAAGCACTGCCATCGTGTGCAACGAAGCGACAGCCTGACCTGCTGCTGCGTACTTTTGAAGGGGCTTAGATGGCAAGGAGGGAGCCTAGAGAGAGGATGTCTCGCCCACAGAGAGATAGCTGGCTAGCACCTCTTCCACAGGGGGCATCCCTCATAGCCGTTTCCACGCATCCCCTTAATGTCAGCATAACTAGTATGCTGAAACCTATGGATGCGAGAGGAAAACGGGTTTAAAAAAAAAAAAAAAAAAAAAAAAAAAAAAAAAAAAATGTTACCCCGCGGTGCCGCCATCTGGGCCCGCTTCCACGGCAAGTCAAGCCTCGCCGTGGCGCATTCCATAACCTCCAACAACTCGTCATACGCAGGGCAGGAGGATTGAGATGGCTCAGTCTCAACTTCTTCGCCCTCAGACATCTCCTGCTCTTCCTAGGCATAACCCAGCAGAGCACCAGCCGCTGGATCAGATGATGTCAGTGAGATCATCATCATCCAGCAGCTCACCCTCGTTCGCGGCCGACGAGCGCGAGAAGGAAAGTCCCCTTTCTAACTCATCAGCCAGATCCGCCTTTTTTTCGAGCCCCACGAGCTCATTTCCCTCCGTGCCTCGGCAACAGTGGGTCTTGAATCGCGGGAAGCAGATGGCTGCCCCTCCTTCCTCGAAAAGAGAGACAGACGAGAGCGGAGCTTTCTCATAGAAAAAAGCTCACAGTGCACGCAGATTGCCCCCTCGATGACATCGCGTGCGTGCTCCTCGCCCAAACAAAAGACGCAAAGATTGTGTGTGTCATCAGGTGTCAAATAACGAGGACACGGATGCACACATCTCTTAAACGCCTTGCTAGTGCTCGCCATAGTAACAGTAGAAAATCGTTCTTACCATTAGAATGCACGCTTCAAACAAAACAGTCACTGAAGACGAAGAAGAGGATGACGTATTTTCCCGGCGCCCCTTTATACTGTGGTCGCGCCGGTAGTGACGTCATAGGCTGTCGCCGGCCAACAGGTGGTGTTTTTGTATGTATGCTTCAGACACGGGTCACGCTGACGACGTTCCCCATAGCGGACTCCTAGAGGACTCAGTTCGAAGTTCCCTCGAAAGGGAACATCAGAAAATATACTGTCAGCAGAGGTGACAAAATGGCCTTTCAATATATGGAGGAAATGAATGGGATTTCTTTTCTCTTTCTTGAAATTGTCAAATCCAAAAGTTTCAATTTTGTTACATACAGGTGCAATATTTGATGTTCTCTGTTTATGCTAGGAGGAAAGCAATGCTTATCAATAACGTCCTTGCGTTTATTGGTGGAGGCCTGATGGGAATGTCCAAAATCAGCAGGTCATTTGAAATGATGATTTTAGGACGCTTTACCATTGGGGCATATTGTGGTAAGCATTCACTCTTTTTCTTACACATTACAAACAAGGTATCTAGGATATTAATGGTATTTGGGATATATTATAGGATATAATAAAAGAGTACATTAAAGTTGATTTAATTACAGTTTATTCTTAAATATTCTTTCAGCTGAAATTATTCATTTAGTTGAATTTCTTTTCTGTGATCAACTTTTTATTATGTTATAGAATCTACATACAAAAATACAAATAAACATTTGAATCCTTTTCTCCCCATGTAACCCTCCCACATACCCAAGGCGACCAAACTCTCCATCCCCTTCTCCCAATAATACCTTGAAAATATAATAAAAAAAAATCAAAATAGTGCAAAACAGAAACCAAATACAGTAGCTGAAAACATCAAGTTAGAAACATAAGACATAGGTCTTACACCCGTTTGATTTTTGAGATTGCATCTATCCATGCCGAGTCTTCTGAGAAGCTCCATGTAATCTTGCTACTGAAAGCTCCATATTTGCAATGCCCAGAAACGACTGCATCCAGTGAGTCCATGCTAGAGAGTGTGGAGGTTTCCAGCGCATTTTTTAGCAAGTGTAAGTCCACAGAAAAACAACTTCTTCTGAGTTAGAGAGAAAGTGCAAAGGGAATCATCAGTTAGAAGCAAAAGTCTCGGGCAACAAGCTACCTTCAAGTCCAAAATGTCCTTCAAAATTGTGGAAACCTGTCTCCAAAATTTGTTGACTTCAGGGCAGTCACAAAACATGCATATATGTACCCATGCATTCATTAGAACAAAAGTTACATGTAGGGGAGGTGGAAATCTTCATTAAATGATGCTTCCTGGAAGTGAGATACATCCTATGAATCATCTTAAAATAAATCAACTGATGATTAGGATTTTTAGAGACACGTTTGAGATTTGTCCATGTTGAATCCCAACATTTGTTATTACTCTGAGCCAGCCCCATTAATATCTCTGTACCAAATATCCTCAATTGGGAGCCTTTTATAAGAAGCCTCCAAAAATGACATATACAACAAAAAAAACATACCCTGTGTACCCTCATATGAAGTAAGCAATTTATGTAAGGTGAGACAAGGAATACTAGCGCCCCAAGGGACCCCATATGAACACATGGCAGATCTTATAAAAGATAAAAGAAAAAAGAAGTGCCTGGTCAATTATATTTTGCTCATAAATCATTAAAGGACTGTAAACCATTGTCCCCCCAAACATCAGCCAAAACATTGATCACTTTATCACTCAAAACAGAGAAAACAAAAGGTTTATTAACGGAAAGAAGTTTGTGATTACAGAATAATAGGGAATGGGAATGCCAATTATGATCATTATGGGAAAACTTTGAGGCAGCCTGCCAAATAGAAAGAAGATGACATTACAGGACCAATACGTTGTTTCACATTCCTTAATGGAATGTTGCAATAGATCAAATCCTGTAGTCTATATAGTAGAGCCAGATTAAATTAAATCGGTTGCCAAGATACATTCGAATCAGGATTCAGCCACACTGTGAGAGGGCGCAAGATAAATGCCTAATGATAAAGCTTAAAGTCAGGTAGTGCAAGTCCACCAACATCCCTGTGCTGCAGTGTTGAATATTTTATATGGTGGGGGGGGTTAGACCAATAATCTAAAGGTGGTGACGGGGGTATCATAGCAGAAAAAAAATAATACAAGGTAATATATCAATCTTAATGAAAGAAACCAGGGCGTGTAAAGATAAAGGCAATGTTGACCAATGACTCAACATTCTCTATACGATTATAATATATATATATATATATATATATATATATATATATATATACCCTGGAAATTTTTCAAAGCTATTGTGTGTAGAGACGGAAAGATGTCCACACCCAAATATCTAAAACTGGTAACAATTAGAATAAAAGATGGTAAGACCGAATTAACAGATACATTGTTTAAATGCATCAATGCAGATTTGTTCCAATTGATCTTATACCCAGAAAATTGGCTAAAAGAGTTAAAGACTGTCAAAATATGATGGATAGACTTGTATCACTGTTATATAACATGATGTCATCTGCATATAATGAAATCCTATGTGAAGTATTACAAAATGTGATAGGACTTATCAAAGAATGTTGATGAATTTTCTGTGCAAGGGGCTCAAAAGAGAGAGAGAGAGAACAAGAGTGGCAAGAGGGGGAAACCCTGATGCGTCCAGCATAATATGGAAAATTTTGGAGAGGTGATTCCACCTGTCATGACCACAGCAGAGGGATTGGCATATAGTAGTTTGACCATACTGATAAAGTCTCTGCCTAAACCAAACTATTCCAATGATTACCAAAGGTAATGCCATTCAAGCCTGTCAAAGGCTTTCTTAGCATTCAAGGACAAAGCTTACATTACCAACATTATCAGCTGCAAGATAAGATTTAAAGGGGTCATATGATGCGATTTCTTGTTTTCCTTTTCTTTAGTGTGTTATGTAGCTTCATGTATACGATCTGCAGAGTTACAAAGCTCAAAGTCTCCCACAAAAGGATTTATTCTATCTGTAACGCGCATAGTTTCTATATGCGAGCTTCACAGTCCTTACTGCGCGTTGGCTCGTGGGTTCTTGGCTTTGTTGCAAGGAGGACACCGACAGGGAGCTCGGCAGATCATAACACTTGATTTATTAAACATAAAGAAGTGAACATCATGAATTAGCCACATCTATATATATATATATATATATATATATATATATATATATATATATATATACACAATCTCTGTATAGTCGTGTATGTGACAAATAAAAAACTTGAACTTGACATCTGATTAAACAGTGCGCGTCCTCTCTCTCTCTCTGCACTCTCACAACTGTGCGCAGACAATTCTCTTCCACGATCCTAATCGCGGGTCTCTGTTCTCGCGATATTACCTCTAGATCTTTTATTTAAAGTTATAGAACATTAATTTTAACCTTAAATTTCACTCCCTACATAATACTCCCTTACCCAACAAGAAATGTCCTCATTTCTAAAACACAACCCTTGTTGTGTTTGAATACTGAATATGGCATGAAAGAAAATGTATACATCTATAACATTCAAAACAATATATTACCCAAAAGGGCCAAAACTTACAAAAACATGTTTAACAATAATGCAACATAAATCACATAGGCCCATAAGGAATCAACAGTCCAGAGTCCGCGTCCTGCATATTTTCCATAGGGCAGGAAGATTGTGGGGTTCCAGGCAGTTGCAATTGTGGGTGAGGTTGCAACTGAGGCAACAGTGGTGGTTCCAGCGGAACCTGAGGTGTGGGGAGTCCCGGTGGCACAGGTGTAATGTGGGGTGAGAGGAGTCCAGACAAAGTGTTCAGAGTGTTCGGCTGAACAGGTGAGGAAGGGGAGGTAAGGGTATGGGTGTTCTTTGGGTCAGTGATGTACGGTTTCATGCGATTGTAATGAATGATTTTTGCTTTCGCATGAGGTCTAGGTACATCCCGAACTTCAAAATTAACAGGGATGGAACTACCAAAGGGGCATATTGGTTGCAAAAACCTCATATGGGCCCACCCAATGTGGATACAGTTTGTTGTGGCGGTGGGCAGGATCATCCACTAAAACCAAGTCACCACTGTTATACGGAGTGTATTTCAAATGACAATCATAGTTCAGGCGTTGTTGGTCTTGAGCCTTGTCTCGGAAAGCAGTTGCAGAACGATAAGCACAGGTCAGTTTCTTGCGCAGTTTGTTAGCATATGCTGCTGGTGTGCCCGCTGTTGCTGAACTGGAAGCATTATTGTCCTGAAGTAGTGTGTCCAAGGGAACGCGGGCTTTCCGGCCATGAGCCAGAAAGAAGGGTGTCAGTCCTGTGCTAGTGTGCTTAGTGGTGTTATAAGCCAATGCAAACTGCGGGAGGTGCTCATCCCACTCCGTACCTGAGTCAAAAAGATGTTTGGAAAGTTCATCTTTTAGAGTGCGATTAAAGCGCTCAACAGCTCCATCACACTGAGCATGATAAGGGGACGTACGGAGCTTCTTGATTGACAACAAGTTACAAAGGTGCTTTATGAGGTCAGATTCAAACTGTCTAATCTGATCCGAGTGTAGGGCCTCAGGGACACCATGCTGTGGAATGTAGTGGTCAAAGATGCAACCTGCCACTGAGACAGCTGTCTGATCTTTTAATGGATAGAGATTGACAAACTTGGTGTACAGATCCATCATTACTAGTACATAGCGGTTACCCTTGGTTGAAATAGGCAACTCTGTTATGTCTGCGGCCACTATTTGGAGAGATAGGAATGAGTGGCGCCTGCGGTCGGGGCACAGGAGAACGCCGTGACTGGCAAACCGTACATTGGGAACAATGTTTGGCAATGTCTGAAGACATATAAGGCCAGTAAAAGGACCACATAGCTCTGTCCAACGTTTTGGCCAGACCATAATGACCCACTGATGGGTGTCCATGGATATGACTTAGTATTTCAGGAATCAATGATGTAGGAACGACCACTTGCAAGGCATTTTCACCAAAAGAGTTGCGTAAGTGTCTGCATAACACCCTATTGTGAATGATGAGGCGACTAAACTGTGTCCACAGTTTTCTGAGATATGGGGAAGCATCACGTAGCCTCCATAAGGTTGGTCTACGCCCTGTTTCTATCCAAGAGAAAACAAAAACTAAATCTGGATCTGACCTTTGTTTTTCCATCACATCCCAATCACTTTGGATAACAACGAGATTTGATGTTGTGTGACTTGGAACAGGTGTGGGCAGCAGAACATTTTTGTTCATTGGCAATGTTTGGGTGTGTGCTGACACCGGTTTTGCTTGCAAAGGTATTGATGTGTTCTGAGTTGCTACCGAAATGGTGGACACATCACCCCGAGTGCAACTATCAGATTCCGCAGGATTAGTGTCTGGCCGCCTAGACATGGCATCTGCATTAAGGTGTTTAGCTCCATCACGATGAATGATATGCCAATCATAAAGGTCCAATTCTATGGCTCAACGAGCTTGTCTACCTGTAGGATCATGATCTAAAGGAAGTTTCTTAAGACCAACCAGAGGCTTGTGATCCATAATTATAGTGAACGGGTGACAAGCAAGATAGTGTCGGAAGTGGCAAACTGTCCACACAATGGCATACAGTTCTCGATCGAAAGTAGACCATTTTCTTTCTGAAGCAGACAGCACATGACTGGCATATGCAATGACGTGCTCTTTTCCTTCCACCTGTTGTGAAAGAACAGAGCCCACAGAATGAAAGGAAGCATCTGTGTAAAGGAGGAAAGGAGCTGAAAGATTTGGAAAAGCCATAATTGGCGATGAAGTCAGCGCCTGTTTCAGTATATTGAAAGCTTCATTTGCTTTTGCTGACCAGGAGAATGATACTCCCTTGTGTGTAAGATGGTACAAGGGTTCAGCCGTGCGTGCAACGTGTCTACTGAATCGACGATAATAGGAACACAGACCCAGAAAAGCCCTGACCTGTGTGGCTGATGTTGGGATTAACTTTATCTATGTTAGATGGGTCTGGCTCAACACCAGCACTGGAAACACGGTGGCCTAGAAAAGTAACAGAGGAGCGTGCTAGATGGCACTTGGATGGCTTAAGTTTTATACCAGCTGTACAAAATCGCTGGAAAACTTAATGTAAGTGCTGTAGGTGTTGCGGGAAATCGGCACTGTAGACAATAATATCGTCTAAGTAGATCAAACAAACGCTCCAGTGCAGACCACGAAGCACAAGTTCCATTAAGCGCTGGAAACTGGGCGGTGCATTGGAGATGCCCATTGGCATCATATGGAATTGATATAGCCCAGTACCAGTGGTGAAAGCAGTCTTTTCTTTGTCATTCGGGTTAAGTGGTATTTGCCAGTAACCAGCAGTCAAATCAATATTGCTAAACACTCTGGCTCCAGAAAGCCTGTCAAGGGTATCATCCACCCGAGGAAGAGGGTGAGAATCTTTAATTGTAACATCATTGAGGCGTCTGTAATCGACGCAGAACCGGTGTGTGCCATCCTTATTCCGAACAAGCATGACCGGAGCTGACCATGGACTGTGAGGCTCCTCAATGATATTGTGGTCTAAGAGCTTTGACACCTCTTGTTGCAGTACAGCCTGAGTAGCTGGTGATGTTCTATATGGGCACAATTTTATCGGAGCAGCATCACCAGTGCTAATGCTATGCGTGATCAAATTAGTTTTGCTATGTCATGCTAAAAATGTCAGCAAACTCTGTCAGCAGGCTCTTGAGCTGTGCTTGTTCTTCAGCATTTAATTGTGTATCCTCCAAATGACTTGGTCATTAGTCGGGTTAACAACTCGAACCATGCCCCTCCCTTTTTTAACTGAGGTCAGTGTTCGAGCGACACCTAAGTCCACAACTGGAGGAGGCTGTGGTTCCAGTATACCCACATACGTGTCAGTGAAAGGATTCGCTATGCCATTATCTTTTTTTGTGTGTTATCAACATTTTTTTTTTATTTTCAAACACATCATCACAACACAATATCCATTCAAAACAAACAAAACACAACAAAACAACAAACGTATACTCCCTATTCAAAAAGTCCAATCAAAAGGGAGAGAGGGAGAAAACCCCCCCAAAAAAACACAACAAGTCATTCCTTTATATAATCACGTATATTAGAGGAAAAACACTGCCAAGCATCAATAGTGGAAGGCTTGGCCCCATTATTTCGCGCTGTTGTACATTCACAAGTTACTATTTGCAGGAGGCTATGGATCCAATATGTTTTTCCACACATGTGGCATAAACCAGTTCTGTATTATTGTCTTCTTCGCTGCCGTAAAACCAGCAAACAACATTCTCTTTTATATTAAGCTATACAGAGACCAGAATCATCATTAAGAAGACACAAACTTGGGTTAGCAAACCAATCAATTTGTAGTAAGAAAGATAAGACCAGGTTTACATGTGTCCAAAGATTAATGACGATGGGACACTCCAAAAACATATGAAGAAGAGTACCTGATGATGCATTGTTACATATATGGCAGTTAAAATTTGGTTGTAGTTTCATTTTGAATCTTTTGTAAGGAGTTATGTATGCTCTATGAATGACTTTGAAGTGAATTTGAGTTTTTAGTGAATAAGACCACACCCTCTCCCATCGACAGATGAGATAATTCCCTATTCCAAATAGTTTTAATAGAAAGAGGTTTTGTAAGCAATCAATAATCTTATTTTTCAAAGAAACAGATAGATGTTAAGCATAGGATGAGGTTAGACCACACCCTCTCTGGTAAACAAAATTTGGTTCAGTCTGAAATGACAGATAAATTAAGGTCAGATTTCCACATACAAAATAATTCCCTATTCCAAATAGTTTTAATGAGCCACAAGAACCTTTTTTTCCTGTGCCAGAGGTTTTGTAATGCTTCAATCAATCAATAATCTTATTGGAACGACCAATATATCAAAGAAAGTGCTCCTGCGCTATTAGGATGTTGTAATGTGGTAAGATGGCATTTATCATTCCCTTAGAAATTGAGTTGACCAGCTGGAGGAGGAGAAAGTGGTAGATGGTGTAATCCAATCCTTGGAGAGAGACGATTCTTCCATAGTCATTTTTGACCTTAACTAAAATATTATTAAAATGCAATCTTAGAGTTTTTAAATGGGCCCAAATAAAAGATTCCTTCTTCTTCTTCCACGGAACCCCATACGCTTTGAGAGCAGAACGTGACAATGTGCTGCATGGTTTTGTTCCCCAAGAATTGGTGGCTTGGCCCCAGACAAGGTTGAAAACCTTGTCCGTATGCAGATGCTCGAGGAAGGTAAACAAAATGGCTTACGAGGGAGTGTTCACAACATCAGTTCTTAATGTCTGAATCCTCTGGCGGCGATCCAGCCAGAAGGTTTTCTCAGAGGCGGGCTGCTGGGCCCTGGTTACCATATATATCAGTGGCCTCCTGTCGTCGGAGATGTGGTGGTGGTATGCACGTGTTTACCCTTAAAGAAGACCAAGAGGGTTGGACAAATGGAGTGTCTGGGCCCGATTTCCACATACAAAACTTTGGCTGCTGTCTTCTTTAAGATTGTGCCATAAAGGTGTATCCGTTGGCCCAGTTACAATATTTGAAGGGTCCTGAGGAAGTCCTATCCGACGTTCAACTGTGCAGATTTCCGTAGATGAAGATTTTAATAGAGTGAGCCACAACCGGAGTCCGTTTGCTTGTTTTCTCCAAATTTACATGGAGGAAGAATTATCACCTTTAGATAGTTTCAACAGGAGACCAGCATTTTCCTGTGCTGATTTTGCAGTAAATAAAATATCTTGAAGTCTATTTGGTTTAACCTTGTCAGCTTCAATCACCCTCCATGAAACTGTAGATTGAGGATCAACCCAATTATGAAGAGCCTTAAGCTGGAACGACCAATAATACAGTTCAAAATTTGGTACAGCCAGTGCTCCTGCGCTATTAGGATGTTGTAATGTGGTAAGTTTAATTCTGGGGCATTTATCATTCCAGATAAACTTAGAAATTGAGTTGATCTCCTTAAAGTAACCTGGAGGAGGAGAAAGTGGTAGCATAGAGAAACATTTTTTAAATCGAGGTAACAAATTCATCTTAACAGTGGAGATTCTTCCTTGGAGAGAGACTTTAAGATCAGCGACATCACAGCGAACATATGTTGCACGGCCGAATCCATCTTTGAATGTCATTTTTGACCTTAACTAACGGTGGGCTATGGTGCTGATAGTGTTCGTTTGGCTGCAGACAGACCCTATTAGTTGTAAATTGTCTCTGGCATGGTTGTGGCATCTTATGAATGTTTTTATATATGGTAGAAACCAGGTCGGATGACAGGGAGCCCAAATAGGATCCAATGAAAGATTCCTTAATAGGGATAAATGAGGGAATAGAAGAATTAACTTTAACATTGTTAATTGGCATTAAAGCAGATTTGCTCCAATTTATTTTATATCCTGATAAGCTACTAAAATTATCAAATTCCTTAATTATACTATAGACTAAAACATCAAAGTGGTCTAAATATAGAATAATATCATCAGTGTATAATGAAATACTATGATTATGATCATGAATCTTAATCGATACTTCGGATTTCCTGATGGCTTGTGCTAAGGGTTCAAGAGATAGACAAAACAGTAAAGGGGAAAGCGGACATCCCTGCCTCGTTCCCCGCTGTAAAGGGAACGGGGGGGGAAATAATATTACCAGTTATGACTGATGCTGCAGGTGAGTGGTATAATGTCTTAATCATAGAAATGAAGTGGTCACAGAAGCCGAAACATTGCAGAACTGCCCACATATAATTCCACTCTAGCCTGTCAAAGGCTTTTTCTGCATCAAGTGAAAAAACTGCACCAGGGGTCGAGTGGGAGTCAGCAAAGTCAAGAATATGAAAGAGTCGACGCATATTGTCAGACGCATTGCGCCCCTTGATGAAACCGGTTTGGTCCTCCTTGATCAAGCTATGAATTACCTTTTCCATACAAGAAGCAAAAACTTTAGCATAGATTTTCAGATCACATGGGATAAGCGAAATCGGTCTGTAGCTGGAACAATCTAATGGATCTTTCCCTTTTTTAAGAAGTAATGATATCAATGAAGTTTTTTGATCCCTATGAAATACCCCATGTTCAATTGCAAAATTAAATGAATTAAGCATAAGTATCCCTACCAAATCCCAAATTTCTAAATATAATTCAGGGGGGAGACCATCCAGACCCGGCGATTTGCCCTTTTGAAGACTTTTTAGAGAAACGTGGAGCTCCTCCATACTTAATGGGGCCTCCAAAGATTCTTTATCCATCTGTGAGATCCGAGGCCATTCCAATTTATCGAAATACTGCTTACAAATTGGTTCATCAAAATCTGTTTCGGCTTTATACAGATTTGTGTAAAAACCTTTAAATATGTCATTAATTGCCACAGGGTTCGTGGTGACCTGATCATCCGATGATTTTATTGCGCTAATATATGCCTTAGACTCGCATTCTTTCAGCCTAAGGGCCAATAAGTGACTAGGTCTCTCTGATTCAAAATAATATTTTTGCCTAGTCCTATGTAAGATAAATTCCGCCTTTGAGTGTGAAAGTACAACCCCAAATCAGAAAAAGTTGGGACAGTATGGAAAACGCAAATAAAAAAAGAAAGTAGTGATTTCTAAATTTACTTTGACTTGTATTTCATTGCAGACAATATGAACACAAAATATTTCATGTTTTGTCTGGTCAACTTCGTCATTTGTAAATATACATCCTTTCCTGTCATTCAGACCTGCAACACATTCCAAAAAAAGTTGGGACAGTAAAGCATTTACCACTTTGTAATGTTGCCATTCCCAGGCCTGATAGCACTCCGGCGCCACGCCGGATTTCCGGCGTACAGACGTGTCTGCGAAAAAAAAATGTTCGCGTGATCTGGCAATTCCCAAGATCTGAGAGGCGCTTTCACTAAACCACACCAGTAAGCCTACTTCAGCCAATCGGTAATAGGGTAGGGGCTGGTCTTGGGTTTTGGCCAATCAGATTGATTCAGCAGTCACTCCACGTGCGATTTTGTTTTGTGTTTCCCCATACACTACGACAGTGTTTCCCACACTGGCAGCGTGAAACGTAGCCAAAGTCATGGAGTGCAACTTTATGAAGCCAGGGGAAGACACCAAACTTGTCGATAAAGGCATAAAGAATAAATGGCGCTGGTCTTGGATAGAGGAGGTGGGTAGAGACGAAAAGCCCTTTGGAAGCTGGTGTCAAAAACTCCGGCAACCAGGAGCATGTTTCTGCACTTTGTGCGCAAGGAAAATATTATATGGAACTAGCGGGAAAAAAGTGCTGCCACGGCACGAGTTAGACCCTAGTCATCAAGCAGCTGTCCGAGCAATTCAACACACCTGACGTTTGCCGGGGGCAACAGCCACAGCAGATATCCGACCCTCAATGACCGATCGCGTGGCTGATTTAAAAATTCGCTTGTGCTCCTTCATTGCCGAGTTTGATCTGTCGTTTACAATCGCTCATCCACTCGTCACTTTGTGTCAGAAATTAGCGGAGGATAAACTCGCCCTTACGCATCTGTCTGTCTCGAGGCAGCATGCGGGCTATCTTATTACACACGGCATCTCGCCAGAATTTAAAAGAAATCTGTCCGACAAGCTTAAGAATAACATGTTTTCACTTAACATTGATGAGGCCACGGACAAAAGCATGGATAAGATTCTAAATGTACTGGTCCGATTTTATGACGAGGATGCAGGCAGTGTGAAAACACAGCACCTTGCCAGCAAAAAGGTTAATGTTGCAAATGCCTCAGCACTGATGCTGAAACTAAAAGATGTCCTGCAATCATATGGGCTGGAGTGGAGACAAGTCACTAGCATTCTTCTGGACAATTGTGCTGTGATGAGGGGAAAGAAATCTGGGCTTGAAACGTTAGCAAGGAAGGAGAACCCTAATCTCCTGGATATATCAGGAGACACTGTTCACATGGTGTCCAATACTGCTAAGGCCCTCATGAGACCGTTTGGCTCAGATGTGGAAGATTTTTGCTCTGATATTTATTATGATATAGAGAAATCACCTAAACAGAAGGAGATTTTTGCACAGTTTCAAAGTTTACTCCACCTCCCCCCGAAGAGCTTGATAAGGCCCATCAGTAACAGATTCATTCAAATGCTGGAGGTATGCAACAGGATGAATGAGCTCCTGGATGTGCTCGTGGTGCACTACTATCATGTGCTGGATCCGAAAGAAGAACACAAATACAGGTAATGCAAATCATTTTAATAACAACAAATTTAGTGTCTTTTTTGTTTTAGTTTTAGCCCTTGTGGGATGTACTGTAGGCCTAATGATGCACCATCTTTTATTGGTTTAGAATGGTTAGTTGTTATTCAGGAAGTAGTAAATTAGCAGCATATTAAGGTGTGTATACATTTATTTACATAGGCGTGTGTGTGTGTGTGTGTGTGTGTGTACAGAAGGCTTCTGTATCAAGTGTTTGAGAGACATGAGCTATCAGTTGAGGAAAAGGCCAGGATACAAGTACTTCAGCAAGAGCAGGCAGTGGCATCCCGAACAGGAACACAGGTTAACCAAGATCGAAAGTCACGAATCTCTGTGCTCATTACAGAGTTTCAAAGAATGAAGGTCATGATCGACTTATTCAGAGGTATTTTATGACTAGGCAAACTCATTGCAACTTAAATGTAAGAGTAAAAGTAACATTTTAAGTTAATAAGTGGTTGCAGTCCACTGGCATATCTGGCTAATGACCTAAGTCATTTTATACATGATACAAATGAAACAGTCAGGTCCTTTCTACAGCAACAATAACCAAATTAATGAGAATATCATCAACTGTGGAGTACTGTAATACTGTGAAGAACTGTGTAACAAGGTAACAATGGGCCTCATTTACCAATATCTTCCTAAGAATGTTCTTAACTGTGTTCTTAAGAAGGTCCTACGAAAACTCTTAGGCAGATTCACAAAGGTGTTGAACTGTAAATGAGTCGTTATATTTAGTAGCTAGTATAAAAAGTGAAAAAGTGTTATTTGTTGTGTTTATTTATTTATTCTAAAATACATTAATGCTTTGTAATATAGTGGAATTTATTTTATTTAAAAATATCCTAAATGATAAAATATATAGTTGTAATTTAAATTCTATTATATTTTACACCTGCAGATATGATGAAAATGCAATAACCATTTATTTTGCACAAACAAGTCAGTTCTCAAATGTGCGTAAGAGTGCTCTTGAGTGTTGGTAGATTCTGTTCTTACCAAAGAACAAGAATACATTGGTGAATACCATAATCTTCGTAAAAACTGCAAGTGGGTTTTAAGAACAAATTTCTTCATAAGAACGGTTGGTGAATGAGGCCCATTGTCCTTACTCCTGTAGATGAAAGTGATCTGCTGCCACCTAGTGGTTCATTTTGTGCGATCAGGATAAATTCGTCAGTATATTCTCTATTTACAAGCAAAGTATATTTGGACAAGTTTCGCCCGATCATTCCCCAGCTTGCCCCGTTAAAAAAACTTAAAAGACGTCTAAAGACGTCTTTGGCAGTGAATGGTTGTATTTTAATAAACATCTTTAGACAGCCAATGAGTTACAGGACTAGAAATTCGTATAGGAATATATCAAAAAGTTATCTCTTCTGTTGAGCAGTATGACTAGTATTTTTAATAAAACCACCCTATTAATATTTAGCTTGAGCAAAATTTAGTTGTATTATTATTTAGTTATATATTGTATTTTAAATGCATAATCAGACTTGTGTTCAGATATTTCCCAACACTGGTTGTGAGTTTTAATTACTCATATTAAATTATATTGTCTTTTATATTTGCAGGGGTCCTTCCAACATTTCAGAGATTTGCCAAAAAGCTCCAACATGAAAAGCCGATGGTGCATTTGGTGCATGTGGAAATGGTGGCCCTTGTAAGAGAGCTCCTGGGCAAATTTATGAGACCAAAGGCTATCCCACTGAGTCACAAGGAGATTCTCAAGGTTGATGTACGGAGAAGGGATTTGCAACTGCCAAACAAGAGGCTCTCTGTTGGACAGTTTTGCTACATTGCAATGAACAAAGCCCGTGTGGAGGGAAAGGTATGGGTTGATCATATCTATGACTCTCTCAGAGAAGGGTATATGAGGTCAGCAGAGTTTCTGCTAAAAAACCTTCCCCTGGATAACATCATATTATCATCACTCTCTGCTCTTACTCCATCTCTAATGCAATCTGATGGAGTCATTGGAGCTTTGACCGCATTAGGAGAAGCCTTGCCAAATGTTGTTCCTCCAGAAGAGATTGGTAAGCTGGTAGAAGAATGCCGGGCCTACCAGCTGGATGGGGACATGCTTCTTCGTCTACAGAGCTACACTGAAGGCAACTGTCGAGTCGATGTAGACTGGTGGAGCCATGTTGCTTCCTTGAAAAAGGCAGAGAGGGATGTGAGGTATCCGACCATGTGCAAGCTAGTTAAAGCTCTTCTGTCCATTTTCACAGGCCCCTTGGTGGAAGGATCATTTAATTTGATGGATGATATCCTTGAAGATGACAGGTGCTCCATGAATGTGGAAACTTATGAAAGCCTCGCAGTAATCAAGTCCACACTTAAAGCCAGGGACAGGACAGCCTCAACTATGACCATTGACCAGCCTCTGAGGCGAGCCTGCCTTTCATCATTCCAAAACTACCAATTACATTTACAGAAAAAGAAAGAGACTGAACAGGCACTAATGCAGAAAAGGCTGAGTGAGGCAGCAAGGATGCAGTCCTCAAAGGAGGCAAACAAACTGGTTCAACAGGCCCAAAAAATCAAAAGGCCAGCAAAATCCTCCTCTGTGCCAGTCTCTACCTCCTCTGCACAAGCCACCACCTCCTCTGGTCAACAGGCCCTGAAAAAGAAATGGCCACCCAAAACATCATCTGTGTCATTCTCTACCTCCTCTGCACAAGCCACCACCTCCTCTGGTCAACAGGCCAGAACACCAGACAAACCCTCATCTTCTCCAGCCACCACCTCTGGACAAGCCAGATGTCCTCCATTTGCCACAGCCTCCTCTTCACTAGACAGACAACATCTTTTTGCACCAGCTTCCCCAACCTCAGCACCAGCTACAACCTCCTCTGAATCAGCCACCACATCCTCAGCATCAGCTACCACATCCTCTTTACCAACACGTTTTTTCCCACTCTTTCATAGCCAATCCAAAGCATCATCTGCACTGTCACCAAACATGTTGAAAAGGAAAGGTTCTGCTAACCCAAAAACCTGTTCAAAAAGGAAAGGAAGGGGAAAATGTTTTCTGTAGTAAACTGTATTTGCTTATTTTTATTTATTTCTCACTGTTTTTCAGTTCTTGAAGCACTTTAAATTATTGCCAATTATTGTTCTCTTAATAGCAAATGGTTTTGAATAAACAAATTGAGTGTTGTATTACATACGGTTTTGTTGCACTGTAACTGTTTCAAAAAAATATTTAAAATAAATGGTGCATATTTTGCAGAAAAATGAATATCTCCTTGTTCATGCCCTTAAGTCAATGGTTAGGCTACTAATCAGTTCCTAGTTTACTTTGGAGTATTATAATTGCCACCCACTGACCTTTCTTGGTATGGCTGTAGTATCTGTAGTCTCAGTATGCTATACAAGCAATAAGTATGCAGGTAAAAGTGACTAGTTAAAAGCAGGGATGGATTAATGAACAGGCCCAGGGTCCCAGGAGCTCTGGTGCTCTACACAAAGATGCTACTGTAATATAGGCTTGTATTGGGTTTGTTCATCTCATGTCTGAATGATGTCCATTTATATCCACAAAAGTCACCAGAATCTATCATTTAAGGGACTATTTATCAAAATGTTCTCCCAGGGGAGCACACCCCTGGATCCCGCTTGCCAATTATGTTGATCAGGGCATATATCTTGGCTTAGGGGCCCGCTTACCTCCCAGGGAAAAAAGTTCAGGCTCAGGATTTTTTTCTACTATCACCCCTGCATTCCTTTTCACAACACTTAAAAGACGTTTAGGGACTGAAGATACCAAGTGATTAAGTGTTTCAGGTGTAATTTTGTCCCATTCTTCCTGCAAACAAGTCTTAAGGTGGGCAACAGTACGGGGTCTTCGTTGTCGCATTTTGCGCTTCAAAATGCGCCACACATTCTCTATTGGAGACAGGTCGGGACTGCAGGCAGGCCAGTCAAGTATCCGTACCCTCTTCCTCCGCAGCCAGGACTTTGTAATGTGTGCAGAATGTGGTTTTGCATTGTCTTGTTGAAATATGCATCGACGTCCCTGGAAAAGATGTCTTCTTGAAGGCAGCATATTGTGCTCCAAAATCTCTATGTACTTTTCAGCATTAATGGTGCCATCACAGAAGTGCAAGTTACCTTTGCCAAGGGCACTGACACAACCCCATACCATGACAGACCCTGGCTTTTGGACTTGTTGCTGGTAACAGTCTGGATGATCCTTTTCTTCTTTGGTCCGGAGCACACGGCGTCCATTCCTCCCAAAAAATACCTGAAATACTGATTCATCTGACCACAGTACACGTTTCCACTGTGTGATGGTCCATCCCAGATGCCTCCGAGCCCAGAGAAGTCGACGGCGCTTCTGGACACTGTTAACATAGGGCTTCCTTTTGGCACAGTACAGTTTTAACTGGCATTTGTGGATGTAACTACGTATTGTGGTACTTGACAAAGGTTTGCCAAAGTAGTCCTGAGCCCATGTGGTGATATCGCTTATAGATGAATGACAATTCTTGATGCAGTGCCGCCTGAGGGATCGGAGATCACGGTTGTTCAGCTTAGGCTTGCGCCCTTGTCCTTTACGCACTGAAATTCCTCCAGATTCCTTGAATCTTTTAATTATGTTATGCACTGTTGAAGGTGAAATATCCACATCTCTTCCTATCTTTCTTTGAGGAACATTGTTTTTAAACATTTCAATAATTTTCTCACGTATTTGTTGGCAAACTGGCGATCCTCGGCCCATCTTTGCTCCTAAAGGACTAGACCTTTCTTGGATGCTGCTTTTGTACCAAATCATAATTACAATCACATGTTGACATCAACTGTTTCAAATCACATCATTATTTAACCAATTTACCTCATTACTAGCCATAAATTGCTTTACTGTCCCAACTTTTTTTGGAATGTGTTGCAGGTCTGAATGACAGGAAAGGATGTATATTTACAAATGACATGAAGTTGACCAGACAAAACATGAAATATTTTGTGTTCATATTGTCTGCAATGAAATACAAGTCAAAGTAAATTTAGAAATCACTACTTTCTTTTTTTATTTGCGTTTTCCATACTGTCCCAACTTTTTCTGATTTGGGGTTGTAAATCATATTCTTCTTTTAACCTGTTAGCCTGCACCAGGACGCCGGCGCACTGAACACTCTTTGTTTGAACATGTCAGTGTTTGTGAATAGATTAAATGAAATGGGACAAAGTTAATCTTGACAAACTATATATCATTCTGAAGGTCTAAGCCTCAAGCATCGAAGAAAGATCGCTGTTTTCCGATAGAAAGCTTATAAGGAATGTATTTGCTAAATTTGTGTAAGCAGTACATACCAGATTCATCCTGATAATGAGACACAAACGTATCCGCTGCTGTAAATCCCAGTTTAGTTTGAGAGATAAGGGTCCATGGAACAACATTCCATCAAGAACTTTTAGTCCAAAGAAACAATAACATTGTAATTTGGATCGTTATTCCTTTGTTTACGTTTCATTTCTTCAGGGAGAGTTATTGTTTGTGTCCGTTATGGAATAAATTACGCTTAAAAACAGCGTCTTGGTGGTAAAAAAAACATCACAGTTTTGTAGCATACAGGTGCATCTCAATAAATTAGAATGTCGTGAAAAAGTTCATTTTTTCTTGTAAGTTATTTCAAAAAGTGAAACTTTCATGTATTTTAGATTCATTGCATGTAAAGTAAAACATTTCAAAAGTTTTTTTGTTTTAATTTTGATGATTAGAGCTTACAGCTCATGAAAGTCAAAAATCAGTATCTCAAAATATTAGAATACTTACATTTGAGTTTCAATTAATGACCATCCCTACAGTATAAATTCCGGGTATCTCTTGTTCTTTGAAACCACAATAATGGAGAAGACTGCTGACTTGGCAATGATCCAGAAGACGAACATTGATGCCCTCCACAAAGAGGGTAAGTCACAGAGGGTCATTAAAAGGTGTGGCTGTTTACAGAGTGTTGTATCAAAGCATATTAAATGCAAAGTTGACTGGAAGGAAGAATTTGGGTAGGAAAAGGTGCACAAGCAACAGGGATGACTGCAAGCTTGAGAATACTGTCAAGCAAAGCTGATTCAAACACTTGTGAGAGCTTCACAAGGAGTGGACTGAAGCTGGATTCAGTGCATCAAGAGTCACCACGCTCAGACGTCTTCAGGAAAAGGGCTACCAAGCCACTTCTGCACTAGAGACAACGTCAGAAGTGTCTTACCTGGGCTGTGGAGAAAAAGAACTCAGTGGTCCAAAGTCCTCTTTTCAGATGAAAGTAAATTTTGCATTTCATTTGGAAACAAGGTCCCAGAGTCTGGAGGAAGAGTGGAGAGGCACAGATTCCATGTTGCTTGAAGTCCAGTGTGAAGTTTCCACAGTCAGTGATGATTTGGGCTGCCATGTCATCTGCTGGTGTTGGTCCACTGTGTTTTCTGAAGTCCACAGTCAACGCAGCCATCTACCAGGAAATTTTAGAGCACTTCATGCTTCCTTCTGCTGACTAGCTTTATGGAGATGCTGATTTCATTTTCCAGCAGGACTTGGCACCTGCCCACACTGCCAAAGGTACCAAAAGCTGGTTCAATGACCATGGTGTTACTGTGCTTGATTGGCCAGCAAACTCGCCTGACCTGAACCCCATAGAGAATCTATGGGGTATTGTCAAGAGGAAGATGAGAGACACCAGACCCAACAATGCAGATGACCTGAAGGCCGCTATCAAAGCAACCTAGGCTTCCATACCACCTCAGCAGTGCCACAAACTGATCACCTCCATGCCACGCCGAATTGAGGCAGTTATTAAAGCAAAAGGAGCCCCTACCAAGTATTGAGTACATAGACAGTAAATTAACATACTTTCCAGAAGGCCAACAATTCACTAAAAATGTTTTTTTTTATTGGTCTTATGAAGTATTCTAATTTGTTGAGATAGTGAATTGGTGGGTTTTTGGTTAAATGTGAGCCTAAATCATCACAATTAAAAGAACCAAAGACTTAAACTACTTCAGTCTGTGTGCATTGAATTTATTTAATACACGAGTTTCACAATTTGGGTTGAATTACTGAAATAAATAACTTTTAACGTTTAAAATATTTAAAATTAATAATTATTTTAAAAATAACTTTTCCACGACAATCTAATTTATTGAGATGCACCTGTACAGTCTCACAGACAGAATGAGACCATCCAAAAAATCCCCCCCCCCCAAAAAAAGTTAAAGATACGCAGAAGATTGTTTATTTGAATTCTGGCGCTCCCTCGTGACGGCGCGTGACGCACACTGTGACGCACGCTGTGACGCACCTGTCATCTGATGGGGGCGTAACTTAGCGATCGGATTTTTGGAAAAAGAAACCTTTTTTTTTTTCTTTCTTCAACATTTTTCATATATGTTTGCGTGTTATTGTGGGGAATGTGACTGTATCTGTATGATTACCATCTGTATGGCTGATAATCAGCATGCAATTTCTGACTGTTGACGGCTATCATGGTGAATGCAGTCTATATAAAAGGCCATTATAATATGATTATTGACTATATTGGCGGCCATCTGTATGATTACAATCTGTATGAATGATCGTCAGCATGTGATTACTGATGAGCAGCTATCTGTGTGTCAGGAAATCAGAGTATGTAGGCTACTTGACATTCAAAGTTATTATTATTTTTTTTTTCATCACTCAAAAAATATTCTTATTGTATTTTTCTAGTGCTCAAATAAATCACTTATACGATGTCTAAGATTCTGTCTACTGTTTTATAATTGAAAAACTATGCAGGAGTTTGTATAATGACTAAATAGCTTGTAGAACTCTTCAATACATTTGGTAAATATTTTTCCTCAAACGGGGGAGCGACTACAAAAATCTCAGAAAAATGTTTGCAGGAATCTCATTTTTCATGGTATCTTCTTCAGATTTGAAATATAAACTCATGAGACACGTGACTTTCAACCCATTACTTTTCTGGATTGCTCCAGGACTGATTTCATGTATTTTTATATGAAATACAAAAAAAAATCAGTGTGGTACAATTTTTTTTCAAGGCACTTCAGTGTCTATAACTTTTTATATTTTTGAGCATTATCAACTCTGGATGATGGATACTAAAGACCAAAGGGTCTTCTTTCCAAAGACACTTTCCAAAATTGTGTGTGTGGCACACTGAAGTCAGGAACTGTTACCATTTTAAGTTCAGTTAGTCATTGTTCAAGTTCAAGTTAGTCATTTTCAGCTGTGATTCCCAATATGGGGGGTGCTGGCTAACAGGTTAAAGAGGACAGCTGGGTAGCCTGTTGCTCAGTAAAATGTTGTTTTTGTAGGTTTTGTAATGATTGGATTTTATTTTCTAATTGTGTAAACTGGTGAATTTTTGCTTTGGTAAGAGTAGAAGAGAAAGATATACAGAAACCTCGTATAGCACACTTAGTCGTTTCCCACAGTATTTGAGGATCCACATCAGAGGGCATATTCATTTGAAGAAATTCCTTTATGTATTCTTTTAGAGAAATAATGAAAGTCTGATTACTTAGTAATGATATGTTAAAGCGCCATCTAGGGGACTTGGCTTTAATATCGGAAAGAGAAATACTGCATAACACCGCAGAATGATCGGATAGTAAAATTGGTAATATAGAGATGGAGGAATTAGATGAAATTAAAGATGGGCTGAGAAATATGTAGTCTATCCTAGAGAAAGTCTTATGTCTATTAGAAAGAAAAGTGAAGTCCTTAGATTTAGTATTCTGAATTCTCCAAAGATCGATTAAGTTGAGCTCAGTGATAAATTTATTCAGTAATTTAGAGGATGGATTGGCTGTTGTATCAGATTGAGATTTATCTAAAGCAGGATTTACGACAGCATTAAAATCACCACCCACCACTAGAGGGCAATCAATCTGCTCAAGTAGAGTTTTGGAAACCTTTGTGAAGAATGCACTGTCTGTCTCATTCGGACCGTAGATAGAGACCAATGCTAACCTGGTATTATGTATTTTGCAACGGATAAAAACAAATCTACCCTCCTCATCATTTCCGAGGTGTTCAATCGTTAAATGTAACTTCCTGTTAACAAGGATAAGCACCCCCTTAGTTTTATTAAGAGCGCAGGAAAAGGCTGCTAATTTATAATACTTATTCTGGAAACGTGTCACGTCAGATTGTTTTAGATGTGACTCTTGTATTAGGGCACAGGAAATAGATTTACGGTGTAAATATTCTAACACACGGGTTCGTTTAACAGCAGAATTTAAACCATTCACATTCAGTGATAAAATATTTAGAGTATGCATTGAATATTCATAATCCCAAAATTTTATTCAGCAAATGAAGAAAAGCAAAAGCACTCCCATTCTGTAAATAACATGTAAACGCTGTTGCGCATTCTAGATACCAAACCACCTAGATGAAAAATCCTTTTAGAAATAAGGTAAAGTAAATAAAAATATGAATGTCTGTTGTAAAAAATAAAAACCATATATAAACATGAACAAGGAACAACTATAAACAGGAAACAACTCAGACCGCACATTACCGAGAACGTAGGTCTGATTGAGTAACAAAAAATGGTAATGATACGTGACCGGTCCACTTCAACGCAAGACATGTCTCCCAAAAGGCTCACCCAGCCAAAAAATTATTGTAATTAAACCTACTCTCCATTAGTCCCCTCCAAAAAAGAAAAAAGGGTTTTAGTCTTACCAGCAAAGAGACAGCTGTGTCGGATAAATAGAAACAGTATCCCAGGGGGAGAGAGGAAAGAAAAAAATAAAAAAATAAAAAGAGATTTAGCAAGTATCCATCTCCACCCTGCCACCATCTTCTCCCGGGCAGTTGGGATCGCCTCCATCCCGGCCTTCAAGCCCCTCCCACCGGGTCGAAGAGATGATGGCCGCCGCTTTCCCGTTGCCTTGTAGAGCCTCAGCATATGTCTTCCTCTGCGACAGGGAGCTGATAAAATCCTCCGCTTTCTGAGGAGAGTCGAAACTTCTCTGCTCACCCTTGTGCCGTAGTTTAATTGCCGCCGGATAGTTGAGGAAGGGCTGGAGACCAAGCGCTGTCATCTTCTTCAAAACCGGATTAAAGGCCTTTCTCCTGATGGTTGTGGCTGGACTAAAGTCAGGAAAAAATAGTAGTGTGACATTGTCCTGCGTGCATTTCACCGGATAAGCCTGCCGAGCACCTTTCAGGATCTCCGATCTGTCATGCCATCTTAGTACACGGAAGATGAGAGTGCGCGGCCGATCAGAGTTTTTCCTTCCATCATATACGCGATGTGCCCGGTCAATCTCGATGTTGAAGTTGAAGGAAACCAGCCACATTGAAGCCCTCCGCCCCCTCTGGCAACCCCACCAGCCGCACGTTATTCCTCCTGCTCCTATCCTCAATATCCGTCATCTTCTCAGTGAGTCGCTCCAGCTGATTTCTTAAGTCCGTGACTGTCCTCCTATCCTCACGTGCAGCTGCTTGAACGGAATCAACCCGGTCACGTGTCTGCTTCGCCACGGTAGCTAGCGCCTCAAGCTCCGCTCTCAGCTCTTTAACAGAATTGTTAGTCGCTTGTATGTCCGCCCGCAGTTCACGCAATGCTGGAATTAGTACAGAATCCACCACATCTCTTACTGCCGAAGTCACAACCAAATCCAAAGTGCTTTGCTGCTCTTTAAATGCTAGCTTGATACCGTTAGCGATAGCATCGTCAAGATCCTCTCTGGAGATGGTGGAATCTTTGATTTTTTTCTTCTTTGGCGATTGCTCAATCTCTCCTTTCCGATCACCCTTGACTGCTGAAATACTCATGATGGGTCCAATGCAGAGTGGTTCGAAATTTACTGACAGGATAATATAATATTTGACAAAGTGATCAGAGCGAAAGACTATGCGTGCATTGCCGTTGAAGGGTCACGTGATCTCCGCTATGCCATTATCTTTGACAGAAATTGGGATTACCATCTCTGACATAGGCGGGACAGTCACCTGAGCGACAGTGACTGCAGAACTTTGTACTGGAATCAGTGACTGGGGTGGTGAAAGAGGCACTGAAGTGTTATATAGTTGCAAACGTGAATGTGGTACGTCAACGGTAACATTGTGCTCAATTAGGAAATCCCATCCTATGAGAACAGGATGTGTAGCGGTGCGTACTACATGGTAGAGGTCTTCACGGAGAACCTGAGACCCGAGGACCCGGGACCCGTACGGGTTCGGGTCTATATTTTAAAAGGTCAGCCGGTTCCGGGTCGGGTCCCAATCTATTACTTCGTGTCCCGGGTCTGTTTAACATTGTGTGTAATACCCGAGTCAATCGGAGAACACCACACCTGCCAGAGATCAGCGTCAGTCAGCATGCGTGTGTGTAACTTTCAGTTTGTAAAATTAGGATGAGAAAAGTGTGAGTGGGAAATAAGGTGGATTAAAAAAAAACACGCGTTACCTCAGCCGCCAGAAGCAGAGTGCGGGTGGGGTTAATGTAGTACTGCAAGCGGTGATCATGGATTCCTGGACGAGTGATGTGAAAAAAAAAAAGCTGAAACAAAACTGAAGAGACGCACCTGTTATTGAACATGCACGCAGTAAAGTGTAACGTACTTCTTGTTCTGTGTGGGTTTTTTTTTTGCAAAAAAATTATTGCTCCGAGTCTTTATTACAACCAACAAAAAGTTATTGTAGGGTAAACGCAACAGTCGAAGTTGACTCGAGATGAAAAAAAAAAAAAAACTGCGAAGTTACATTAGTCATCCGTCACCGACCATGACAGCAAGTAGACTTTTAAAACTGGAATAATAATGAGTGGATTAAGAAGGCTCTTTCTGTCGGCAAGAGAGAGGAACAACCTAACATGGATGGAAATTTAATTGGCAAGGAGGATTGTAGCCATCGCAGTCAAGGAGAAGGCTAACGGTAGTAAGGGATTTTTTTCCCCCGCAAATTGTTTATTGACTTAATAGCATTTGCTTTGCAATATGTGCCGATCGGGTGCAGTCGGGTCTGTGTCTTCCCAGCCGGGCTCGGGTCCAACTTTCGAATAATGTGATTCCTCTATCAGTGGTGCTGTTGGTCTTTTTGGTGGAGAGCAGTCGAGGTCAGGGTCCATTTTCAGGGCTCGCAGCTCTGCCACGGGATAGTGAGGATATGGTGGTGATGCGTGTGGAGAGACACAGAGAGAGCAGTTAGTAGGTCTATGTGATGCAGTTACTTTTTCTTCACATTTTTCATTTTCCTTTTTCTTATCAGCTCTACATGCTACTTCTTTTTGCATCACTCTTCTTTCCCTCTTATCTGCTTCCCCCATCCAACAATTCACCATCTGCTCACATTTTTCACATATATGCTTCACACAACACCCTTTCTGCTTTTTGCTTCCCTCTTCAACTGATTCCTTTACAACATTTAATCTTGTGACACTCAGTGTTCCCTCTTTTGGAAAATCATGATACCTAATTAGTTTCCCCATATCTTGCATGCATTTCTGGCCATATATTTTTTTTCATTTGACAAAATACCGGTGTATCATATTTAGCGAGCTTGCTCTGGGACTTCCCCATACTGGCTGTTTCTTTCTTTCTCTGTGGATTTTCCTTTAGGCGCCTAAATAATCTGTCGGATGTCTCCAACAGATCCAATCTCTATCCCAAAACCGGACGGGCGGAGCGCACCAGCAGCTCCGATTAATACCCGCACAGTTTAATTTTTTTTCCTCTTAGAAATATGTTAACTGCGTTGCGCATGATCTCAATTTCTTGACGATCACGCCTCGTTGCCCAGTTTCAATTTCTTTCTAGAAAACTTCTTAACTGTGCTGTATCTATCCACGTAATCTCAATCTTTCTTAGAGACTTCTTGATTACGCACTACCACAGAGTCAGACCCACCAATATGGTTTATCCCCTTTCTTAATTCCAATTCTAATTTCAAAAACCCAATTCTTTAAATGACTGATTTATCTCTTACCAGAGAGTCCCGTTGCCACCTGGGTTCGTTTACAGATTCCAGTGGTGTCCCCTCCGGGCCTCGGCGGTCTGTCCCTGTCATCCCTTCAAACCTATTCGGGGTTAGGGCTGGACTCTAAGTCCAGGATGTACGGTCACCGTCCGCACTCAGGTCCAGAAGACATATCCAAGGAATCCCACTATTCTGACACCAAATTGTTGTGGCAATTTTAAATAACTCTCATCAGCATAAGAGACAAACTCAGTCTTAGTCTTTTAAAAGTTTTATTCTTTGCAAAGAAGGCCAACAGTCATACAGACACACAAGTTGCTGCAGAGTGCGACACCGAAGGGAGGGCTCCCTGCACCTTATATCTCCCTCGGCCTTCAAGGTTACAAGCTCACAAGCTCTCCGCAGCTGTACTTTTCCATACATGGTGAGGAAACGAATAACATTCTACTATATCATGCTTCTAATGCCCATTTCCCTTATATTTAGGGCCAAAATAACCCTTTAGGTCACAAACATACGTCTCCCCCATCTTCCACTCGTCTGGCTCTTAGCCCAATATAGCCTTATAGATCCCCTTGTCACCCATACATCTTAGGCTAAAAGCCCCAGACCCATTTCGTTCTACACAGCCATACCATAAAAAGACTTTTGCTCTACATATTCTCATAAACATATGAAACATAAAATGAATTCATTACATGTTTAAATGATAATGCAGTAAGCTACATTCTGTTTGATACATCCAATACTGTTAATGTGTTGGAATTAACAAATACACAACTAGCAACATTATTTGAAAAAAAAAGCACAAAAGGAGTTATTTTAAAGAATGATTTTGTCCCCATAATTAAAGTAAATAGAGACCAAAACAGTTTTGGAGCTCTTTTCTACTGTATGGACATTCTTCAAAATAACTAATTTTGTGTTGCTGGGAACAAAGAAATTCACAGACATTTTAGGATGACATGAGGGCAAGTATATAATGACAATTCTCATTGTTGGGTAAATCTCTTCCTTTAACTGGTCTGTCTGTACGATGTAATGTTGGCAAGGTTAATCATGCTAACAACAAACCAGAACACTATCAAGTCGACAAGTAATTAAAACAATTCTTCCAGGTATTGTTTTAAAAATATTTTTAACAAAAAGCAACACACCTCACCTGTCCTTGCTTGCTTGCTTCACTGGTTATGCATCTTCTTCAGAGAAAAAGATGCAGTAGCTGTCTTTGTATCTTGCAGAATGTTTATGCTTCTATTATCATTATTAGTCCCTAACAAGTTTTTTCCCCCATTATATTTAAGAAGGGCTCGGAGATACCAGGTTTGTTTTAGCAGCACAAACGAGCACAAATCGAGCACAAATAAATGGCTCCGGTTTGGAGAGATTTGGATGGCATGGGGTGGAGAGTGACGTCACTGCCTCGAATTCTGTTTATTTCTAAGAAGGGGAAATATATTTGATGTTCATTTCAACGGCACAAACCAGCACAAATCGAGCACAAACGAATGACACTGGTTTGGAGAGATTTAGACGAACTGGGGTGGAGATGGTTGGTTATATCTAAGGAAGGAAAATAGATACAGTGTTTATTTTAACGGCACAAACCAGCACAAACGAATTGCGCTGGTTTGGAGCAATTTGGGCAACATGGGGTGGAGAGTGACGTCACACGGTCAAAAAAAGAATGTTTAATATCTCAAACACCAAACCAGCACAAACGAATGGCATAGTTTTGGTGATTATTTCTTTTTATGGGGTGCCAACTTCATGTAGACATTTCATTTTAGCCTATTTAATTCAAATATATTTTAAACAAACACACCTTGGCTGTCCTTCATGCATAGCCTATTCCTCAAAGAGAAAATACAGCTGAGCAATATCATGGTAATGTTAATTTAGTCCTATGTTTCATTTTTGTAACAAATGAGATTAAATAGCAACAAACAAGAACACGAATATTGCAATAGCCTGTTTCGAGAAAATTAAAATTTTGGATTTGGTGCTTGATGAAGTCACTGGCAATAAAACTTAGAAAAACGTTGTAAACCAGCAGATTTGCAAACTAGACAAGAATTTAGACGAGCGGCTTGCGTGCCATCACTTTTCCTCCAGATATTTGTAATGTTTTACGGAGGAGAAATAAATAGAATGTTCAATTTAACGGCAGGACAAATGAACGGAGCCGTTGGCATGGACAGAGAGCGCCCTGAATTAGCATATATTTGTTATTCCTAGGGGGAATATGTTCAGTATAACGGTACAAATCGAGCACAAACGAATTAGAACGATTTAGACTCACAGTAAAAAAAACGGTCTCACCGTTTCAACTTAATGCTGCCTTGAAATTTAAGCTTAGTCAACTTGAAATATGAAGTTAGTGAAAACTTGGAGCTGACTAAACCTAAAATTTTAAGGCAGCACGAACACTAACTTTTTTTTTTTATTAAAATCTGCGGCCACGCTAAACGGGGTGGAGAGCAGTGATGGGAATAACGGCGTTATAAATAAACGGCGTTACTAACGGCGTTATTTTTTTCAGTAACGAGTAATCAAACAAATTACTGTTTCCCCCGTTACAACGCCGTTACCGTTACTGACAATAAAATGCGGCGTTACTATAATTTATTATAATATTATTATCATTTTATTTTTCAGTTCATCTGAATGGATGCGCAGTGTAGCTGTATTTGACGTACTGTAAACTCTAGTGTGAAGGCGCACGACTTGCCGTCGCTTTGTCTCACACACACACACACACACACACACACACACACACACACACACACATACGCGCGAGAAAAGAAAGATACAGAGCGAGAGAGTCTTTCATAACATGCAGAATTGATGTGCTACATGTAAACGATATTCTTTGTTGTGTTTTTGTGTCAAAATAACGGAGTTCCTTTGGAATTCTTCAGCTTTTAAGAACTGTCAGGTTCTCCGCTAGTGGGCGGAGCTAATGTGCAAACGACAATCTCATTGGCCGGCGCTCACCTATTATTGTCCCCGTTTTGATTTCAGCAAATCAATTCGAGCGAACGCACACAACGTGATTAATATTCATGAACCCAGAAGCTCATTAATCCTTAGTGCGTTTTATATTGTTATCAGTAGTAGAATTCGTAGTAGTTTTGTTATCTTATCAATCCCCCCCCCCCCCTTTTTTATAGAAACACTAAATGACAAACAATATCTTAAGCACCCCCACCAGTCCTAAATTCAGTCAACATTACAAATATGAATTCATACATGGTTATTCTAATTACTAAAGTTCTATCATCATATAATGCCAAATTATCATAATATCATATTTTAATGCTTGACTGACTGATGCTAAGTGTCAATAGATAAATAGAGTAACTGTAGATTAATGTACAATGTTTTATAATAATATTTTTTTCTATTTAGTGTCCATTTCATTCATTTAACATATTTAATATTGGGGGCATCCAAGTTATTTGACATTTGAACATTAAAAAAAAAAAGTAACGCAATAGTTACTTTCCCTGGTAATTAGTTACTTTTATAAGGATGTAACTCAGTTACTAACTCAATTACTATTTGTGAGAAGTAACTAGTAACTATAACTAATTACTTTTTTAAAGTAACGTGCCCAACACTGGTGGAGAGTGAAGTTTTCTTTATATTTAAAAAGAGGTCATGGTTACATTGTTTCTTTTAATGGCACAAACCAGCACAAATCAAGCACAAATGAACGGCACCGGTTTGGAGAGATTTGGATGGCATGGGGTGGAGAGTGACATCACTGGCCCATTTTGTATTTGTTATTTCTGATGATGGTAAATAGATACAATGTAAATTTGAATGGCACAAACCAGCACAAATTGAGCACAAACGAATGGCGCCGTTTTGGAACGATTTAGATTGCATGGGGTGGAGAGTGACATCACTGTTCGTAAAAAGTTTATTTTCATTATATAAAAGAAACGGTCATAGTTACAGGGCTTTTAACAGCAAAAACCAGCACAAATCGAGCACAAACGAATGGCACCGGTTTGGAGAGATTTGGACGGCATGGGGTGGAGAGTGACGTCACTGCCCAGAATTGTTTTTGTTATTTCTAAGAAGGGAAAATATATTTGACGTTCATTTCAACAGCACAAACCAGAACAAATCGAGCACAAACGAATGACACCAGTTTTGTGCGATTTAGACAAACTGGGGTGGAGAGTGACGTCACAGCTCCCGAAAATATTTTGGTTATATCTAAGGAAGGAAAATAGATACAGCGTTTGTTTTAACGGCACAAACCAGCACAAACGAACTGCGCTGGTTTGGAGCGATTTGGGCGACATGGGGTGGAGAGTGACGTCACACGGTCAAAAAAAGAATGTTTAATATCTCAAACACCAAACCAGCACAAACGTTCGTTTTTGCGGCACAAATCAGCACAAACGAATGGCATAGTTTTGGTGATTATTTCTTTTTATGGGGTGCCAACTTCACGGAGGTGGGAAACCTGTATTAATTGGTAGCAGTGATACTGGCCTTCAGTCATAAAAATAAAGATGCCATTAAACAAATATTAAAAATGTACTGTCTTTATGTTGTTTGTACATTAATTTGAAGATTGAATGTGAAATTATTGCAATATAAAAGTATATTTAAAAACTTTAATGTTAGGTGGGATTAATCGTCCGCACTGCCTTCACCCTCTCAGTTTTCAGCACTGGACACAAACAGTGCTACAGTGCTACTGACACGCTTTGCTTCACTCTAACATCTTGCTTAGACAACTTTTGCCCCCTTTCATCCAGACCAGCACGCACTACCCCCTCTGCCCCCTGGTTGTCCGATGTTCTCCGTGAACATCGCGCTAAACTAAGGGCTGCAGAGAGGAAATGGCACAAATCCAAAAACTCTACCGACCTTAGTGTGTATCAGTCACACCTCTCTTCCTTCTCTGCAAATGTCTCCACTGCTAAAACGACATACTACCACAACAAAATTAACAACTGTTCTGACTCTCGCGCACTCTTCAAAACGTTCTCTTCTCTTCTCTGTCCTCCTCCCCCTCCTCCTTCATCAACTCTTACAGCTGATGACTTTGCAACTTTCTTCACAAATAAAACAAGAACCATCAGTGACCAATTCCTCACTCCGCAAACTAATAATAACTTCATAACGACAAATACACAATCTCTCACCTCCTTTTCTCCTCTCTCGGAGACGGAGGTTTCCAAACTCATCCTTTCCAATCATCCCACTACTTGTCCACTAGATCCTATCCCCACTCACCTCCTTCAAGCCATTTCTTCTTCGGTCATACCTGCGCTTACTCACATTATCAACACATCGCTTCACACTGGTACATTTCCCACAGCATTTAAGCAGGCTCGGGTAAGCCCACTGCTTAAAAAAACCCTCTCTAAATCCAACACTTTTAGAAAACTACAGACCGGTATCCCTGCTTCCATTCATTGCTAAGACACTTGAGCGAGTTGTGTTCAACCAACTCTCTTTGTTTCTTGCACAGAACAACCTTCTGGACAACAACCAATCTAGCTTCAGAAGCGGCCACTCAACTGAGACTGCTCTACTCTCGGTTACAGAGGCCCTGAGACTGGCAAGAGCAGCTTCCAAATCCTCTGTACTCATCTTGCTGGATCTGTCTGCTGCTTTTGACACAGTTAACCACCAGATCCTCCTGTACACCCTCAGAAAGATGGGCATCTCAGGAACCGCCCTCCTGTGGTTCGAGTCTTACCTCTCAGATAGGTCCTTCAGGGTGTCTTGGAGGGGTGAGGTTTCCAAGTCACAACTTCTTGCTACTGGAGTTCCTCAAGGCTCAGTGATTGGACCACTTCTCTTCTCCATCTACATGTCGTCATTAGGATCAGTCATTCAGAAGCATGGCTTTTCTTACCACTGCTATGCTGATGACACTCAACTCTACTTCTCATTCCAACCAGATGATCCGACGGTAACTGCTCGCATTGCAGCCTGTCTGAGTGACATTTCTAGCTGGATGATGGACCAACACCTTCAGCTCAATCTTGCTAAGACAGAACTGCTCGTGGTCTCAGCCAACCCATCACTTCACCACAAATTCTCTATACAGCTGGGTTCGTCAACCATAACTCCATCCAGGACAGCCAGGAACCTTGGAGTTGTGATCGATGATCAGTTAAGCTTCACAGACCACATTGCTACAACGGCCCGGTCCTGCAGATTTGCCTTATACAACATTAGGAAGATTAGGCCCTTCCTGTCAGAGCAAGCCGCACAACTCCTTGTCCAAGCTCTTGTTCTCTCCAGACTGGACTATTGTAATGCTCTCTTGGCGGGCCTTCCCGCATGTACTATCAAGCCTCTGCAACTGATCAAGAATGCAGCAGCCAGAGTGGTCTTTAATGAGCTGAAAAAAGCTCACGTTTTCCTGGACTGTGCCCAGCTGGTGGAATGACCTCCCGATCTCAATTCGAGTCTTTAGCCATTTTCAAAAAACATCTAAAAACACATCTTTTTCGCCAGCACCTGACCAACTAATACTAACACTTACCTATTCTATTTATATATATATATAAAAATCCTAGCTACGTGTACTGTGCTAGACTAACTGAGACTTGTCATGGCACTTGTATACTGTTGCTCTCTCGATGGTCTGATTGCTTCTATTGTTCTCCTCATTTGTACGTCGCTTTGGATAAAAGCGTCTGCTAAATGATTAAATGTAAATGTAATCGCGATTAATTTCAGAAAAAATGTGCGATTAATTAGTTATTTTTTTTAATCGATTGACAGCACTAATATATACACATATACACACACACATATATATATATATATATATATATATATATATATACACACACACACACACACACACACACACACATATACATATATATATATATATATATATATGTTACGTGTTACGTGCTTGATGTTAAAAAGGGATGATACCGTAACATTTATGTGAAACAACGGTTACTGGGTGTGGTGCAGATCAAAGAGGATACCGAGAAGTAGTATTTCTATTTCAAAAAGTTTTTACTGGTCGCGTTGAGGAAAAATACATAGTTACAAAAACGAGAAAATATGGAATTCAACACAACAACAAAAGAAACAGGAGTGTCACCCAAATTAAAGAAATAAACAAGACAAAACAATCCTTATACTAACCTCTAAACTGACTAACAAAAAGAAATATGAAAATAAAACCGAAATCTTCAGCGTATACGACGCCCAAACTAAACTCCTATAATCTACAAACAAAAATACAAGGGCGGCGTAACACTCAAATCTAATCTAACAAAGTATAAACTAACCTGATCAGAAAACAAATAATATTAGAACATCGATTAACTAAATACTTGAATCGTCACCAAGAGCCGTATCTGATTAACTAACTCGATGCACCAACATGCATTCTTAACTTTGAACTTGACATAGTAAGACTAAAACTCCGATACGGGCATCAGCGTTAACTTCAATGAAGAATTCGATACAAGTCAATAGCCAAAGAACAAATCTATAAATAGATCAAATCACACAACACGAAGCATGACTTCATAAGACGAGATACATTAAGAATCGAAAGACAATTGGTGTCGAACACAAACTGCTGACCGCGTTGGAGCACAAGGTACGCTGGCATGGCGCACCCACACACAATCAACTCGAGTCCTCAAATACAGCTGGCACGTCAGCAGATTGGCAGAACATCATGACGTCAGAATGATGATTGGCAGTCGAGTCAGCCAATAAACATCGACCTAGAAGTGGAGCAAAAAGGAACACAAAAAGACAGGAGAGCGAGAAACAAAATATACGCAAAACACACGCGGAACGTAACAATATACATATATATATATATATACACACATATATATATATATATATATATATATATATATATATACATACATATATATATATTATTATTTATTTATTTATTTTCATTTAGTCATTTAGCAGACGCTTTTGTCCAAAGCGACTTACAAATGAGGACAATAGAAGTAATCAAAACCAACAAAAGAGCAACAACATGCAAGTGCTATGACAAGTCTTGGTTAGCCTAACGCAGTACACATAGCAAGTTTTTTTTTAGTTTTTTTTAAAGAAAACAAGTAGATAGAATAGAAAAAAGAAATCTAGTGTTAGTTTTTCAAGAAAAGCTAGCAGTTACAGAATAAATATGCAGTTAATAGAGAGTCAAGTGTGTGGACAAGTCAAATTTTTTTGGTTTTTTTTTAATAAAAAGAAGACAGATAGATAAAATAGAATTAGAATAGAGAGTGCTAGAGTTAGAGGGTCAAATAAAGATGGAAGAGATGTGTTTTTAGCCGTTTCTTGAAGATGGCTAAGGATTCAGCTGCTCGGATTGAGTTGGGCAGGTCATTCCACCAGGTGGGAACAGTTAATGAAAAAGTCAGTGAAAGTGATTTTGTGCCTCTTTGGGATGGCACAATAATGCGTCGTTCACTTGCAGAACGCAAGCTTCTAGAGGGCACATAGGTCTGAAGTACTGAATTTAGGTAAAGAGGTGCAGAGCCAGAGGTGGTTTTGTAGGCAAACATTAATGCCTTGAATTTTATGCAAGCAGCTATTGGTAGCCAGTGCAAATTGATGAACAGAGGTGTGACATGCGTTCTTTTCGGCTCATTAAAGATTAACCTTGCAGCGGCATTTTGGATTAATTGTAGAGGTTTGATGGAATTGGCTGGAAGACCTGCCAAGAGAGCATTTCAATAGTCAAGTCTGGACAGAACAAGAGCTTGAACAAGGAGTTGTGTTGCATGTTCTGAAAGAAAGGGCCTGATCTTCCTAATATTGTATAAAGCAAATCTGCAGGACCGGGCAGTTTTAGCAATGTGGTCTGAGAAATTCAGCTTATCATAAATCACAACTCCAAGGTTTCTTGCAGTTGGTAGATGAGCTTAACTGGAAGGTGAAATTGTGATGAAGTGATGGGTTTGCTGAAACTACAAATAGTTATTTCTTAGCTAGGTTGAGTTGAAGGTGATGGTCCTTCATCCAGCAAGAAATGTCTATTAGACATGCTAAGATGCGAGTAGCTATCGTCGGATCATCAGGATGGAATGAGAGGTAGAGTTGAGTGTCATCAGCATAGCAGTGATATGAAAAGCCATGATTCTGAATGACAGAACCTAGTGATGCCATGTAGACAGAGAAGAGAAGTGGGCCAAGAACTGAGCCCTGAGGCACCCCAGTAGCTAGATGTTGCGACTTGGATACCTCACCTCTCCAAGATACCTTGAAGGACCTATCTGAGAGGTAAGACTCAAACCACTGGAATGCAGTTCCTGAGATGTCCTTTCTCAATAGGGTTGACAGGAGGATCTGGTGGTTGACCGTATCAAAAGCAGCAGACAGATCCAGCAAAATAAGTAATGAAGACTTGGAAGCCGCTCTTGCAAGTCTTAGGGCTTCAACAACTGAGAGCAAGGCAGTTTCGGTCGAATGTCCACTTCTGAAGCCAGATTGGTTTCTATCCAGGAGGTTGTTCTGTGTGAGAAAGGCAGAGACTTGGTTGAACACAACTCGTTCAAGTGTTTTAGCAATGAAAGGTAGAAGGGAAACCGGTCTATAGTTCCTTAAAAGAGTTGGGTTAAGAGTGGGTTTCTTAAGAAGTGGGGTTATATGAGCTTGTTTAAATGCTGAGGGAAAAGCTCCAGTGTGAAGGGATGAGTTAAGGATGTGAGTGAGTGCAGGTACAACTGCAGGAGAAATGTCTTGAAGGAGATGAGATGGAATAGGATCAAGCGGACAAGTAGTAAGATGACTGGAAAGGATGCGTTTAGAGACTTCTGCCTCAGAAAGTGGAGAGAAGGATGTGAACGAGTGTATGTTTGCTGGTAAGATGTGTTTGACGGTTTGTGGTGTGGAGAATTGTACAGTGAGGTTTGTAATTTTATTAATGAATAATGTGGCAAAGTCATCAGCTGTTAGAGTTGATGAAGGAGGGGGAGGAAGAGGACAAAGGAGGGAGGAAAATGTTTTAAAGCGCATTCAAGAGTTAGGCGAATTGT
The DNA here is from genome assembly GCA_027422415.1 of Schizothorax lantsangensis. Lineage (NCBI taxonomy): Eukaryota > Metazoa > Chordata > Actinopteri > Cypriniformes > Cyprinidae > Schizothorax > Schizothorax lantsangensis. The sequence goes on along the minus strand of CM049839.1, from coordinate 35,981,032 downwards.
TAATTTTGTCATGATAGTATGTCCTTTTAGCAATGGAGACATTAGCAGAGAAGTCAGAGAGGAGTGATCTATATAAATTAATTATTATAAATTATATATACGTATATATATATATATATATATACAAATACACACACGTATATATATACACATATACACAAACACACACATCTATATATATATATATATATACACACACACACACACACACACACACACACACACACATACATACATACACATAAATACATATATATATATATATATATACTGTATATATACTGCATGATGATTGAAATCGCACAAATGGCCTTGAGCTATTACCTAAATAAACTGCGAAAAGATTGTTTTCTATAACATCATGGACGGAATGATACTGAGAGCGCTGCACGAGCTCGCGGCGCCATCTGCAGGACAGTTAAATGCGTTCAAATGATTCAAAGCGCCAGAATCAGCACTGGAACGTGTTACTCGACCCGTGATTTTTTTAAAACTGGCGGTGAGAATTTGAGATTGCTAGTGCTGTCATAAAACTCCCAACGGTTGTGATGTAATTATATAATAGGCTGTAGTCTGACGCGCTACATGTCTGCTGTTAAAGTACTGTTTTTAGTTTCGATTCACTGTTAGAGCCGCTTTAATTTGCATTTGGGAACGCAACATTCATCATTAGAAACGTTTATAAATCTGTTGTTGTTTACAAAGAGAAGTTTCAGTGTCACATGATCCTTCAGAAATCATTCTAATATGCTGATTTGCTGCTCAATAAACATTTCTCATTATTATCGATGTTAAAAACAGTTTTGCTGCTTAATATTTTTGTGGAAACAATGATACCACTCAAATATTTGTATAAGATTTAAAAAAGAGAGAGAAATTAATAATTTTATTCGTGCATGAAAGTGATAAAAAAGTGAGTAAATACATTTAAAATGATTTCTATTTAATAAATTCATTAACAAATTTAATTGATATATTGAATGAATGATGCATTTATATAGCGCTTTTATTGTGTATTGCCATACACCCAAAGCACTTTACAATCATGGGGGGGAGGGGGTCTCTCCTCAACCACCACCAGTGTGCAGCATCCACTTGGATGATGCGACGGCAGCCACAGGACAACGGCGCCAGTGCGCTCACCACACACCAGCTACAGGTGGAGAGGAGAGAGAGATAGAGCCAATCAAGTTGATGGGGATTATTAAGAGGCCATGATTGACGAGGGCCAGTGGAGGGAATTTGACCAGGACACCGGGGTTACACCCCTACTCTTTACAAGAAGTGCCATGGGATTTTTAATGACCACAGATTGTCAGGACCTCGGTTTAACATCTCATCTGAAAGACGATGTTTTTTTTTTTTTACAGTATAGTGTCCCCGTCGCTATACTGGGGCGTTAGTACCCACACAGACCACAGGGTGAGCACCCCCTGCTGGCCTCACTAACACCTCTTCCAACAGCAACCTAGTTTTCCCAGGAGGTCTCCCATCCAGGTACTGACCAGGCTCAACCCTGCGTAGCTTCAGTGGGCAACCAGTCTTGGGCTGCAGGGTGATATGGCTGTGGCGATTATATTTGATAAATGCTGTTCATTAAACTTTATATTTATCAAAAAATACTGAAAAATAAAGTGTATCACCATTTCCACACAAAATATGAAGCAAGCAAAATTGTTTTCAACATTGATAATAATCAGAAATGTTTCTTGAGAGTCAAATAAATTGTAATAATTTCTATAGGATCATGTGACACTGAAAACTGGAGTAATGATGAAGAAAATGCTGCTTTGCATCACAGGAATAACATTACATTTTATAATATAATACAATTTAAAACTTTTTTTTTCATTCGGAATTTTTTTACAATATTGCTGTTTTTTTTAACTTTATTTTAATCAAATAAATTCAGCCTTGATGAGCAGAAGATATTTATTTCAGAATCATTAATTGTAATGTTTCCAAACTTTTGGCAGGTACTTTAATAATAATAACAATTCTATATACTATATACTTTACTATAATATATTATAGTACTTTATTATAATATATTATATTATCATGATTATAAAGTGCTGTTTTTAATTTTTACAGGACAATAGTATGTATTCTTACAGTATAAGATATATCTTTTAATGTGCTAATATATATATTTTTAATAAGTGCTGGGGGCGTGGCTTGTGGGCGTGACTTGGGGCGTGGTCAGATTTTCCTTCTTTTTTGTCTCTAGCCGATCACATGCCTGAATAATAAATAATAAATGTACATTTTGCATTTTCAGAAGAAGTGAGCTGCCCTGTGTGCAAAAATGTAAACAGGTTTGTGTCAGTAAATTGCTCAGTGCAAAGAAAGAGAAGTAATGGGAACCTGGCATTTCTTTTTTCATGTGTCTAATAGACATGAACAAGTTCTTTAAAAAACATCTATGACCTTTGAAACATGTCTACTCTTCATGCTCTATGTTGACTATGGTTTCAATAATAATAAACATACATTTGCATAAAGCATCCATATCCATATTTGTCCATGCCCATGTTGATTAGAGTATAACAAATTTGAAAAGTATTAATTTAAGGTACATTTAGAACAAATACAAATGTGCGATTAATTGCGATTAATCGCGAGTTAACTCATGACAATCATGCGATTAATAAAATAAAAGATTTATAGAGACATCTACGGTGGCCTATAAGTGCAAAACAAATCACCATTCAGAAAGCAAAATAACAAATTACAAACGCAAATGCAAATATAAAAAACAAAATAACAATTAAGAAAACACAACAACAATTCCGAAAACATTATAACAAGTCAGAAAACACAATGACAAATTCGAAAACAAAATAACAAGTCAGAAAACACGACAAATCTGAAAACAAAACAACAAGTCAGAAAACACAATGACAAATCAGACAAACCGGAAGAGGTAGGTATAGTTTGAGACAGCGCCATTGGTTTGGGAATAGATTACTCACTGCTGACTGGACGAGACATCTGTCAATCAAGGTACAGGAAGAACCAAAAGAAGCACAGCAGAGTCAACTGAAACATCAGCTCCAGTGGCGCAGATGGTAAATTGTGTGTCATGTGTTTTTGACGCGATCGACCAGCGGTTCGATCCTGCCTTTGGCCGATCTTTTTTTTTCTCTCCCTTTTCAAATCTCATATCGCATAAAGGCATTTATTTTCAATAAAAATTATATTGTTATAATCAAAAAGTTGAAAATAAAGTATCGGGTAGGGTTTTACACTATGTTAAAATAGCAGGATGTTCTGCTATGTATACTAACGTTACTTGTTGCAAATAGTGGCAATTATCTGCACTTCAGTATTGTAGTACATTATAAAACAGTATGCAATAATGAGGTATTGAGTGTAAATTATAATTTTAATTCAAATTATTAAATGGATGCCGCCTTATTGGTACAATATAAAGCCCTCTCTGCACCTACCCTAACCCTACCCGATACTTTATTTTCAACTTTTTGATTATTTCCTTCATTTTTATTGAAAATAAATGCCTTTACGATGCGATATGAGATTTGAAAAGGGAGAGAAAAAAAAAAGTTCGGCCAATGGCAGGATCGAACCACTGGTCGATTGCGTCAAAAAGACATTACTAGTGATTTACCATCTGCGCCACTGAAGCTGATGTTTCAGTTCACTCTGCTGTGCTTCTTCTGGTTCTTCCTTTACCTTGATTGACAGATGTCTCATCCAGTCAGCAGTGAGTAATCTATTCCCAAACCAATGGCGCTGTCTCAAACTATACCTACCTCTTCCGGTTTGTCTGATTTGTCGTTGTGTTTTCTGACTTGTTTTGTTTTCGGATTTGTCGTTGTGTTTTCTGACTTGTTATTTTGTTTTCGAATTTGTCATTGTGTTTTCTGACTTGTTATAATGTTTTCGGGATTGTTGTTGTGTTTTCTGAATTGTTATTTTGTTTTTTATATTTGCATTTGCGTTTGTAATTTGTTATTTTGTTTTCAGAATTGTGATTTGTTTTGCACTTATAGGCCACAGTAACATCAGTAGTATTGGTCATAAAAAAGGATGCCATTAATCAAATATTAAAAATATACTGTATTTATGTTGTTTCTACATTAAATTAAAGATTGTATGTGAAATTATTGCAATATAAAAGTATATTTAAAAAGTTTAATGTTAGGTGGGATTCGAGATTAATTTCAGAAAAAACATGCGATTAATTAGTTAATTTTTTTTTAATCGATTGACAGCACTAGTATATATAAATACACACACATGCATGTGTATATTAAGAAAAATATGTTACGCTTATATATTAAATATATATGATATAATTTATATGAATCTAAAAATATATACAAATGCAAGTAAATATTTTCAAAATATATGCTGTAAGCGTGTGTCTTTATATATACATAATAAATATACACACATATGTAAACAAAAACTTTGATTTTGGATGCGATTAATCGCGATATGACAGCACTAATATATATTCTCATTGTATTTTTCTCATTGTGTGTGACAACGAGGTCAAGTTGAGGATCCACTTGTTGCAGGCTTTATTAAGATTGTGGTCGTACAGGCAGGGTCAATCATCAGCAAACACAACAGAGGCAAGGCATAATCCATAAATAGGCATAAGGTCAGGGCAGGCAGCAAACGATCAACAATCAGTCCACGATAGAAAGCAGTCCAGGGATCAACAGGTTAACAGCGGCCTCTGAAGCCATAACAGGACAGGCAGACAGTGCAGAGATGGCTTTCATAACCGTAACAGCACAGACAAAGAGTTCATAAACGGCCTCCGTGGCCGTGACAAGGCAGGCAGAGAGTTCACAGATGGCTTCCGCAGCCGTGACAGGGCAAACAGGGAGTTCAGGACCGGCCTTCTTGGCCCTGACTAAACAGTCACAGAAATCAGAAATGACCTCCATGCTCATTACAGGACACACGGAGAGTTCACAGGTAGCCTCTTTGGCCAGGACAGGACATTGAGTGGATTCAGAGGCGGTCTCCGTGACCATGACAGGAAGGACAGGGAGTTCATAAATGGCCTCACAGGCCGCAACAGGCCTGACTGAGGGTACACATATGGTCTCCATGACCGCGTCAGAACAGACAAAGAGTTCATAAGTGGGCACCCCTGTCTTGAGAGGAGCTGAAGCAAACACCCCTGCCACCTCTGGAGGTTCTGTAGCAGATGCCGCCACCTCTAGAGGTTCTGCAGCAGATGCCGCCACTTTTGGAGGTTCTGCAGCTGATGCACCATCTCTGGGGGGTTTGCAGCAGTAGCAGCAGGAGCTTCAAAAAACACAGAGAGTTCAGAGGCAGCCCTTGCAGAGTCCACAGTAACAGATGAACCTGCTGGATCCGTAAATGGCTGATGATTCTGTACCGTAGGAGCGTGTGACAATGAGATTGAGGATCCACTTGCAGGCTTTATTGAGACTGTGGTCGTACAGGCAGGGTCAATCATCAGCAAAAACTACAATAGAGGCAACACAAGGCATAATCAATTAACAAGTATAAGGTCATGGTAGGCAGCAAATGATCAACAATCAGTCCACGATGGAAAACGGTCCAGGGATCAAAACTAGGTGAAGCAAGGAACAATACAGAAAAACAAAGGAACAACGAATGGCTAAACATACAGGCTAACAATCATCAGCAATGTGTTTGAGTGTGTGTGCATCTTTTATAGTCCTTCTAATATGAGGCAGCTGTGAACTGGTAATGAGTGCTGATGAGTCCGGGCAAAGGATTATGGGAAATGGGTCCTGGGTGAAATGGTAAAAGTCAAGGGATGGAGCTCATGGGCACTCCAGCTGGTGATCATGACACAATATGGTACAAGATTATCCTATTTAAAACATTGTGATAAATGAGTAAGGTCAAAAGCAATCTACAAATAAACCAAAAATAGTTTAAACATACTGTACCGCCGCTCCCTATACACAGAGTATGCAGTTTGCGTAGGGCACCAACTCCCAGGGGGGCACCATCCCAGTTGCTCAAAAAAAAAAAAAAAAAAAAAAAACTTTCGTTTTATATTAATATTAAAATTAACATATACATATATATATGTTAATGTTTAGATTTTTATTTATGTATATCATTATCATTATAAAAAAAATGCATTTTACAGTGAACACAGTAGGCAGCAGGCTAAGCACACGTGACGCGCCATTCCCGCATCCGCGCTCGAGCTACAGTATGTTTGCGGCTGACTGCAAATTATCATAATTGATGGACAACTATACCCGGGAAAAGACATCAGCAATCCGGCGCCAAGAAAAGAAAAGAACAAAAGATGAAGCCTGTGCATTACTTCCAGGTACATTCTTAATCCTGTGAAACTCTTTTGGCTGTTGACATAAATAACGTGTTTTTGCAATAATTTAACCACCAACAACGCATCTAATATTCTCTCTTGAGTTTCCATGTTCCCTTACAAAAATTAGTCATGGTTTTACTATGAATAAAACCAAAAATCATGGTTCTTGTAGCCATGGTAACCACAAATTAACCATACGGAAAGGTTTTGTTATATTACTTCAATTTTTTTTCCTCATAATAGTTTGACAGAAAAACACAGAATTGTTGAATTAGATTTATTAAAAAAGATAATATTTTTTTGTGGTTATAAGGTGCTGTCCATTTCTTCTGAACAGTTCTACACCTAGGCCTGTGTTTGATTAACAACTTGATTAGGAAAGCCTTTAAAATTACTTAAAAATGCATTATATCAGAGACAGAAAAACAATGTTACAAAAAAAAGGCAATAATGGTTAATTAATAATTGGGACGACCAGAATATGGCCAAACTTTCGGGGGAGAAGAGCCTTGGTGAGAGAGGTGAATACTGTGGCTGACGCTGGGAGAAAGTTAAAATACATAATGTAATACAAAATAAACAATTAAAAAACACCTATGTACACTTTTTGGCCTTACATATTGGAGAAAACCAGGCATTACACCTGTCCAATGTCCCAACAGTGAAGCATGGTGGTGTATGCTGTGGGGGTGTTTTTCAAGGGCACTGGTTGCCAAAGGCCTGGATATCCTGGACGAAAACTTCTGCTGGGCCGAAGGTTACACTTACAGCTAAAATACGATCAAATCCTTGACTTAAACCCAATTGTAACATTGACCAAACATTGACAGAACTAGGCTGCAAGGAGGAATTCAAATGTCCATCTTTCCCTTAATCTTTAATTCACAAGTACCAGCGAAATTGCCATCAACCTGCCACCTAGACAGGACAGGAAGACAGGGAATTTTGCTATAGATGACACAGCTATGCTCTATAATTGGGAACAGGAAAAAAAACACCTCAGCAACAAAAAGCACTTCACAACAACAAACTTTGCAACAGGGGTGTCCAGCTCCAACAGCAGACAGGTCCTGCAGCCGACAGCGCTGGTCCCAACCCTGGCGGATACAAGGCGTTGGATCGGGGGTTTTGGGGATGTGTCTGTATGTGTTAGTTTGTACAGTATGTGTGTAATAGTTTGTAATCAGTATGTGTGTATGTGTGTGTATGTGTAATGCATTTGTGAGGAATTAGGAGTGCAGAAATCAGTGCTTCTAGTAAAACCTTGGCCTGCTGGCAGAAGGGAGCCAGAAGAGATAATTTTCTTTTGCTTCACGAGTTCATTGTCCGTTCTGGTCTCCGTCAATTTTTCTTACATCTAATCTGTTTAATATAGCAAACCGCTCTAGCTTCAATCATGACGGGCAGCCTTGTGAGGCTTTGCAGCTGTTCCCGTTTTCTTATTTTAACCCAGGGGCCTAATCCTCAGCAGAAGACCTGCTGTCCTGATAAACATCTTCAACGGGGAGGGCTGCGCCACCGAGCCATTGTATAGCCTGCCGGGAACGTTCCGTCAGGGCATGGCCCGAAGCTTCTCTTCGAGAAGATGGTGTCCAGAGAACAGTTGATCCCATATTCCAGTTTTGAAGTTTTGAGGAGCAATCAGAGAGAGTCCTAATACACAATACGAGACAAGGGAGGCTGTTAAAACGTGAAAAAAGACCGCCTCCGTTAGCCAAAGGGTAAGCAAAAGAAGAAGAAGAGGCAAAAGTTGGGGTATTAAATCAAAAGGGGCTTCTACTAAATAGGAGGGATGCATGTGATATTTCGTTTTTCTTTTTTAATAAATCTGCAAAAATGTCAACATTCTGTGTTTTTCTGTCATGGGGTGCTTGGACATTAAGAGAAAAAAATGAACTTAGATTTTAGCAGGCAATATAACAAAGAGTGAAAAATTTAAGGGGGCTGAATACTTTCCGTATATATATACACACACACACGTATTGTGCTCGTTAGGATAGTTAGCTAAACGAGTTGCACCTGCGCCAAATTAGTTGATTATCTGATCGTGCTCCTCCCGAACCTTGTTAATAAAACATAATTTCACGAGTTCACCCTTACATCTAATCTGATAGCAAATAGTAAGCATATTTTGGCTTGCTGTCCTGGGGGAGGGCTCCGAGCCAGGAATATGGCCCGAACCCAGATAACTCCCCAAAAGAAGCTTAAAGGCATGGGA